>LPNX010200426.1:153572-304144 GCA_001517045.1 Pseudotsuga menziesii
GTCTTAACATAATCAATCAACTTTTTTTTTAGTTTGTAGGTATTTTTTTATTTCTGTGCATGTTATTTATGTTTCCGAAATAGGCGAGCTAGTGAAAATTCATAGCTGAATAAATGACATATGTATTATACAATTTTGACACGAGTGTAGTTATAAATAGAAAACAATAACAAATTTATTCAAAAAATATATAGTTAGAATCTGCACATGGAGCTCAACAAGTGTGTGTAGTTTCATTGGTAGTGCATAAGTGGAGCATATGCAAAACAAAGGGTGAAAAACATGAAGTTATAGAATTGGGTGTGTTTTGCTATAACTCGGTCCAAACCTTAAGGTTTGAGCATCTGACCCTAGAAGTAAACCTGCAAGGGCGACCAAAAAAATGAATTTAATGGAACATATGTGCATAATAGTGCATACACGCAATACCACATACACGTATTGGCGTTCATGCATACTAGTGCACACACAAACTAGTTTGAACGTAGACTAGTATGCACATACTCCTTTACTCCCTCTCTTTTATTTCTCTTCTTCTCCCTAAACCCGCCTCCCTCTCTATAACCTCACCCCCCTCTCTCTTCTTATCCACCCAATCCCCCCTCTCTCTTCCTCTCCACCCAATCCTTCTTGCCTCGCTCACCCCCTCTCTCCTTAACCATAGGGATTGAGAGTTTTAGGCATCCATTTCCATGAATAACACCTAAATCCATGACATAGGACTCTCAAGGATAGCCTTGATTCCAAGTATGAATATGGGTGTGGATATTCTAAGGTCTTAGAGTTTAGGTATGAGTGTTTGGGACCTATACATGGTTGAGGGTTGAAACTAGGGCTTTATGCCCTAAAATAAGAATGAAATCATTGAAGTTCAAGAATGAAGCCTTAGTCCACTACACACGACCTGTAGCACATCCTTGGCTATGAGTAGAGATACTAATGAAATTACAAATGTATGATCACAAGGTATAGGTTTGAGGGTATTAGACATGGTTGAGGGAGGAAATTCAAGACTTGTACCCTAATCAAGATTATAGAAATATAGATCAAGATAGATGCCTCTTGAACAAAAAAAATTACCTCCTAATGGAATATGGGAACCATTATGACTTTTCAAGTAGAAGGTATGAGTCAGAGGGCCCTAAAATAGGTCACGGGAGGAAACCTACACATTGGTCCCTAAAAGATAATTTTGCGCATCCATATCCAAAAACATTGTCGTGAACCAACACATATAGCATCCCAAGAGAATCCTTCACCTTTGAGTTAGCATATTAATATCATTATTATCTTTGGTAAGCTATGTAATGATCTCAAGGTTTGGAGCAAGGTTAAGCAATGAAACTCAAGCATAATGCCCAAAAGGTAGCTCCTAGGGCTCAAAACCAATAAACAAGGCCTCAAAACCCATAAACAAGGCCTAAAAAACACCATATGTGACTTATTTATGGAATATTTGTCTTTTAGTGAAAATATGGGCACCATTAGAAGGTTCTTAGCACCACGGATAGGTCATGGTGCCATGGACATTGTTAAGGGAGGAAACCCAACCCTTGTGACTTAAAATAATCTTTTAGGCATCCAACTTGAAGAATAATGCCTTATACCTCCACTAATGGTTTCTTGAGAGTGCCATCTATGTCTAACATGGGATATGGGAGCCATAGGGAGGTTTTGAGAAATTGGTATAGGTTATGATGCCTTGACCATGCCTAGTGGATGAGACTTGGGCCTTATGTTCTAAAGGTTTCTTTTAGGGCTCAAGGGACATGGAAAATGGCTTAAGGCACCAAACAAGAACTTTCTATGGGATATATGGCATTTGAGAAGGGATATGGGATCCATTAAAAGGTTTTTAGTACTAGGATTGGGTCATGGAAACACAAACATGGAAGGAGGTAGAAACCTAGGCCTTAGGCCCTAAAATAATATTTTAGGAATCTAGATCTAAGAATGTCACCTCAAACCACCACACATTATCTCTTGAGTGTGTCCTTGACCTTTGACGAAACTGAACATGGGTACCGTTAATAGTTTTGTAGCACTAGGTATGGGTGTGAAGGTGTTAACTATGGTTGGTGAAGGAAGCTCAAGCATTAGGAACTTATAAACATTGATATGGAGAGCAAGGTCCAAGAATTATGCCTTGAACCACCATAAATGACTTCTTGAGAGGATTTATGGCCTTCAAATGGGATTATTGGTAGGATTCAACAATTTTGAGCACTAGGTATGCATGGTATTAGGGTTTTAAACATGGTAAAGGGATAAAAATTGGATCTTAGGTCTTGAAAGAAGAATCAAAGCATCTAAATCCATGAACGACACATTGAACCACCAAAGGGGACCTTTCCAATGTATCCATGGACTTGAATTCGGTATATTGGTGCCACTTGGAGGTTCTCAGTACCAAGTATGAGTGTTCAAGCCTTTGGTAGGATATATGGCATTTGAGAGGGAATATGGGCTCCATGCGGAGGACAATGACTATGCCTGAGACGTGGAACCTCTATTGGAGCTCATACTTACAACTGAATATGTAGTTGGAATAGGTGCTCATGCTACCTTGTTAGTTTTTAACAATGAGAAGGGGTTCAAAAAAAAACATTGATTTTGTATGCATCATGGGACAATCCCCCAAAATGAATAGCAGGGATGGTGGTTATATTGGAGAAAAGGGTATAAAATATGAGTTATTTATATTCTCTATTCTTGAAATAATATAGACATCAATGCTTTTTCTAAATTAGAATATAGTGTAAATATATAACCATATGGATTTGTTTATTGTTTTTAATGGAAAATTATTGTTTTCATTGCAGGTATTGGATTTAAGAGCGTTTTCTTAGTCATAAGTCAGCCTTTCATTTACAACAATGGATATAGAATAAGATTCAATGAGATCCCTCCTCATGATGTTAACATTGCATATGTTCTTCCTAAATGGATAGAATATAGGCCATGAATAGCACTACTTGAAGAAATTTATGAATGTCACTTCTCAATATTGTTGTATTTCTACCCCTACATCTTGAGAAGGTTGAATCTATAAAGAAACAACTCTCTAGTATTCATCCTGAAGTTATTTTGTTTATGTCTAATATAAAGAAGCTCTTAGTTCTTGAGCTGGAACATATGGATATTAATAGGATTTATAATATCTTCATTTTGTAAGGAACTGACCTTAGAACTTTTCATATCAATGATAATGAATCCTTCATTTTGCATTCGTTAGCATAAGAAGATCAATTATTTAGGAAACAATGTAGTTATTACATGTGGAGGTAGCAATTTCCTGTGGAAGATGAGTGTAGGGTTGAGCAGAGGAAAGATGTTAGGAAATGGGCTAGTACATTATCTTTTCCATTGGGTGAACTACTTACAGGACAAAATATGGTGGTTGTAGGAATATATGCTTTTCTTCCCACAGAAATGGTAACTATATTTCCATTTATAATACATGGAAAAATTTTACTAGATTTTTTCAAGAGAAAGTATCATTTTCAATAACAAGTGGAACTAGGTCCTTCATTGTGTTCCATTAGCTTTTTGTTCAGCATTTCATACTCTGATGAGTGGCAATGCACCTCTATCATCGAAAACTTGGGTCTGTAGCTGCATTCCTTTTGACCCAATTGAAAGTTGAGGAAGTGCGTTTATGTTACGTCATATTTGGGGATAAACATTTATGTAAACTAATATAATCTCAGACAATTCCCTCATGTTTTAAATGAATTATGGAGAGAGCATGAGGACAAGGTTAAGAAAGTGACCACAATCATATTTTTTCTCGTGATGTACATAGTCCAGCCTTACCACCTTGTGCAAGAGGTTTGATGTATTCAATTAATTATTTAGTTTCATTATTTTAAAGAAACCTTGATGCAGCAGATATTCCATAGTTATTTCCTTTGAAAGCCAATCTTCCTATTGTTTCCCATGCTTTGACAAAGGATATGCAATTCTTCTTCTACAATGGATCCAATATTTGAAAAATAAAGCAGAAATCAGTGGATGCTTTTATGTACAGTATGTCAGAAGGAAAATGGATAAAAACATCCAGAGGAGAAGAATGCCCATGTAGAAATTTCCTCTTTGATTCCATTCAGATATCTTCTCACCTACTAGAAGATTGCATTCCCTTTATTGATAAGGCATTATATGAAAAAACTATGCATGAATATAAGGATTCTCTTAAAAAGGTGGGAGTGATCATTGAGTTTTGAAAAGGACGTGACATAATTGTTGATCATCATATTCAAATGAATAAAGATTTCAAAGCAATAACAAGGTTGTATAATAACCTATAGGATTCAAAATGAAAGCTTGATGAGAGCACGATGTTCAAATTATGGATTCCAGGCACGATGGTTGGCATGATGCAAATTCATGTGTCATCCATGATGTTGATGAGATTTTCAAATCAAGGTGAAAATTATTGCAATATTGGTATGATGACCCATTGTTGCTTAAATTATTCTATGAAAATTATGTGTACACAAACTTCCACAAATTGAAGACTACTACTCCATCTGGTGGGAATGGATAGGAAATTCTAGGTATCGTACACTAAAATTAGAAGGTTAACCAATGAAACTCAAGCATTAGGAACAAAAAGTATCTCCTATGGTTCAAAATCCATCAACAAGGCCTCAAAACCACCACACGTTACTTATTTATGGAATATTTTTCTTTTATTGGAAATACACACACCATTAGAAGGTTTTTAGCACCAAGGATGGGTCGTGGTGCCGTGGACATTGTTAAGGGAGGAAACAAAACCATTATGACTTCAAATAAGCTTTTAGGCATCCAACTCAAATAATAATTCCTTATACCACCACTAATGGTTTCTTGATAGTATCATCTACCTCTAACTTGGGACATGGGAACCATAGGGAGGTTTAAAGAACTTGCTACAGGTTATGGTGACTTGACCATGACTAATGGATGGAAATTTGGCCTTATGCCCTAAGGGTTACTTTTAGGGCTCAAGGGACATTGTAATACCTTAAAGCACCAACCAAGAGCTTTCTATGGGACCTGTGGCCTATGAGAGGGGACATCAGCTCCATTATGAGGCTTTTAGTACTAGGATTGGGCCATGATAGCATAAACATGGAACGGGGTAGAAACCTAGGACTTAGGCCTTGAAAGAATATTATAGGCATCTAGGTATGAGAATGCCACTAGAACCACCACACATCATATCTTGAGTGTATCCTTGAACTTTTAGGGTGGATATGGGTACCATTAGCAAGTTTTTAGTAGTATGCATGGGTGTGAGGGTGTTAACAATTGTTGGTGAAGGAATTTCAGGAATTAAACTCTTAAAAATACCACTATAGGGCTCAAGGTCCTAAAATTATGCCTTGAACCACCATAAATATTGGTTCCACTAGGATGTTTTCAATGATGCCACTAGGAGGTGTCTAGGACCATGGACGATGCACCATCACACATGAGATGCGAAGGGAATCCTTGGCCTCGAATAAAGGGCACACGTGACTTTATGAACTTTTTAGCATTAAGTATGGGTATCAGGGGACCTACATAGTCAAGGGAGGAAACACAAGACATAACCACTAAATGAATCTTCTTGGCATCCAGGGCCAAACCCAAGACGTTAAAACACCACACATGACCTTTCGAGGGTATTATTTGCGTATGTGTGGGGATCATAATGGGTATATGTAAATACCACACACTAGCTATAGGTATCAAGGAATATCCAAGCCCTTAATCCCTAACATGTAATTCCTAGTTAACTCCAAACACCTAAACCCCCTAACCCATAATCCTTAAAGAACAAAACTTATAAGCACATAAACACCTAAGCACTTGGGGATTATGGTTTGATTAAGGACTTAAAGGCCTCTAAGGGGGAGGGGATTTAGGAACCAATAGATAAATAGGGATTTATTGAGAAATAAATGCACTAAATGTTATCCACCATGAAGCAACATTTAACATAGGTGCGTATGTGTTAGTAGCGCATACACGCTAGTGGACAATGTGTGCTATTAATGTGTATTCTCCCCTATTGAATATGACAATTTCTACATTTCCTAAGCTCTTCTCCCACAATTTTTTTGCTCAATTTGCATGATTTGTATTTGCAAAAAAAAAAAAAAACTTGACATTCTTTTACAATTTGAATTGACTTCACACACCTCTTGAAGTTTATTTGGTAACTTGGATTGAATACACACACATTTTAGAATCTAATATGATATTTGGATTGAATCCTTAGGCTACTTTTACACATTTGAACTCTGCTTACATCTAGTGGACACATCAAAACATCATTCTGCATTGCAAGCAATCAGCAATCCCATAGGTATGGTGACATTTTTTCCTCGTGGAATATATTTCTATCTTCATTCAGTCTATTTAGATTGTTTGAATTGTAGTTTTTCCTCATGCATTGTATGAATTGTATTTTAGTATTCTTAAGCTTCATCATAGACAACAAAAAGATATCTTACCAAGAAAAAACAACAACATGCTCCAAATAATGCTTTCAACCTTTCATAAAGATAACCAAGAAAATTTACTTGCATCATCACCAATAACCTTGAATAATTAGATAACTCCATCCATTACACAAACATTTTCTTAATTCCTCATGATGTGACTCCAACAACTAACACAGACACCAAAAGGATCCAATTATTAATCTTTAGGGTGGATTTTCCCTCATCAAAAACATGAAACTATAATGAAACATAATTTTTCCCTCATCCCTCTATAATCACATCTATGAAACTATCACCAAGAGCATTTCCAAAAAGAGTAAACCTATCATGATTTAAACCACTTCTTAGGAACAAGGTGGAAAATTCCATCAAACATATGGCTTCTAACCTAATATCGTGGTTGTGATGAGTTAAATTTATAATTCTTCCAAGTATATGCATATCATTGGTAGAGAAGTGTGTGGATTGGTTAAGTATTCATTGTTGGTAAACAATTTATTGATTGTATCATAGTTTCTTATGAGGAAATCCACTCCATCAAAACTACCAAAAGATTGGTGATGATGATAAATCTACACATTGAAATCCTTTAACCAACTAAATTTAAACCTTCATGAAAAGGAGACTAATATCCTTTATATTTCAATTTGATTGGATAAAATAGTTTGAAAATATGGTATCATTCTTGTTCTCTTTCTTTCTAATAAATGGAGTCTCTTCTTCCCCCATAGCCTCCTTCAAAGGAAATTTTCAAGGTGACCCCATCTTTCCCTTCCTCTCCATACTTTAGAGGAAGTCCTGGGTAGAACCAACAATGGTTCCAAAGAGCATGATATGTTGAAAAGCATAAAATTATCCTCTTAGGGGGACCCGCTATCTCAGTTTCATTTCATTGATGATACATTTATAATGGGGATCCATACCACTGACAAATCTCATGAGATCAAATCAATATTGGGCATATTTCCTATATGTTCTTTGTTAGTTTTTCAACATTAAGCTAGCATTATTAGGATCTTTAACTGAGAGAATAACAATTACAGCAATCAAATACAAGAGACAATGAACACAATGTTTTTCCTCGAGGAAACCATAAAGGAGAAAACCCCGCAACTTCCTCAAAGATAGAATCAAACCAAAATAGAAAATCCCAAAACAGTAAGTGATCTCTGATAGCAGTATCCTTCTTCTTATCTAGTCCCAGTGTCTTATCCTTCCTCAACTATGCACTACACTTGAGTGTGTATGAGTTGTGTGCTAAATAGAGACTCTAGCTCTCTATTTATACTAATCCCAGCATGACTAAAACCATAATAGGGCCGGCCTCTACTAGGAGATTCTAATAACCCTAGTTCCTTGAAACTGCGAGGACTTTAACCCTTAGACAATCAGAGGGTTACCCATAATGACTTGACATGACTTGTTTACATAATAGATCCTCCCGATCGGAACATCGAGGCATGAAAACATGACTCAATTACATAATAGATACATCCCAGAATAAACATCGGGTTACAAGACATAAGATACATAGATGCATACATTTCGAAGTTACAAATACATCAACACTCCCTCTTAACTAGGAAGGTATTCTATCAACACAATTTTCAGCACTGGTCTTCTTCTCTGCATCTACTAGATCATCTCATCATCTTTAAGTCTTCTTTATTCTTCAAGTCTTCTTTGTCATCGAGTCTTCTGAGTCTTCAAGTCATCTTATTCTTCAAGTCTTCTTCATCATGGGATCTACATCATAATGATTACTGGCTCATCATTACTGGATCAGCACTCGATCTGGATCATCATCAAGTCTGGATCATCATCACAACTGGATCATCACTTTATCTAGATCGTGATCATGTCTGGATCATCTCATCTAGATCACTTGATCTGGATCATCATCAAGTCTAGATCATCATCTGCTATCTCATAATGGTGCTATCCTGATTCTTCTTGTCACAAGAAGTTCTATATAGTTAATCCTGTAGGCCTACCCTTCATGTAGGTATTCATCAGCACTTATATCTAACACTTAAGTCAAAATGTCCCTCCCAGCTCTTACATCTAACCTCATCATGTCAGAAAGGCATGTCCAGCACTCACATTTGACCTCATCTTGTCAGAAAGGCCCAGCGCTCACATATGACCTCATCTTGTCAGAAAGGCTCAGCACTTATATTCAATGATCTGTAAGCACATCGCATCGAAAAGGCTCTACACTTACATCCAACCCCATCTTATTGAAAAGGAACTACACTTACATCCAACCTCATCTTGTCCGAAAGGCACAACAGTCACATCTGACCATGTGTAAACACATTGCGCCAAAATGGCTCAGCACTTATATCCAACCTCATCTTGTCGGAAAGGCTCTACACTTACATTCAACCATGTGTAAACACATCGCATCGAAAGGGCGTGCACTCACATCTGATCATGAAGGGACTAATCCTATCATCGCATCAAAATGGCCCCCAGTCCCATACTGAGCTACCTGGTAACTGACCAGGTGCCTCCATTCCTAGAATGGTAACTTCCCTTACATCTGACCTACTCGTTAGAATGGCCAACACTCACGTCTGACATGGGAGGAAATTAATCCTTTAGTCATGACAGAATGGTTCAGCCCTTACATCTGACCATGGAAGGAACCAATCCTCTCACCATGTCGGAATGGCTTCTCAGTCCTAGACTAAGTTTTCTTGGCAACTGACCAGGTGCCTCCGTTCCCAGAATGGCAGTTTCCCTTACATCTGTCGTACTCCACAGAATGGCCAGCACTCATATCTGACATGGAAGGAACCAATCCTCTCACCATGACAGAATGGCTCATCCCTTACATCTGACCATGGAAGGAACCAATCCTCTCACCATGACAGAATGGCTCATCCCTTACATCTGACCATGGAAGGAACCAATCCTCTCACCATGTCAGAATGGCTATGGGTCTCATCACTTTCTCTTAGAGGAAACCTCGATATGGAGAACACCAAGATTCTCCCTGAAGTACTTGAACTTCATCCTAGCCAATGGATTCATCAATACATCAACTATCTATTCCTTTGTCACAACATACTGGAGCTTCACTGCTCCCCTCTGCACCATATCCTTGATATAGTGATACTTGATCTCGATATGCTTCGACTTGTCATGGAACACTGGATTCTCTGACAACTTCATGCAACCTTGGTTTTCACAATGTATACGAGTAGCATCCAACTAGAGATCAAATATATCAGACAGTATCTTCCATATCCATACTACCTCACAACTAGCTGAACAAGCTGTGACATACTCTGCTTCAGCTGTACTTAGTGCCACACAGGATTGCTTCCTACTAAACCAAGAGATCACACCTGATCCCACACTGAAGTAACATCCTGAAGTGCTCTTCCTATCGACGGCACTTCCTGCCTAGTCTAAATCAACATAACCCTCCAGATTAATCTTCTGATTTGCCTCGTAGTTGAGCCCCATAATCAACTGTACCCCTCAGGTACCTCAAAACATGCTTTGCAGCAATCAAGTGAACATTTCTTGGATCTGTCAAGAACTGGCTCAAGGTGTTCATAGCAAAGAAAATGTTTGGTCTCGTGTTTGTCAGGTACATCAAGGACCCAATCATCTGACGATACATCGTAACATCAACCAACTCTGATGAAGCATCACTCAATAGCTTCAGGTTCGATGCCATAGGTATGGCCATAGCCTTGCAGTCCATCATCCCAAACCTCGTCAGGATATCTACTGCATACTTCCCTTGTCCAAGGAAGATTCCATCCACAATCTGCCACACCTCCATACCTAGAAAATAATGCATCATACCCAAGTCCTTCATCTCGAACTCGACGGCAAGATTTCTCTTTGTATCAGCAATCAACCCATCCATACCTGTCACAAATAGATCATCTACATATAGTAGAAGCATCACTGGGTTTCCATCTTCAACCTTGTAGTAAAGGTTGGAATCTACTTTACTCTTGGTAAAGCCCAAACTGGACAATAATCTATCAATTCTACCATACCATGTCCTAGGTGCCTGTTTCAAACCGTACATGGCTTTCTTCAATCTGCACACATGAGACTCCCTATCATGTGTCTCAAAACTGAGTGGTTTTTCTACGTACACTTCCTCTTCCACTACACCATTCAAGAAAGTAGTCTTGACATCCATCTGGTGTATCTTCCATTTCATCACTGCAACCAGAGCAAGTACTGATATGATGGAAGTGTATCTGGCTACAGGTGCAAAGGTTTCTTCATAATCTATTCCTTCTTTCTGAGAGAAACCCAAAGCCACAGATCTTTCCTTATGTTTTTCAATGCTACCATCTGCAGCATGCTTGATATTGTAAATCCATTTGGAAGTTACAAATGACTTCTCTTTTGGTCTTGGGACAACATCCCAAACATCATTCTTCATGATCAACTGATACTCTTCTATCATAGCATCCTTCCATTCTTTTCGTTCTGCCACTTCTTCATAACTGGAAGGTTCTTTATCAATGACATAAAATAGTAAAGCTACATACCCAGAACAAGATCTAGTCCTTTTTCTTTCTCTGTGATTCTCTTCTGGAGCTCCATATCTTTCCGCACCTTGGATAAGTTCTCGTACCCAAGCAGGTTTCCTCTTGTGAGGATTGTTCTCCAAAGGTGGATCTATAGGTCTTTGTGGTTCTTCAAATTCTCGATCTTCTTCTTGAGCTTCTTCATTCATGGTTGTATCATGAATTCTGGGTGCTTCTGCTTCTTCAGGTTCTTCAGTAGGTATCTTTCTGGATTTTTTGGAAGCTGTGTCTTCATCAAATGTCACATCCCTATTGATGTCAATCTTCTTGTATCTTGGGAAGTAGATTCTGTAAGCCTTCGAGCTTTCAGAGTATCCCACAAATATACCCTTCTTTCCTGAAGGATCTAATTTTGTTCTCTTCTCTTTTGGAATCTGTATGTACATAGGATAGTTGAATATTCTAAGATGGATGACTTCTAGTTTCTTGCCGAAGAATACTTCTTTAGGAGTCTTGTTCTCGAGTACTCTATGTGGAGTATGGTTCTCTACATACACCGCTGTTCTGGTAGCTTCCGCCCAAAGATGCATAGGAATACCTTGATCATGAAGCATTTCTTTTGCAACTTCCATGATAGTTATGTTCTTTTGTTCCACAATCCCATTCTGTTGTGTATTATAAGGAGTGGGAAATTCCCTCTTAATCCCTGATTCTTTACATAGCTCTTTGAATTCATTCGAAGTGAATTCTCCACCATTATCTGATCGAAAGGTATTGATCTTCTTTTCAGTGTGATTCTCAATCAAGGATTTGAATTCCTTGAACTTGTTGAACACTTCGTCTTTATTCTTCATGAAGTAAACCCATGTCTTCCTATAAAAATCATCAATAAAAGAAACATAATATGCATACCCGCTTAGTGAGTTTGATGACATAGGACCACATACATCAGAGTGGATGATTTCCAAGATTCCTTTTGCTTTGCTTTCACTACTCGAAAATGTCTTCTTTGTATTGTTTCCTTTTGCACATCCTTTGCATACCTCGTCATGTCTTGCTTGCATTTCCAGAAGACCTTCAACAACTTTGCTTGCAAGAGGTAGTGCTCTGTAATGCACATGTGCAAACCTTCTATGACAAAGTTCACTTGGCTCTACCGTGTCATGGACCAAGGGTTGTTCCAGATGGCCCTTCAATTTGTACAATCCTCCTTCTTGTTCTCCAATTACCACCACATCATCGATAGTCTTTCCTCTTGTCCACATGATGACTTGACCATATATGAATGCAACACTCATTCCTTTTGCATCCAATGCTAATATGGAGAGAAGGTTCTTCTTGAGTCCTAGCACAAACAATACTTCTTTCATTGTTAGAGACTTACCAGAGTCTAGTTTATAGGAAGATTCCCCACTACCTTTTATTGGATATTGGTAGTCATCTCCTAGCTTCACCTTGTGAGGTGATTCATGTTCTGAAAGTCTCACAAAGGATTCCTTAAATCCAGTAACATGTTTGGAGGACCCATTATCAATAAGCCAATCATTACTTCCATGAGTAATGTTTCCTGTGAGAGCAGAGATCAAAACATATTCATCCTCGCTTGAAGAATCTTCACTTTCATATCTAGATCTCTTCTTGGATGGTTCATCATCCTTTGCAACATGAGCATGTTGTCTTCTCTTGCTTCCCTTCTTCTTGTGAGAGCTACTTTTGTTCTTAGGACGATCTCTAGCAAAGTGTCCCTTTTCATCAAATGTATAGCAAATGAACTTAGACCTGTCTCTAGGATTTCTAGAATTATTCCTATGATGATAGTACTTACTTCTGTGATGGTTGGATCTAGGTTTCTTGGATTGTACTGTGAGAGCTTGATCTTCACTTCCCATCTTCTCTTCTCGAGCTGCTATCCGAGATTCTTCTTGAGAACATTATTCCCACAGTCTTCTGAACTTGACTAACTTCTTTCTAGCATAGATCCCTTGAATGAAAGAGTCCCATGTCCTAGGGAGACCATTCAAAGTGGTCATCACAATTTCTGCATTCTCCACTTCTTCATCTACTGCTTCCAATTATTCCTTGATTTGAGAAACCCTTGTGAAGTAAGACTGGATGGTCTCTGCATTCTGGATCTTCACATTCTTCAGTTTATTCCTTATATTCATCTTCCGATTTATTTTCTTCCCTTCAAACAATTTGGTTAGGGCATCAAACATAGCTTTAGGTGTCTTGAGAGAGGACACTTGTGGGATAAGGTGATCCTTGATAGAATTAGCAATGATCCTCTTTGCCATAATCATATTCTTCTTATGCAAGGCCTTAGCCTCATCTCCCTCTGGAACTAGAACCTTCTCATGGATTTAAGAGTCCAACTCATTTTCTTCCAAGACGAGGGAGATCCTATACTTCCAGGCTCGAAAGTTATCATCTCCCTCAAGATTTTCATCAAGCTTGGTATGATGAGACATCTTAAATTGAGAACCTCAAATGGAAATACAAAAGATTTAGATCTTACCAGATCAAGATGTCGGGTCTAGATTTGGAGTTGAAATCTTGCAGTACTAGATTAGGAGCAAATTAGGGTTTTTGCTTTTCCAGACTTCTGTCCACCCAAATGCCTTGAAATTTGTCCCTAACTTTGATTTTGGGGAGGATATCAATCCAGGCCTGGGCTCACTGAAAAATTCCTCTTCTATGAAAAACCCTAATTTTCAGCAGTAGTGTCGAGTCCAAATCTAAAAAACATCATAATTGGATTCTTCTTCGACAGAAATATGCACCCTAAGGAGGAGAGTTATTCCACCTTACATTTGTTGAAAATATATGGAGGAATATCCACAAACTAGGAAGCCCTAGTTCCCACAGCTACACAGTGTCTTCTTCTCAGGTTAGCTCTGATACCATGTTAGTTTTTCAACATTAAGCTAGCATTATTAGGATCTTTACTGAGAGAATAACAAGTACAACAATCAAACACAAGAGAAAATGAACACAGTGTTTTTCCTCAGGGAAACCATAAAGGAGAAAACCCTGCAACTTCCTCAGAGATAGAATCAACACCAAAATAGAAAAGCCCAAAATAGTAAGTGATCTCCGACAGCAGTATCCTTCTTCTTATCTAGCCCTAGTTTCTTCTCCTTCCTAAACTATGCGCTACACTTGAGTGTGTATGAGTTGTGTGCTAAATAGAGACTCCATCTTTCTATTTATACTAATCCCGGCATGACTAAAACCCTACTAGGGCCAACCTCTACTAGGAGAGTCTAATAACCCTAGTGCCCTGGAACTGCAGGGACTTTAACCCTTAGACAATCGGAGGGTTACCCACAATTACTTGACATGACTTGTTTACATAATAGATCCTCCCAATCAAAACATCAGGGCATGACAAAATGACTCAATTACATAATAGATACATCCTGGAATAAACATCGGGTTATAAGACATAAGATACATAGATGAATACATTCCGAAGTTACAAATACATCAACATTCTTATGGATCCTTGATTAACTAAGGCAAGTCCTAAAATGTATTTGACTCCCACATATATTCTTAATCTCACATAACCAAACTTCTTGTCTTTCAAAAAGGTTCTTGTTACTCCATTTATCTAGGGACTCCTTAGATATAGAATGCAAACAAAAACAATTACTAGGAGGTGCTCTTGATCATCTTGGAAGAAAAACTCGAGACTCATCATTTTCTCAATATACTAACCCAAACAACTGTCCAAAAACCATGTGCCGAGTGCCACTCTACCAAATTGAGGCTTATTATTTATTTTTTCAAGATGTTGTGAAAACATGAAACAAGGTCATATAGGATACCTTAGATTCTTTCAATGTTGTTGATAATTAGGGTATTCCCAATAATTTTTAAATATGTTCATATACCCCAAGTTGTGTGCCATTTTCATACCCTAAATATGGTCAACATTTTAATATATTAGTTAAAAAAACCCCACTATTTTAGATGATGTTTCCAATTCTATCAACTAGATTAATATCTTATGCTTCAACTATTACTTGTATTATCCTTTAGGCCCATGTGTATTGATGCTTCAACCATAATCATAGCTTCTTCATAAATTCACCTCAATAATTCTTAATATTGTGGTTTAGTCATGGGATGTTATTTGATTTGTTATATTTTCATTAAACATAGCATCTAGTGGTTTAGGTTCTTGAAGTTATTTAAAAGTCATATTTTTTTTACCAATCACTATCTAAATCACTAGATAAATAATATCCTATTTGTTATTTATTTTGCAGGGGTGATAAACTTGTTTTGTTAAAAAACATATTAAAGATGATAAACCAACGTAATAATAAAATAAATTCTAGACAGAAGGAGCTACCCCCTAAAAATTCCCATGAGATAAGAGAAAAGACCAGGTTGTTGATAGAAAATCATAAACATCAACCCGTCATTACCTCAAATAATGACACATTTTATGACACAATGCCCTCTAATTCATCATGAGAATTCAAGCAAATGAAATAAATGGATCCCAGTCAATATCCAACATCAAGTGAACCTCCAATGGATAATCCATTAACAAGAAATTATGAAGTGGATCAAGACAATTAAATATTGATTGATGCCAAGTATATAGAGTTGGATGTTGAATGAGTTTTTCCTTGTAAATCTCCCCAATAATACCACACATAAGTTGAATGCACTCCATTTCAGGACTAACATGTGAATGAAATGCCACACAAAATTCGTGATGAGACTCGTACTTCCTATCCAACTGCCTTGCCTCGACTATCAAGTGCACAAAGAACAAATCCTAGACATATTCATGTGGATGAAAGTTCCTTAGTAGGAATTGAAGGTAAGTTTCCTAAATGAACTATTGATTTTCATTATAGAAATATAATCAAAGAATTTTTTGAATCCAAAAGTGATGGAGCAATATGTCCATTGTTCCTGGATTTGTTAAAATCGCATTGTCTAGATCATGTTAGGAGAGATTTAGGAATAAAGGTAGTTAGAATTTTAGAGGACAATAGTCATGTTATTAGAAATATACAGTTTGCATCTAATTTGATTGGAAATAATTATTGTACAAAATATATTAATGCATCCCATTGTGTACTATTATAATCAATTGTAAACAATTCCACAAGGCAACGTCTCCTATTATCACAAACATGTAAAATATTTAAATTAGATAGAAATACCATTCAAGAGTATTATTCTATTAGAGAAAAACTTGATACCTTGTTCCAAAAGGATTTTTGGGCCTTGGTTGGTAGGTTACCTCGTTCATACATGAATCTAATTGATGATGTTAAAGAACTAGTACAAAAATTTTGGCATCATAATACTGAACCCTCATCAAATCAAAGAGATATGTTAAATTTGAGAAAAGGTGTTAAAGGAATGTAAACCCCATGTCAAGTACTTTCTTGACACAACACAAACGGAACTTTATGAGAGATTCAAGAATGAGCACGCACAGTTGAACTTGGTCAAAAGTTCCTTTGAAAAATGCAAAATCTGTCATATTAGAATTTGCACTAACTGCAACACATGTTGTTTTATATACCATCTGGAATTTGAATAGTATTATGATACATATAGACATGTACTATGTGATTTTCATACTAACATTGTGCATGAGTTCCCATTGATACTACCACCAAATGCATCCTGAGATTTTATCCGTAGCATCATGTGTCCAAGACCCAAAGGAAAAAAATATTATACAAGATCATGTTTATATGGTACATGTGATAGATGTAACAGATTTGCATTGTTGAGTCATTGCATCCATGAAATTGAGGACCATGAATGTGAGGGGATGACAACAAAAATACAGAACTTCAAATATGTAACATATCAAGTTGACAATGTGAAGGAAAGCAAAAAAATGTATTGGCGAAGTCATAAGTAATTTAAGTTTGCATGCTTTCATATTTCACAATGGCAAGATGAACAATACATAAAATGTAGGGAGAGGTTTCCTAATGATACCATATTGTTAGTTATGGATTTTTTTCTGAAAACTACATCTTGCATCCAAAGATTGAGATTCAATCTCAATATTACCATTCATACCAAGTTAGCATAATGGTCCATATCACATATAGTCATGGGACAGAGAGAAACAATGATAGGAGGACAATATTAAAGAGACTAACTTCTACAGCAGTGATGATTGGGGCCACAGCCTACATTATGTGCAACATTTCTTCAGAATTTTCTATGATCAGTTGAAGGGGAGAGATATATAGATGGATCAGTATTAGATATGGTCACATGATTGTGCAGGCAAATTCAAAAATTCCCATGTCTTCTGATCGTTGAGTATTTTGCACAAGACATAAAATGTGCTGCATATTTGGAACTACTTTGAGACTGGGCTTAGGAAAGGAGAGCCCAATAGGACCGGTACATGCATCAAATCCACAATACAAAGGGAGGATATGAGTTTTAAAACAAACCCACATATTCAATATGTGAAATTTATAGTCCAATGGTGATAAGAAGTAACTCCATTGAACCAAATAGAAATGGTCATCATCAGGGATAGGACATTTGGTATGGAATTTCAGGCAAGTGGTCAATATAGATCGATCACGTTCGTATAGTTTCAGAATGGGACAAGGAACACAGGGGTTTCATTATGTTTGAAGCTTGAACAAACCTTTATTTGAAATATGGACACAAAAAATTGAATGCTTTTGTTTCCCTTGTAGTAGTGGTGAATGGGATGATTGTGAATCAAAGGAATGGGTTGATGAATGGGATCACGTGTCACTTGCAGTACAACCACGTGCAGTTGTTGAAACAATTTAGTTACAGGGATTCTAATAATCTATTTACACCAACTATGATCATATATTTGATCTTGTAGAACTAGGTAGATATTTCTGCAATGATATCTCAATTCCCTACTTGGTTTTTTATTTAACCATGTTATCAAACCCCTCATGTTTGAATTTGGACATATAATAAATTTTTGTAGGGTACATCTATGCAGTTGTCACTGAGAAATTCAATGAATGGGGCACGAATTATTGGATGGAACAATGTATCCAAGGGAAGCAAACCCTCATGGAATCATTAATTGGTAGTGAAGGAATTGACTTTTCGATTGGATCGATGGTTGTTTAGGGTGAATATCTCACATGAGATGGAAAGGAAACAAAGACAAGTGGGTATGTACACATGGATTACAGACCGGGTTCACAGGTGTATTTCTTTAGGAACCTAATCATTGGTACAAACATCTAGCTACAAACAATGTCCACAAAGAGGCTAGGCAAGGTACACTACTTCCTACCTCATTTAGAGCATGAGAGATTGTTGGAGACAATCATCAATAGAGAGGATCTAGAAGGCCTAGTTGATTGAGGTATCTATTTCATGCTATGTACATAGTTTAGTCATGCAAAATTATTTATCCATTGATCCGACAGATTATTCCTCCTTGAAGATCCAATATGGTACATGGTTCAGAAACGACGGTTGGAGAAAATCGGACGTCAAAAGCCTTCCGGCATCCGCAACGGCGGAAGCTTAACGGATCGGGTGTCAGAAGTTTTTCTCCTTCCGCAACATCGGAGGTCGGAAGCATTTCCACTTCCGCAATGGCAGAGTGATTTTCCTTCCCCAATGCCAAGAACTTAAAGACGTTCGGAAGCCGGAGTGATTTCTCTTCCGCAATGGCAAAGATAGAAGGATCGAAAGCATAAAGGCTTCCGGCAACCGCAACGGCGGAAGTATAAAGGCTTCCGGCAACCGCAACGGGGAAGATCAGCGGACATTCAGACAGATCGAAAGGCGGAGTGATTCGAGAGCCGCAACGACAGAGCTCATAAGAATTTTTCCCCGTCTGCAACTGCGGAAAATAAAATGACTGAAGCTTCCGACTCGTAATACCAATCGACAGCTAATGGAGATGGAGTTCTGGGTTTTCTTCCATTGTTTCTCCTTTACATGCATTGATAAGCATTAAAGAAATTTTCTAGTGGGGAGGCAAGCATCAGAGAGCCTTTGACACTTTGAAGGAAAATATTAGCACAGCACCATTTCTGACATTGCCATATTTGTAGCAGCCATTTGAGATCAAAACCGATGCCAACGGGTTTGCCATGGGAGCAGTTTTGATGCAAGGAAGGAAGCTAGTTTGTTACCATTCAGAGACATTCTCTACTGCGGTAAGTAACTATCCTACCTATGACAAAGAATTGTATTCTTTAGTACAGAGTGTGAAGAAGTGGAAACATTATATTATGGTAAAGGAGACAGTCATACATACTGATCATCAACCACTTCAATATTTGCAATCTCAAACTAAAATACAACAAAGTAGGCATTTAAGATGGATGGGGTTCTTACAACAGTTTCATTTCGTAATCAAGTACAAAATGGGAATTCATAATAAAGTAGCAGACATGTTATCAAGGCCACCTACAAATGCTTCAATCATTCTTCAGAACAGTTCATTAACACATGAAAGTCATATTGAACAGTATGCAGAAAATAAATATTTTAAGGAAGTATATGCATCACTAATACATGGTAAATAGGAAGAGAACTATTTTGTGCATGAACAGCTCTTGTATCATCTCGGTAAACTCTGTATTCCAGAGAAATAAAGAGTGCATGTGATCCAAGAGGCACATAGTTCATTGATTGCAGGACATTTTGGTGTAAGTAAAACATTGTCTGTATTGCAGAATCATTGTTATTGGCCTCAAATGCAAGAAAATGTAGCTAAACATATAAGAGGTTGTGTTATGTGTGGAACAAGTAAGCCTAGCAATAGGAAATTGGGTTTGTACACACCTCTTCCAATTTCTTCTCGTCCTTGGGAAAGTATTTCTATGGACTTTGTAGGGGGACTACCTATGTCTAGAAAAGGACATGATTACCTATATGTCATTGTGGATAGATTCAACAAAATGTGTATCTTAATGCCATGTAACAAGCAGATCACCGCTGAACAAACAACTCATTTATTCTTTCAAAATGTTTGGGTACATTTTGGGCTACCCATGTCTATTGTATCTGATCGAGATTCCCGGTTCTTGGGAAAATTTTGGTCTACTTTATGGGAGCTTATGGACACTAAACTGAAGAAAAGTACAGCTTTTCATCCACAGACCGATGGGCAAACAGAGGTAGTAAACAAAATAGTGGTTCAGCTGCTCAGAGGATATTGTAGTAAGCATCCTAAACTTTGGGATGAGCAGTTGCAGTATATACAGCACGCTTACAATCATGTAGTTCATTCTTCCACGAAAAAATCTCCTTTTGAAACTTGTTTTGGTTATCTGGATTTCTCTTTTGGCAAAGATGCAGTGGATGGACATCATGATGCAGATAAAGCTTTAAAGTTCATTCATAAAATCCAAGCAGTGCAGCAGGCGGTTCAAGAATAGTTGGAGAAGATCCAGGCCAAGTACAAAGCCAGGCATGACAAGCATCGAATTGATCATCAATTTCAGGTTGGTGACCGAGTTTGGTTACATATCACCAAAGAAAGGATGAAAGGTGAAGGTAAAAATCTTAAGCCTATCAGGTATGGTCCTTTTGAGATCTTGGAAAAGATCGGTACTAATGCTTTTTGCTTGAATTTACCTCCATACATGCAAATTTATTCAGTTGTCAATGTTGAGAATCTTAAATTGTATGAGCCGCCTATGATCATGGATGAGGAAATTATCATACAAATTCCTTCAATAGATGATTTGGCACCTGAATATATGAGAGAGTTACAGGATGATGTTATTCTTGACAGAAATGTAAGAACTTCACGAAGGGGGAATGCTGAGTACCTTCGAGTGGGGCTGAAAGGAATGCATCCTAGCAAAGCAAGATGGATGGAGATTGGTAAAGTGAGGGAACTTTACCCTCACTTAATTGCAGAATAATTCAGGCTTTTGGTGGTCCAAAATCTCTCCAATGGGGAGGATTGATCCGACGGATTATTCCTCCTTGAAGATCCAATATGGTACATGGTTCAGAAACGGCGGTTGAAGAAAATCGGACATCGAAAGCCTTCTGGCATCCGCAACGACGGAAGCTTAACAGATCGGGCATTGGAAGCTTTTTCTCCTTCCGCAACATCGGAGGTCGGAAGCATTTCCGCTTCCGCAACGGCAGAGTGATTTTCCTTCCGCAATGCCGAGAACTTAAAGACGTTCGAAAGCCGGAGTGATTTCTCTTCTGCAACGACGAAGATAGAAGGATAGGAAGAATAAAGGCTTTCGGTAGCCACAACGGCAGAAGTATAAATGCTTCTGGCAGCCACAACGGGGAAGCTCAGCGGACATTCAGACGGATCGGAAGGTGGAGCGATTCGAGAGCCGCAACAAAGGAGCTCACAAGACTTTTTCCTCGTCCACAACTATGGAAAACAAAATGACTGAAGCTTCCGATCGCAAGACCAACCAACAGCCGATGGAGATGGAGTTCGTCGGAGCCATTGCTTGTCCTCTTCTGCAACGATGGAAGCTGATATGACCAAAAATTTTGCAATGCGTTCGTGCGGGGACATTTCAAATGATTTTGCAGTAGTACGCAGTTGGGATGCCATGGTTTAGGAACATATGCATTGGTGACAATTTTCTTTGATTCATGATTGTAGCGTTGATAAGGAGATGAACAGCCTGTTGTATGAGTGGACAGGCGAACGGTTGCATTTTCTTAGACGTTTGGCCTCCTTGGTAACGGTGAAGATGAGTCTTAAATAGGGGAAGCCGGTGACCAGTTGGGGAGGCAGTTCATTAGGAGCACAGTGCAGAATTTTCTCTATGATGAGAAGCTTCAGAGAGAATTCTTGTTGTTCCTTTTGAAGTCGACTATTCTCAGTTATAACTTGGCTTCTTTTATCTGTTGAAGTCCAATTTTGTAGCTTTCAGAGAGGAGTCTTAAAGACTTTCTATCCAGCATTCTGTTTTACAATTACTGAAGTTGTTTCCAAAACCATTTTGTACCATTTAAATCCATTAATTGGATCGGTACCCATTGGAGAGGGACCCGGAGACGTAGCCCAGTGGAGGCGGTGAACTCCATTATCAACTTCTATTTGTGACTCTATTTTTGCATTTTTCTGCTTGGCATCTGTTTATTAGTCTTGTTTTTCATTCCTGTTCTGAGCATTTAATTTCTGCTAATACTGTCCATTAATTAACCTGTTGCACGCATTCTTTTACAACAAACTTTTAATGCACTAAATTGAGGTCCGACGGATCATCCATGCATGTCTAAAATTATTCATGTTAGATAGTTTATTTCATGTTATGTTAGAGAGTTGATTTCATGTTATGTTAGATAGTTCATTTCATGTTATATAGATGTTGTTATCTTATATTGTTTAGTTAATGCTTATGTTTATTTCATGTGGTATAGATCCATCATGTGTCACCATCACCACCACACTTGATCATCACCATGTGCATTGTCACCATCACAGTAATTCCTCATTGTCCTCATGCTCACTATCTTTGAATTTATGGATAGGATTTCTTTGTTTTTTTGTCTCATCTAAGTCACCATCATCCTCGCTCATGTGTTTTATAGAATTCTATTATAATATAGAAACCTAATATATCCCTAGAGGCCCGGTCTAGCCCTAGAGACCTAATCTAGTCATATAGAACCCTAATGTATCCCTAAAATATACCTAATCTATCCCTATATACCTAATTCTTATAGACCCTAATCTATCCCTAGAAGCGAGACAAAAGAAAACTAGCCCTGGAAAGCCTAATGTAGACCTAGAACCCTGGAGACCTGATCTAGAATCCTAATATTTCCTTAGAGACCCAGTCTAGCCCCAGAGACGTAATATAATCATATATAACCCTAATGTGTCCCTAAATACCTAATTTATCCCTAGATACCTAATCTAGCTTATAGATCCTAATCTATCCCTAGAAGTTGGATAAAACCAATTTAGCCCTTAAAATCCTAATGTATACCTAGAAGCCTGGAGACCTTATATAGAATCCTAATATTTCCATAGAGATCTAATCGATCCCTAGAGACCTAATCTAGTCATATAGAACCCTAATGTAGCCTTGAATACCTAATATAGACTTGGATACCTAAACTAGATTATAAACCTTGCCCTAGAAGCTAGACAAAACCAACATAGTCCTCAAAATCCTAATGTAGACCTGGAACCATAGAGACTTGATATAGAATCCCAATCTTTCCCTAGAGACCTAATATATCCCTATAGACCTAATCTAGTCATATAGAACCCTAATGCATCCATAGATACCTAATCTATCCCTGGAGACCTATTCTAGTCATATAGAACCCTAATGTAGCCATAGATACCTAATTTATTCCTAGAGGGATAATCTATCTCTTAGACCCTAATCTAACCCTAGAATCTAGACAAAACCAAACTTTCCTTTGAAATCCTAATGTAGAATTGGAACCCTGGATACTTGATCTATAATCTTAATCTTTCCCTAGAGACCTAGTATATCCATAGAGACATAATCTAGTCATATAGAACCTAATATATCTTATAGACTCTAACCTAGACCTAGAAACTAGTCATAACTAATCTATCCCTAAAAATACTAATGTAGACCTGGAACCCTAGAGACCTGATCAAGAATCCTAGTCTAATATAGAAACATAATCTAACACTAGAGACCTATTCTAGGCCTAGAGATATAATCTAGTCATATAGAACCTAATCTACAAGTATTAAATTAGAGTGATTTAGTCCAAGGTATGGTAGGTTAGAGTAGGTTATGTGGTTTAAGTTAATGTAAACTACATTATCTCAAGATAGTCTAGGTTATAAACGTTTATTGTCTAGGCATGGTAGAGTGGATAAGATAGTGGAGGGGAGATGGTAGTGTAGGTTCAGGTAGGATAGGCTAAGCTAGGGATGGATCAACTAGATATGATACATTTGCGAAGGTTTGGTAGGGTAGGCTAGATATTGGNAGGGTAGATGGTAGTGTAGGTTCAGGTAGGATAGGCTAAGCTAGGGATGGATCAACTAGATATGATACATTTGCGAAGGTTTGGTAGGGTAGGCTAGATATTGGAGTGGCTTAAGCTAATTATGGTTTATTTAAGTAGGTTCATTGGATTGAGGAAGGTAGTTAGGATATTTCAATGGTTTATGTAAGTGTATATTAGGTTATATTAATATAATTTAGTTTTTATGAAGGTTTGGTAGGTGAGGCTAAGGTATTTGTAACACCCTGATTTTGACCCCTTTTGCATTAATAATGAATTTGATGTAAATATTGTATTTAATCATGTTGTGGAGCTAAAGGAAAAATCCCCACCAATGCTTTAGCGTTTTATGTTTCAAAAATTAAAATTGATGTCAATGGTATTTTGTGCTAGCCATGCACATTATAATTTTGGACATCATGTAAATATGCAATTTAAATTAAAATACCTACAACTAGCTATGTCAATGCAACATTAAAGATATGGGGGCATGATTTCCTAAGGATAAGGCGGGGGGAATATTTAAACCTTTGAGCCAATGGGGAAAATCCAAATGTCAAAGGGAGAACCCGTCAAATTGTCAACTACCCATTTTGTCTTTTGTCCCCAATCATTTATTTCTTCCATAAATTTGTTGAGTTAGTTAATGCATGGGGATGGGAAGAGTATGGAAGTCAATTTAGAATTTGGAAAGCCACCCATTTTTGAAAAGTGTGTTTTTACTTATGTGGCAAGTAAATGCCCAAAAATGTTGCCCATTCCCTCATGCATTCATGTCCGCCTCTTCCTCACGTTTCTGGAGCTCCTGTGCATTCCCCATTCACGTTTTTGGTAGTTTTCTTCATTTTTCCCATTTCTCAGGTCATTTTGGAAATGCTCAATGGCTGGGATCTTTTCTTGACGTTTTTGCTATTGTTTCCTCATTACCTTGTTGGGGAAAACCAATTTTTGGTTTCACAATGAATGGTAGAAGAGACCCACAATTTTTGGGTGTTTATTGAGGTCATTTTGACCATGTGAAGCCCATAAACATTTATGGGAATCTAATTGCTATCAAGGGGTTGTTTTACCCATCTTCCATTTTTTCGTTTTTGGCTCTTAAGATGTTTTTTCCATGCCCAGAATTTGTATTTTGCTGTGGGTGCATATTTTATTTTGGTCTGGACTAGTCTAGAGTGGAATTAGGTTTGAATTAGCTTGATAAACCTATTGTGGAAGGGAACCACAAAAAAAGATCAAGAGGGGCTGGTTATTCTTTCTTGTAGACCCTGAAGAGCACTGAAAGGGATCAAGGCATAGCTAGAGGGATTGTTTAGCAAAGAAGGGGATGATTCCTTGTGTTGGGTGTGTACGTGTTGGGAAAGCAAAGACATATCTTGTGTAGGTGTCCATAACTCTTTGGTTGAGCTCACTAGCTTAGCAATTCAACCTTCCACCTCCTTAGTAGCCTGATAAACCCAAATGTAGTTTTGGCTTGGCTATATTTTAATATGCCTTTGGCTATGTGTGAGGCTATTGTAGTTCCATTATTCCTTGTGGGAATCATTCCTAGCTCAAGGGTGGCAGTGCTACTTAGAGTTTTATGAGCACACTGGCCAATGGTTGGGTGGAACATTGCAGCAACATAGCTGGTTGTGGCACATGCTTCCTCTCAAGTTACCTATATCTTGTGTTAATCTCTGCATCTGTATTTGATTTAATGAATTATGATGAACATGATTAATGTGTTTAATGAAATGTATTTTCTTCCGCTGTAGATTGCATTATGCGTCTGTAAATGTTTTATGTTGGTTTAATGCATTTTTATGCTTATGTTCATGAGGATAGTTTACCCACTTAAATGATAGCAACAGTATCGTCTTCATGTCTTCTTGGGTGGGAGGGGATGTGACGATGTGGTATCAAAGTAGTGTTGCAGCATTGGGCCTCAATGGGCCATGAAGAGCAGTTGACAGATGTTAGAACACCCTCTGTGTTCAACAGAAAAAAGAAGCAAACAAGAGAAATTTTTCAAAATTTCTCTAAGTATTGGAAATTTTCCTGTCGGCTCAGTTAGCTGAAGTTGAGATGACACATGTCATCTGAGTTAGTTGAAGTCAATATAATGCATGTCGGTGTGAAATGTATATTTGTGTCAATGCATGTCGGCATGAAAGGGATGAGTCAAGCCGAAGGGAAGAGAAAGAAAAAAAAAATTCCAAAAATTTTCTAAGTATGGACATGTCGGCCGAAATGGACACTAGTGGAAAATGAGATATTAGTGACCAAGAGACCACAATTTTTGGTCACCACAGTTTTTTTCAAGGGATAAATGACCAAAGTTGATAAATTTAAGTGAGCTAACTAAAAAACACCAAGATAAATGACCACTTTTGGTCACAAGATAAAAACCAACTTACAACGACCAAGATAAATGACCAAATTTGGTCACGAGATATCTAGACTAAAAATGACCACATAACAATTGGTCATTTATTTGGTCATTTTTAGTTGTCACTCCGACAATGAAAAAAATTACAAATTTTACAATGAATTTTTACATTTTACTAAATTCTAACATATATATAATATATATTTACAAGTCCTTATATTAACAAAACTGAATTAATGCAACCCAACTATATGTTAATTTTGACATGACCTTGGCATATACAAAATCCCACTAAACCTTGGCATATAATGTTAATTAATATAAGGCTAATTTGCATGACCTTGACATATAATTATAGTTTTTATAGGCTAATTTGGACACGATCTTGGTACCTTGGCTAATTAAATCGGTGGAATCCATGTCAGTTAAAGGATATTTTGCTATTTGGACCAGCGGTCGTTATAGAAAAAATTATATTATCTAGACCTTAGAAGATCAACTCATATAATATGGGAGCAATAAAAATTTTCATCATCATATTATGCACTCAAAATGGACTCAATTCACATAATGAACTTAATCTTAGCATTAATATAACATACAAGACATTTGTGGATAACAAAAACATGTTGACCATGTTATGTCGACCATCGACTCCATAGACATTTTGTACTCATCTATGTATTGTTTATTAAAATAATATAAATATATAAACTCATTAAAGTTAATATATAAATTAGTTTACCATATAAAAATTTTATATTAAAAACCTATAAATATTACATACAAAATAATTAATACAAAACATTTTTTCTAACACATAAACACTAGTGGAAAATGAGAGATTAGTGACCAGGAGACCACAATTTTTTGTCACCACAGTTTTTTTCAAGGGATAAATGACCAAAGTTGATAAATTTAAGTGAGCTAACTAAAAAAGACCAAGATAAATGACCAAATTTGGTCACGGGATATCTAGACTAAAAATGACCACATAACAATTGGTCATTTATTTGTTCATTTTTAGTTGTCACTCCGACAATGAAAAAAATTACAAATTTGACAATGAATTTTTACATTTTACTAAATTCTAACATATATATAATATATATTTACAAGTCCTTATATTAACAAAACTGAATTAATGCAACCCAACTATATGTTAATTTTGGCATGACCTTGGCATATACAAAATCCCACTAAACCTTAGCATATAATGTTAATTAATATAAGTCTAATTTGCATGACCTTGACATATAATTATAGTTTTTATAGGCTAATTTGGACACGATCTTGGTACCTTGGCTAATTAAATCAATGGAATCCATGTCAGTTAAAGGATATTTTTCTATTTGGACCAGCGGTCGTTATAGAAAAAATTATATTATCTAGACCTTAAAAGATCAACTCATATAATATGGGAGCGATAAACATTTTCATCATCATATTATGCACTCAAAATGGACTCAATTCACATAATGAGCTTAATCCTAGCATTAATATAACATACAAGACATTCGTGGATAGCAAAAACATGTTGACCATGTTATGTCGACCATCGACTCCATAGACATTTTGTACTCATCTATGTATTGTTTGTTAAAATAATATAAATATATAAACTCATTAAAGTTAATATATAAATTAGTTTACCATATAAAATTTTTATATTAAAAACCTATAAATATTACGTACAAAATAATTAATACAAAACATTTTTTCTAACACATAAATTTATATTAAAAAACCTATAAATATTACATATAAAATAAATTAATACAAAACATTTTTTCTATAACACACATAAATATATATATACATATATAATAAAAAATACATTTAATACAAAATAGTATTATACCAATATAATAATAATAACAATATATTGTAACAAACTATACTATATTGTAAAAAAACTATATCATACATCTAAACATAATATTTTTTTATATTAAAAACCTATAAATATTAAATACAAAATAATTAATACAAACCATTTTTTCTAACACATAAATTTATATTAAAAACCTATAAATATTACATACAAAATAAATTAATACAAAACATTTTTTCTATAATATATATAATAAAAAATACATTTAATACAAAACAGTATTATACCAATATAATAATAATACCAATATGTTGTAACAAACTATATTATACATTATACATCTAAACATAATACTTAATACTGTAACTAACTCCATCGACAATATCGAACAAATTTGTTACTAAATACTCCCAAGTCGTTTCACTGGTTGAAACCCCAGACACCCTCAATTTTGTTCACGAAATCCTGGTTATTTAATCCACTAAGGGTTTTGATCATCGGACCTAATGATTTGGGTCCCAAAGGAAGCCCAGGAAGCAGCTATCGTTGACGGCCATTGAGATTGGTTTGATCAGTCTTCAAAACATTTCTGGTACTCATCGAGCTAACATTTCTGGTACTCATCGAGATTTAGATGTTTTGTTTGATTAAAAACCCAAGGACTTTAATAAAACCATTATAATATGTTGAATATGAATGTACCCATGTATTTTTTGCACTATATATGAATTGGGCATGCTTTAAGATGCTTCAGGGTTTGTACATTAAGATAAGCTTTGGGGTCTGCATATTTCTTTATTTATATGTTTTCTACATGTAGGTTCAGTGAATTATCCCTTATGTGGCTGTAAAGTTTGCAGTAAATTTGTGGAATTGTTAAACTCGGCTCAAATCTATGCCCTCCAGATCGATTAATCTGTAAACTTTGAAAAATGAATAATTGGATCAATTTTTGAAACAGAAATAAACATAGTAAGTCTAATGGTTGGTATCTGATCAAATTAGCCCTTAGGGCGAGTCATTTTTGGTGATGTAAAGGTCACTGATTTATGGTCAAATTCTCTCTTAGTGCTTGTCAAATCTAGTGATAAGCTAAAGGATCTTTGGCCATACGAATATGTCGGGAATTATAAATAGCTATCTGGGCATGAGTTAATGTACTGTTTTGATTGGATAAATTTGACTGATAATATGCCGGATAATCTATGAACGAATGCATTAATGCCCCCTTGGACTAAGTTGGTCTATCAGGACAGGGTTATAGAATCAAGTTCAATAGCTTAGTTTAACTTGATGATCTCTGCAATCTGGATTCGATGTGATACATCCTCGATATAATCTAATTGGAGGAATGTTTCTATCTAAATTTGCAATTAGACAGACTCCAATTTAGCAGAGTGGCAGATTTATTTATTTTGATTTTGATCTGGCTCAGCTCCGGATTCAATGTAGCTCTATGTATATTAGGCAACCCTGTTCCATACTATGGCTTTGCAGGTCTGCACTGACCAGTTACAGTTGTTCGATAATCTATGCTCATCCTTCACGATTTCATGGTGGTCCTAATGACATGAGGCTCTTCTCAAATTACCCTTCCTATAAGGATTCAACAATGATGCTTGAAGAGGGTGGGGGCAGAACAGTCAAAACCCATTAGGATGCCTTTGCCTTTGTGTGCGTTGAAGAGAGTTACCCTGTGCAAAGTTACAAACTCTTTTTGGAGTTGAAGTTCCCGTTCACCCAATTATTATGATATCTTGAAATATGTATAGTTTGGATTCATTTCAAGAAATATTTCATCCTCATTTTATGTGCAGCTGTGATTCTTGTGCTTTTATTTTTTCAAAGGTTTCCATTTGCTTAGCTTATGTACTTTGTGAATCTAATGCAATTGCCGGAGGCTGGTACTTTCATAGATTTTGTTATCTTTCGTGGAATTTTGTTGTCTAGGACAATTTTCTGGTTTGGTAGACGAGGTTGCACTTCACATGCAATTTGAGTGACTGAAAACCCTATCCTTGAAGCAAACAATGATTAGTTAAGCTCCCCTAACATGTAAATTTTGTTACGACCAACTTCTAATGGATGGGAGGCACATGCACCATTCGGTCAGAGCTGTCACGAAACTGCACAGCTTCCTTAATCTTCCCCTAGAGGTAAACCCTTAAAATAAAAACTATTTAATTTCCCCTAAAGAGATCTAAGATTACCTAAACACAGTGATATGCCACACACTCATGAAAAAAGTGATATGCCATACACTCATGAAGAAAGGTTTTACCCAAACATGCCAAAGTACCACCAATAACCAAACTTAGGGAACATGCATTTGTTGCAAGGCAAAGAAAGATACACTAACATATACAACTCCAGAACAAACACAATGATTCCACAACAACTCCACAGTTACGTGAATCATACAACTAAATCACCTAATAACAGATACATAAGCAATTAGTAGGACATAATCGACAGACCTTTTCAAACAGGTTTGATAATACACCAGTTGCCTTGGGCACTTCTAAACCTGCAAGTTGATTCAAGACTCCTTGCAAAATATCCTCCATACTTTTCAAAAGCTCCAACTTCTTGAGAAAATCATTAGCTAATAGAGGAAGCAACCAACCATGTTCTCTCCTCAATTGCTCAAGACCTGTGCATAAGTTTAGAAGTCCAGAGTTTTGAATTGATGCCTGACTTTGTTCTGCATGAGCAGCTACTGTATGCTCAAGGCGAAGTATGGAATCTTCCTTTGCAGCTTCAGCTGCATTCTTTTCTTTCTTAAGAGTTATGATTTTAGTTTTTTCCTTTGCTAATTCATCCTCAAGGATGTCCATTCTTCCATGGACCTCATCCAATTCTGCAACCAGTAATTTTGCTGCTCTTTTTTATTTCCTAACATCTTCTTCAGCTGATACTATTTTACCTTGTAAGTTTTGAAATGATTTACCAAGCCATTCAATCACCTCCACAGGATCCCCAAACTGAAATTGATGAATAGTACCAATAGCATCTAATGCAGTCATCACTCTTTGAATCATTTCATTGCTCTCACACAAAGATTGCTCTACCTCCGTAGCATGCTTTCTTGAAGAGATGAGTTCTGATTCTATCACTTTAAAGTGGTCTAGAGCACTTGATAGGTCTCTAATTTTCTGTTCAGATTCATTCAATGAATATTGATGCACCTGAAGCTCCATTCTCAGCTGTTCAAGTTCTGCTACTTTTTCATCCACAAGTAGTTTCAAGCTGTCACGTTGCTGAACTACCCCCTTGCCTTTTTTCACTACCATGTTTAACTTCTCCCTTGTCACAGACAATTTTTGCTCAAACTGCTCAAGCTGTATTTTGAATGCATCTCTTTCTTGTTTCATAGCTTCCATCTCTTCAAAATATTTTCTGCATTCCTCAATAAGTTTATCTTGCTCATCCTTATGTGATGCCACAGCTTCAGTGGCTTCTTCTTGCTTCCTATACACTTCCAATAATTCTTGCTCCTTTGCATCAAATGCAATAGGAAGCCTTGAAAGCATTTGTGCACTATGTGATGGAATAACAGTGCCCATAGCTTCCTCTTGATTAGTTACTTTAAGCATGCTAACTTCTTCAGATAGAACACTGAACCTGTCTATGAGCTTCCTAAGACATTCTTCCAAACGCTCAATAGTGTAACTAGAAGGGATTTCATTATGAATTTCACCGTCAAACACTTCTCCAACCATATCAACCAATCTCCTTATCATACCTTCTGTGTCAGCATTAATAGTCTCCAAGTTAGAGTCTAGCTCTAGAACTTTTGCCTCAAAATAAACAAGGTTTTTAGATAATGTTTCTTTATCATATGCATCTTTAGCTGCTTGCTCAATCAGACTTTCATATTTGCAATTAAGCTCCTCAATTTTTTTCAAAAGAAGCTCTTTCTCAAGCTTTTCTATTGAAAGATTACCCTCCAAAATAAACGCATTCCTTTGTGATTCTTCCAGTTCAGCGGAACGTAAATTAATAGCATTTTGCACATTTTCAATCTAACGTTGAGCATTAGCCACATCATGATGAGCCTGATCCAATGCTCTGCCAAGCCACTCAATTCGATCCTCTGGTTCCATTGATTTTACTGAAGCCGACATCTCAACATTTTCCAAGACCTCTTCCCATCTCTGAATAAGATGATTCCTTTCCAGTAAAGACTGCTCCAACATATCTGATTGTTCAGCCAAACTTAAGTACTTACCCTGAAGTTCCTTGTGTTTCCTTCTTAAATCCTCAACCACTTGAATTTGACTCAAGTTGACAGCGTCTAATTCTGAATTTGATGCCATAAAATTGGCATCATCTTCACCATCTCTTTAAGGCATTCTCTGGTCCAAACTTCTAGAAAGTGTATCATTTTCAATAGAATATGACCTTGCAAGCCACTCAATCTGTTCAATAATTTCCATGGAATGAAATTGCTCTGGCAAATTCAACTCCTCCAGAATTTCTTCTATTTTCTGAAGAATGGTGTCTTTATGGAAAAAGGATTCACGAAGACTGTTCGCTGAATTCTGGATATATGCTAACTCTGACTCCAATGACTCGACATGTTCTCCAGCCTCTCCATAGGATTTGATCTTTGCTTCAGCCTCATGAAATGCAGTAGTTTTAATCTGTAGTTCTTTCCAACACCTCTCTAGCTCATTTGACTTCTCTGTCAATGAATATTTCAGTGCATCACGTTGCTGAACCAATGCCTTGCCTTTAGATACAGCCATGCTAAGATTTTCTCTCAAAGATGAATTTTTCTCTTTGAGATCCCTCATCTGTTCTTCCTGTTGAGATCTTACTGGATCCACTTCATCAAGTCTCTGACGTAACTGAGACAGCTCCATCTCTTTGCAACTGAAGGCTTTTCTTAGGGCAACATCCAAAGGCAACTGAGTTTCCTCCTTCCTAGAACCATCATCAGGTCGTGATACCAATTATTCTATGCATCTCTGCAACCGGTCATTTTTCTCAAGAGATGCCTTGTACTTCGCAATAACCAAATGTACATGACTTTCTAGAGGAGAAATTATTTGTATGTCAGGATCAGTAACAGACATTTCATCTTGAATAACTTCTTTAATAGCAATAACCAATTTCTCTGACATGGAATCCAAGTGCCTCTTTGATTGAGAGTGCATCTCCAAAGTGTCTTTCATCAGTTCTTCCCGTTCTAAGAGTGCCCTTTGAACAGCAACCAACTCTGAGGACAAAGTTTCCTTCTCAGCAGAGAGTTGAGACAGTTGGGAGACCATGCTAGCATATTTCCCTTCAAATTTTTTCTCATTTTCAATGCACTTTTTAGACAGCTCTGCATAGTTAGCATTAAGATCTTGAATAGATTTATTTTTTGTAAATAAATCATACTCAAGCTCACCCACTATGGTTTCAAACTGTGATCTTTCCTCAATTCTTTTCTGCAACTGTTCAGTAAATTTATCTAAATCGTCAGACATGATATCAAAAGAGAAGAGAGATTCTTCACTTTGTCCATCTCCTTCAGTGTCTTTGGCCAGTCCAATCAAATTTCTAAGTCTACGGTGAGTCTTATTAAGTACTCTAACAGCTGATTCTCTTTCTTGCTGAATGAGCTCAAATTTATGAGAGAGTTCTTCAAATGATCTTTGTATCTCTGTATTCTCAAGACAACACATTTCAAGTTTTATCTCCAGGCTCCTCAAGTTGTTAAGTTTTTCTACGGTAGCATTGAAAACAATAGCAAGGCGGAGATTAACAGTTGAGCAATCTGGTTCAGAACGGGAATCAGAAGAAACTTGTTGGATGGATTCTTCTAGACTTTCTGCAGCATGAAGCATTGCAATTACACAAGAACTTCTCTCTTCCTCTAATGAATATTTCTTCTCAGCAAATTCTCTCTGCAATGTCTCTAGCTATTTCTCCAGTGCTACTGAATTCTCAAAATTATGCTGCTTTAGATTATGTAGTTGACAATGCAAATCATCAATTTGAGCAGTATATTTCAATACCTATTCCATGAGTTGCTCATTATTCTCTGTCAATGTAACCAAATTCTCATCCCGTGTTTCCTTTTCTTGCTTGAGCACATCAATATCAACCTCTAGCTGCTTCAAGGTGGTTGTCAAATATCCTTTCTATTGCTCGTCTTCCATAAGTTGCTGCTTAATAATATTGGCATCCCTTTGAAGCAATGTCAGAGTAGCTTTCAAGAATCCTATCTCACCATCTACTTCCCTAAGTTGTTGCAACAGTATGTTTCCATCCTGTATGGGACTAGAACCACTTGCTTCATGGACCTTTTCATGGATTTCTTGTGATCGATCCTCTATTTTTGGCATAGGATTCACTTCCAATATTCCATCCTCGTGCTGGGCCTTGGACTCAAAAGCTCGAATTAGTTTTGACACACCAGAAGGTACCCTTGCACTTCCCTTGCCAAAGTTACCTGGATCTGTAAGCATTTCCCGGACTACTTTCTGAAGCTTTTCTGAAGTTGATTGAACCTCATTCAGGTGTTCTTTTAGAATTGACACTTTATCAGCATGCTCAGAATCTTGCTTGATGATTTGTTGCTGCATGTCTCTCACTTCAAAGTCTAATTCAGCTTTCTCCAAATTACTTGAAACACCCAAACTCCTAAATTTATGTTGCACAATTCAAAATCTTTGGAAAGTTGTGCCTTCTCTTTCTCTACTTCTAGTAGTCCATGCTTTAATGACTGACTAACTTCTGCAGAAGCATTTAGCTAATGTTTGAGCCTAAGAACTTCAGAATCTAATCTATCCCTATCGGCTGTGGAATCCTGAACTTCTTTCAAAAGTAATTCACATTTTTGTTTTAAAAATGCATTCTCCTGCTGTAGCTCCTCCAGCTGATTATTTGCATCTGATGAATCTGGCACCAGATTAGAGCATTCTTTCTGTAATTGCTCTTCCAACCCACCTATCTCCCTTATAGATTGTACTCTGGAAGCTTCCAGAGCATGGAGTTGCTGCTGCATTGAACCATACTCAAACTTCATCTCTACTTACTCCCTTTCAACTTCTCTAATATGATGAGTTAGATTCTCTACATCCTTCAACAAACGATCATTTTCCTTTTTAACATCTTGGATAGTTGTAACCTCTTCAACAAGTTGACTTTTTTCTTCTTCAAACCTCTCCTTTATGCCAACTCTATATTTGATTTGCTCTAGTTCATCTCTTGTCAAATGCAGATCCTGATTTAATTCTTCTTTTTCAAAACTTAATTTTTCAAGAGAAGCATTGAATCTATTAAGTTCACCCATTAGTTTAACTTTATCCTCAAGTATTTGTTGCAGCTCCTCTTTAAGTTGACATGTCTGAACTTCAAGTTGCTTTATCTGCTCTCCATCAAACAGAGCCTCATATGTTTGAATTTCCCTTTCCAAAACTGTGGAACTTGTGTCTAGCTCATTCTTTTCAAGGTTGCCACCTAAATAATGCTCATTATGTTATTTATGCATGTTATCAATTAATGCTCTTATTTCATCGGACCACTAGACTAGTGGTATGTAAATTTTGTAACAACGATTACAATATAGATTAATGGCATCCAAACCCCCTTTGTTTCATATTATGTAAGGTGTGACCTCAACTAAAAAGATTTTGTATCTCTCAATGCAATGCAAAAATGAAGTTACCTTCTGTTTCGAAGCTAGATGTCACTTTCCAAAATTGGGATTCAAAATCACTCAACAATGTTGCTTGGTATTTTCACAATTTTGACAGCGAATGGATGGAATTTGGCTGATGCATATTATTGGATACTCATCACATTGTTGTCTTGTTAATGTCTTGTTATTGTAGCAGTTCATATATCACCTACTAGGATTCTGGTATTGCTGCTTGCAGTTGGCATGGACACCACAACAAACAGTGGCCTATGGCCGTCTACATCAATACAATATTACGCAGTCAATGAAAGTCCTCTTTCAAGTGAACCTCATTTGCAAATTATTCACCAACAACAACGACATTGCTATGGAAGTACAAGTCAGGGCGAATTTCCACTAGCAGCCAATCCCTCCATTGTTCTACATGTGCTTACGGAATGTAATCTGGATCCTCAAGATCTTTCTAGACTAGAGGCAAGTTTTTGTGTTTATGATTTCAGAATGGCAGAATGGATTGCAAACTGTCAAGCTTGTTTAGCTTCATTTTTGCAATATATTTTAATGATTGTAATGCTTACCTGGTTGAATTGTTTAGTCATTTTGCAGGCTTCATCACGGTTCTTTAGACAACCGGCAAACTTTTCCCCTAACTTTAATCTATCTATATCTGAACATGCAACATTGGACATGTGTCAAAGCAGAGCTGTATTCAAGCCCATGACACAATCAAAGAGAGAAACTCTAAAATAAATATGCGGAGGTTCTTGGAAGTTGGTATTGTGGTTCTTGGTAGCTGGGGAAACATGTTACAGGCGTGAAAAGTCTCAAGCCATAGCTGGTCCTCATCATAGTGTCGTAGTAACGAAGTCTGGTGCAATTTATACATTTGGTTCTAACAGTTCTGGACGGCTTGGCCATGGGACAACAGATGAAGAATGGCACCCAAGACTGATCAGGTGTGCAATAAATGCATGTGTGTTCTTTTGTCTGGTATTTTTCCCAAGGTGTATTGTGCTTTTTCAGTGTTGAATCTCCTTTTAAATCGACATGGGTTGAGAATTGGGAGGTTGCATCATTCATATGCAGGTCTCTTCAAGGGATTCGTATTATCCAGGCAACTGTAGGAGCAGGGAGTACGATGCTTATCAGTGATATAGGACAAGTTTATGCATTTGGGAAAGACTCTTTTGGTGACTCAGAATATGGGATTGAAGGATCTAGGACTGCCACTACTCCATAGCTTGTGGAGTCTTTGAAAGGAATTTTTGCAGTGCAAGCAGTCATTGGTAATTTCTTCACTATTGTTCTTTCACGAGAGGGTAGAGTTTACACATTCTCTTAGGGTTCAGATGCAATTCTTGGTCATCAAACTGATCTCCATGATCAGGAACCACATTTACTAAAAGGTGATCCGGAGAATGTTCTTGTGGTACAAATTGTAGTAGGCTATTGTTATTTGTTAGCTCTCAGTTGTCAGCCCAGTGGAACGTAAATTTTGTAACTTAAACATATTTTATGTTCCCATTGACTTTATGAAACTACTTGATTCCTATGTTGGAGAACCCTCTTTGAATTTGAAAATAACATTACATGCATATATGTGGGTATCTACAGGTCAGTATATTCTGTTGGCTGTGGCTTAGGTGGCAAGCTCGAACATGGTTCTCGAACAGATGAAAAGTACCCCCAGATGATTAAACAATTTAAACATTTGAAGCTAGAGCCAATTGTGATAGCAGCCGGTGCATGGCATGCTGCTGTTGTGGGAAAATATGGATGAGTATGTACATGGGGATGGGGTCAATATGGTTGCGTGGGTCACGGAAATGAAGAATGTGAAACTGTTCCCAAGGTTGTGGAATCACTTCTAGGGCTGAAGGTCGTTCATGTGACTACAGGTGATTATACCACATTCGTTGTGGCTGAAAATGGGGATGTCTATTCCTTTGGATGTGGGGAGTCATCAAGTCTTGGGCACCACTTGGCCACAGCAGCTAAAGGCCAGGTCTGTATGGTATGGCTTTTCACTTGTTAAATATCTACTGGTTTTTCAAGCCAATGAAACTTCTCTTGAAGTTTAATTCTACTAATGTTTTATTGATGCCAATGTTCAGGCTCAGACACATGCAAACTTGCTAAGGCCAGAACTATATATTGTAAAAAAACTATATTATACATCTAAACATAATACTGTAACTAACTCCATCGACAATATCGAACAAATTTGGTACTAAATACTCCTACATTATGGAATAACCATGCCGATTAATTCTTCGACCTCTGAATGGGAAAGTTATTAATAACAATGGACCTTGCACATGCTGAACTAGCCAGGTAGCGCCAATGATTAATGATGGGCATATTTTGCAACCCTACACTAGTTCAAGCACCCCGGCAAATCGATATTCGGTCCCAAATATTTCCCTTTGGTAGGAGCAAGTTGTTCATTGGTTGTGAGAGGATGAATCAGGTCTGAGAGGCATCTTTGGGCATCTATTAGGCCATGCAGATTGAAATTGAGGAACCGGTTGAGGGGTTTGAAAAATTGGCGATATATTTTCAATTGCTGCCATGGATAGAAGGGTATTGGAGCAAACTTGGAGGATTTGAAGAGGCATGCATAGAATTATAGAGCATTGGAGTTGAATTTGTAGTCGAAATCCCATTCACAGGTTAGTAAATTCCATTCTTTTTAATAAACTTTAAATACAAGGTTTCTCTGGTTTATTTTTTTCCTATGAAAAAAAAATGACGGTCCACATTATGCAGTACACCCATTATTACATGGTTTCTCTGGTTCCTCATAGGTTTTTTCACTGTTTTAGAAGGCCCTTCTCCAAATATATTTCCACACACATTCTAGTATAGGAATAGTTACCTCCTTTTGTCTTAGCTTAGTCAATAAAATGATCCTGCTTGTTTCTAATGTCTTTGAGAGTGGATTCATCCCAAAAGATTATGGGGAGGTATGGAAGCTTGACCCACTCAGGGGCTACAGAGATCTCCATATCTGGATCAAATCCTAGGGTCCAATGGGTGAGGAACATTCCCTTGGAACCCATGAGATTTGAAGCTCAGGTCTCTCTCCTCCTTGCTATGAAATAAAAACAAAAAAAATCTCAACCATAAGAAACATCAAATACATTACCTTGACTCTTGGGAGCCTAATTCTACAGAATCCATGCTTGAACTGCTAGAGGACTAGGCCAAAGGCCTATAAACTTAAACTTTCCTATTAGAGTTCACTCATGCATAATAAGGGCTTTTCTCTTTGCCTTTGAAGACGAAATGCCTAGCTTGGGAATGGCTTCTACCCTCTTTTCGAACCAGTTCTGCATTGGGTACTTCACATTGGTTGACTTTAAGGATCTGAGTAAAGAAAGGAACACCTTTGCCTTAGATTTAGAAGGATCATCCATACTGAAAACACCAAGGGAATCTCAACCTCGGCTTTTTTAGGCTGCAGTAGAAAATGAGGTGGACAACTTTGGATACCAAAGGCGGTGGTGATTGCAGGCTTCATTTAGGGTAAACCCTAGCCATTGGGGGTGTTGATTTTTCTATTTCCATATCTAATAATTATTTCCTTAAGATTCCAAAACAAAATTTCATGCAACTGTTATCATAGAATAATTACACTGAAAATTTAAACTGAAAACGCAGTGGAAACAATAAGAGCATAGAAAGATAGCGATGCACAGTAGACACAATATTTTTTATCCTAGGAAACCCAAACTCAAGAGAGAACCCAACAACCTTTCTTAATAAGAAATTTTCAATATTACAAGTACAAAGTCATCATGAAGAAAAATCAACAAAAGGAACCCCAAAATACTTATCTTTTATTTGCACCCTTCTTCATGAGGGAACCCTAGCCACATATGCGACTCCTTGAACTTGTGCTATAGAGGAGAGAGGAAACTTGGATGATGAAAAATCAAATGTGACTACCCACATTGACATAAATATTATTGTATAATGGAGTATCATCATTGAATAATGTGAGAGGCCTAATGCCTCTTTCGTAAACATCACTAGGTGACCACTTTGTATTGAGCAGTAAAACCCCATAACATTAATGATTAGTTTCTAACTCTAGATGATACCCTTCAGTATGTTATTCATAGACATCAATAAGGCTTCTTTTCCCAGGACCACCATGTATTGGTTTAGGAAAATTTGGTTGAAAAACTTAGTTCTCTAAATATTTCTTGGACAAGTTCACAAAGCTCTAAAGATGATGAAGAAAGAGGTATTCTTCATCAAGGTATCATTATCAACTTTTTCACTGTGAGAGGCCTAATGCCACTTTGTTAGATATCTCTAGGTGACCATCTTGGATTGATAAATAAAACCCCATAACATTAGTGTCTAACTCCAAATGAAGCTCTTCATTATGTACTATGTTCCACTGATTATGGTAATTTGATGAAAATCGTTAGACACCTAGAGCTGTAGAATTTTGCTATACAATTAAAGCACATCTTGGCGTATTTTTTTTTTATTGTTTTGTTAGCCCCGCCTGGAAATCCCTTACATTGGCATGCCTTTCTGTGGTATATGCCAATTGAATTAACTTTGAGTTCCATTGATTGCTATTGGTTATTCACAGATATCAATTAAATATCTTTTCCCTGGACCGGGATGTACTGGTATAGACAAATTTGTTTAAAAGACTTTGGTTTTCCAAGCATGGTACAATTTTGGCAGTACACATTATCTTTAAATCTGTTAGGTAGAAAGACGGATTGCCACAATAAACATTTTCAAAAACTATATTGTGCTTCTTGACATCCCTCGCAGGTGTAAATTATTAATAACTTAAATTACTAGGTTTTTCTTTGAATATATGACTGAATTGAATAGATGCTTGTGTACTTCATATCAATAGCAGAGTTATTGCTTTGAATCGTATTCTGCATTATACTATGTTCTTGTTTCTATAGTCTCATACAATGAGTTTGAATATGCTCATCTTGACTTCACTTTTTCTCACAAGGAGGAGATTCTCACATATGTTATGTCACGACTCCAGGTTGGGTCATCGCCAACAATGAAAGGTTTTGATTATAAATCAACAAAATCAAGGAAGTCTGGTTACGGCAGTCAGAAATATCAAGGGAGTAGGGACACGAGAAAGTCCAACAACCATTCATCTCGCAGATCATTTGGAAAGCAAGACAACATTTCTACAGATGACAAATTTCCTAAACAACCAACAAGTCCCATTTCAGGCTGCAATTCTTCAGAAGGATCTTCAACATCAGCGAACACATAACTAAGTGGAGGCTCAAACGGAAAAGAATAGTTTTCAGCGATGTTTTGGAAAGGAATATGCAGAGAGAATAGTATATAATTCCAAAACTTCATTTGGCATAGTGGGTTTGTTCAGAAAATATATGAAAGATGATCAATTCTGCTTATATTTTTTCCTGTTGAAACTATCACCTGGTAATATTAATATGGCCAGATCTTATATTTATTAATTTTCAGTATTTTTTCCAAGTCTAGAAGAGGTTGAGGTTGATGATATCGATTTGTCTTTTTTTTGAATGTTGAAAACAAATCCCTGGCAGACTCATAGAAAAACCAACCCACTCACAAGATTGTAATTATTGCCTTCTTTAGGTTCCAATCCTGGTTCAGATATATGATCATCTTTGAACAACTCCCAAGGATCCTCCTCTTTTGTGCTTGCAATATTTAGTACGAATTCTTACCTCTGCAATTGGTTGTATTGTGGGGTGGCACATGGGAACTGGTGATCCCTCTAGCTGGAAGTAGATCCCCATCCTTATACAATCAGATAAGTTTTAGGGTCTCCTGTTATTCCTGCACAACCATTTCTAGATTAGTGACCTTTATAGGTACATGCGGTGCCTCTACTTTCTTCTTTCCATCATCTTTATGTCAATATTCTTTAAATTAAATGCTAGCTGTTGAGGATTTCTTGGAGAAAAGACAACAGATATTTTAGCAGGTTAAGGAGATTCTCAAACTAGCCCATGATAGTATAAAATCCTAGTAGGACCAGCACCACAGTGAGTATGAATTAAATTACTAGGTTTTTCATTGAATATATGACTGAATTGAATTGATGCTTGTGTACTTCATATCAATAGTAGAGTTATTGCTTTGAATCATATTCTGCATTATACTATGTTCTTGTTTCTGTAATTTGGAATGCAATGAGTGCCTTGGTAACTTGGAAATTTTAGCTTGCTTTGTATTCTTAGCTGATGTATTCATGTGATATATCAATTTTCCAGGTACCGGAGGTATTCAATCAATGAACATGGAACACAAGACATCCCTACAATGATTGAAAAAATCCATGAGATAAATATGTCTGAGCTAAGACAATTGAAAGCTGATGAGGAATATTCTGATGCAACAGACAATCTTCCTTATTTAGTTTGTGATGTTTCTCACAGTCTTGGTGGAGCTTCCATGTTGATGTATTTGGTGACCATGTGCCTAAAAGGCCTTCCACATCGACTTTCAAGGATGACTCTATTATCACCTACAGGATTTCATGAGGATGTTGCTATGATCTTCAAATTATTTGAGTAATTTTTTCCTGCTTTTGCTCCAATTTTCATCACTCTTGAAGTAAATAAATTGGAGATAGCATGCATATTGAAACATAAGAAGAGCTGCAATTTCCAACAGCAGTACATGCTATGACAGTCATATCCATTTTGTTGTTGGGTTTGCTTGAGGCATACATATTATACACCTTTGAAATTCACACTTGATTTAATAATTCATTTTTGAAAATTGTTTTGGTCACCTTGATAGTTTTATTTCCTTGATATCTACAAGAGACTCATGTTATTTTAAGCATTTGATGAGTTTTGGAATCATTCTGGAATATAACCATTGTATAGTCAACAAATATGAATCATTTGGGCATATTGATTTAAAACTGGGAATCACTGACAGTGTAAACTCTCCTTCCTTTTGGAAAGCACTATAGATCAATATTTGGAAACATATTTTTTTTTGGCATCACTGATTTTTTAGTACTTGGGGAATATTGCAGTTGTGTGAAAGTCATTGTTTACATTTACACCTGATTGCAAGGTTCGTATGACATACATTTTCTTTGGCTTCGTATGACTTACGTGATTGCAAGATTCTATTTATGCAGCCATAAAATCTAATTCACAACAGTTTATATTTACAGGTTGATAAGTGCATCTGAGCAGAAAATAGACTCACTTCTTCCTCCCTATCAAAAGTAGTTGAAGATGCCAAACCTAGAGTACTTGAGTGCCTCTGGGATTACTCACTTGATAGAGTAAGCATGAGTTAATGTATGAAGTATCTTGTTGTATATAGGATTTTTAAAAATTGTCTAGTGATACTAAAATGAGCTGATAAATAATGAATATATAATATCAATGATTTTTCATACCGAAAATTGCATTCTTAAGTTGAATATTTTTACTGTCATTTTCATTGGCATTTGGCATACCTGGGTATTATCTCTGTCCCACAGTGATATTTGGAATACATATTGATTAATTGATTACTTCTGTTATCAATATAATTTCATAAGTGCAAGTTTAGTATTGGAAACTTTCATATAAACCAAATTTGAACTACATATCACTACCTTGCAATTACAGTATTGACATTGGGATTGTGTTTATACTTGGTGCAAAAAATTTGGAATCCTTTTCATCACTCTTGAAGTAAATAGATTGTAGATAGCATGCATATTGAAACATAAGAAGAGTTGCAACTTCCAACAGCAATACATGCTATGACAGTGATATCCATTTTGTTGTTGGGTTTGCTTGAAGAATACTATGCACCTTTGAAATTTACACTTGATTTAATACTTCGTTTCTGGAAATTGTTTTGGTCACCTTGACAGTTTTATTTGCTTGATATATACAAGAGAATTGTGTTATTTTAAGCATTTGATGAGTTTTAGAACCATTCTGGAACATAACTACTGTATAGTCAACAAATCTGAATCATTTGGGCATGTTGATTTGAAACTGGAAATTACTGACAGTGTAAATTCTCCTTCCTTTTGGAAAGCACTATAAATCGATATTTGGAAACATATATGTGTTTGGCATCACTGATTTTAGTACTTGGGACATATTGCAGTTGTGTGAAATTCATTGTTTACATTTACACATGATTGCAAGATTCGTATGACATACATTTTCTTTGGCTTCGCATGACCTACGAGATTGCAAAATTTTGTTTCTGCAACCATAAAATCTAATTCACAAAAGTTTATTTTTACAGGTTGACAAGTGTAGCTGAGTAGAAATTAAAGTCACTTCTTCCTCCCTATCGAAAGCAACTGAAGATGCCAAACCTAGAGTACTTGAGTGTCTTTGGTATTACTCATTTGATAGAGGTAAGCATGAGTTAATGTATGACGTATCTTGTTGTATATACCATTGCATAATTGTTTTTTATTTCTCGTGCACCAAATAACTACATGAAAGATAATACATTAATGTGTTTTGAATCCTCATTGTTTTGAATTCTTGATTTGAATTTGTTAGATTAGATTTTCCTATTTTGCACATGAACTTGGTTATTGTTCTACTTTACAGTTCATTGTTTTTCTATTAAGATTTTTTTATTGGATTTTGCAGGAGTGAACCTAACCAAGTGGGCCATTAAGTATGAAGAGCTTGTTTGCTGAGGCTTTTCCATTGAGTATGAAGAGCCTGCTGTTGAGGCTTTCAAGCTGCTAAGCATGGGTTAATTGAAGCTTCCACGGGATCTAGGCATGGCTTAGCAGCTAAGTACAAGTGAGATGGTTTAGCCATTGTAATATTTTGAAAAGTCATCGATGTACTAGATGATTTTCATGCTGAGGATTTTCCATTGAGTATGAAGAGCTTGTTGTTGAGGCTTTTAAGCTGCTAAGTATGGGTTAATTGAAGCTACCGCGGGATCTAAATATGGCTTAGCAGCCAAGTACAAGTGGGATAGTTTAATTATTGTAATATTTTGAAAAGTCATCGATGTACTAGATGATTTTCATGTAAAGTTATATGGAGATAGTTTTTGAGAAAACTCATATTTATTGTAATACTTGACATTCCATATATATAATATAATTTGTGTGGTTTAAAATGTATATGGTTGTACATTATATTTTTTATAAGTGTTGTAATTAACTAATTGATGTGACATTGTATAATTCACACACGTATTAGATAATGATAAATTTTTAATTTAAACATGATAACATATTAAAAATTTATATTGATTAATAATAGACACCATTAAAACTATTAAAATATAATAACCACATAAAATGATTGAAAATGACTAAATTAGTGACCAATAAATGAGATTAATGACCAAAATTCACATATAAAATGACCAAAAATTGATAGATACGTGACCAAACAATGAGATATAAACAACAAAAAAATGACCAAAATTCGCATATCAATGACCAAAAAACAGTTTTGGTGGCTAATTTACGATCTTTTATTACGTGACCAAATTTGGTCATATTCTAGTTTGTCATGTGGTCATTAATTTCATCATAAATGTGGTAATATATTTGGTCATTTATTCAAATATATGACCAAATTAATGACCAACTGACAAGCTATAAATGACCAATTTTGGTCGCGTAATAAAAGACCGTAAATTAGCCACCGGCGATCGCCAAACCAAAAGCGGTCATTGATATGCAGATTTTGGTCATTTTTTTGGTCACTAATCTCTCATTTTCCACTAGTGGGAGGAATTTCGCCAATGCATGTTGGGCGGAATGGAGGAATTTCACTGATACTTGTCGCACAAAAAGTTGATTTTTTTATAATGAAGAAAGAAGGAAAAATTTTCAAAAATTTTCTAAGTGCCGAAATTTCCGCCTCGACAAGAAAAGATTAATTTTGTTGATGTGTCCGTTGAAATCGCTGAATTTTACTGATACGTCAGCTGGGTTTCACCGACACACATAAAAAAAACTTGGGAATTTTCAGCCAATACGTGTTGAGTGGAAATTCAAATTTTAGTCAATACAGGTCAAGTGGAAAGTCAAGTTTCAGCTGATATGTATCCAGTGGAAAGTCAAGTTTTAGCCGATATGTATCGGGTGGAAAGTGGATTTTTGCCGATCGGAAGAAAATCCAAAATTTTTTTTTACATGTCGTCAAGTTTGGCAAGTTTTTCCTAAATAGAAGAAAACTCGGAATTTTTCCAAAACGTCGGAAAGATTGGAAAGTTATGTTGATCGGAAGAAAGATTGGAATTTTTTCGATATGTCAGAAAAGTTGGTGAGTTTTACCGATCGGATGAAAATGACAAAGGTTGCCGATACATGTCAGACAAAGTTGGAAAAAATTTTCGACACGTCGGAAGGAAACTTGAATTTCATCGATCGAGTTGAAAAGCTGAGTTCAGCCGAAACAGGGAAATTCAACTGGTTTTTTCAGAAAATTTGCAAGTGCCAAAAAAGTGAAAAAATGACAATGAGGTTATGCGTCAGATTACACGAAAATGAAAGATTTACCCAAAAAAAAACAAGGGTTCTACCCTCAAATCCATAAGGAGGAAAACCCCCATTGACCCCCTTCGTTCCCCTGAGACAGTCGTTGTTTGTGTAAAGGAAAGTCTGTGTATGATTTTTCCATGTAAAGAAAAGTAAGTCATAAGTTTCTGAGAGTATTATAAAATTATAATTTAACAATTGTGTTATTAACACATTTTGCTGAATCATAGTCACCTTCAAAGGTAACATTACAAATAGTGCAATTCAGTAAAGTTGGTTTGGCTGATCCATGAGAAACTATGACATGTATGATATTACACAGAACCCCAATGAGTACAACGAAAATGTAATGGGGGAAAACGTTTGTGTTGGAAATGTTGAAACATAGTCTAATGGGTGATGATTTCAAGATACTCCCCCAGATTTTGCAGGCACCATGAGAAGCATAAGGATGGAAATGAAAAGTTACAAGGAAAATAATGAAATATTGGTTAAGGCTCGGGAGGACCAGAATCAGATGAATGCAGCCATGCTGCAAAGTTTCACTAACATTTAGAGGTGGATGAACTTTGGGGATTGGATAATAAGACCAGAAGGAAGTAAGAGCGGTGCTAGAAGAACAAAAATATCTCCTAGTGGGTCATCTGACTCTAAAGGATCCATTGGCGGTTCAAGTTCTTCTCCCCACAGGAATAAGAAAACGAGGTGCTACCAAAACAACTCGCGTGATGAATTTAAGAAGGAAAAGCCACCTACCTTTAATGCTAAGGTAAAGAAAGGTCAAGAATTTGGTGCTTGGCTTCTTGGCATGAGAAAATATTTCCAAGTCCAAGACTACTCTGGAAAATGAATGCCATGGTATCCATATGGTGGGAGCACTTTAGGAAAGTGAAAAATATTAATGAATAGAAGATTGTGTGGAAACAGTTCCACAAGTATTTCAAGTAGAAGTACCTCTCTGACATGTACTATGATGACAAGATCAAAGAATTCCATGAGCTGAGATTCGGACAATAGACCATGGAAGAGTATACAAACAAGTTCCTTGAACGTTTTAGGTATGTTAGGTACATCAAAGATGAAAAAGTTAAAATACTTTGTTTCCTGAGTGGATTTCCTCAATCTTACAAAGAAAGAATTGATTTTTATGAACCTAGAACTCTGGAAGAAGCAATAAGTAAAGCTGAGTATTGTTATAAGCAAAGAAAATAAAAACCTAAATACCATAAGACATTGAAGGACAAAAATAATGAGAAGTCTAACCAAAGGAAGAAAGGTTTCAAACCTTATAACTTTAGGAATCAGTAGAAGCAACCATCACAAGCTGAGAAGCAGCCAACCAGAGTGGTGGGAGAAAATCCAAGAGATCCACAACAGAATAGGGAACCTATCCAATGTTGGAAATGAGGAGGACCCCACATGTGCAGGAATTGTCCCCTTGAGAATTGGAATGTAAGGCCAGCTTACAAATTTCAAGAAGCAAAAACAATGGATCAAGTAGCAAGGGATGTCCCTAGGATTTATGCTGCACTAGAGGACCGCGAGGAAGATCACCAGTTAACTGTGATTGAAGTTGCAGGCAATATTGCTGAGAAAGTTGTTTCTATTTTAACTGGCCCTAGATCTACTCACAGTTACATTACTCCTAGAGTAGTTGATATGTGTGCTTTTAAGAAGTTAAAGCATAGTAAATAATGGTTAGTTCCGCTAGCCACTAGAACTAAGAGAAAGGTTAGTGAAGTGGTAGAGAAATGTCCATTGGTTATGGATGGATTTGTCACTTTATGTAGGTCTGAATGTTCTACCACTTGGTTTTTATGACATTCTAATCGGAATGGATTGGTTAGAAGCTCATAGAGGAAATATTGATTGTTATAATAAGACTTTTGAATGCATGGATGAAAAAAGGAACCCAAGAGTGGTAAGAGGCATTCCAAAGGTGATTTATGTTAGGAATATTTCATCAATGCAGCTAAAGAAGTTATGTAGGAAAGGTTTCCATTTGTATGCGGCTCATGTTTTGGAGGCAACAAAGAATGATACTCCTAGATCGGAGGACTATCAGGTGTTGTATGAATTCAGGGATGTTTTTCGTGATGAAATTCCAGGGATTCCTCCAAAGTGGGACATTGATTTCACAATTGAACTTGTGCCAGGAGAAACACTGGTGTCTAAGACACCCTACAGAATGAGTACACCAGAAATGTTAGAGTTGAATATGCAACTGCAAGAGTTATTGGAGAAGAAGTACATCAGGACGAGTGTGTCTCCTTAGGTAGCTCTAGTTATGTTTGTGAAGAAGAAAGATGGTACACTCAGGTTGTGTATTGATTATAGGAAGCTGAAAAAAGTCACTATGAAGAATAAATACCCGTTGCCTAGGATTGATGACCTCTTTGATCAAATGAGAGGAGCAAAGGTATTTTCAAAAATCGACTTGAGGTCTAGTTACCATCGGGCGAGAATCAAGGATGAAAACATTGATAAGAAATCCTTCAGAAAAAGGTATTGACATTATGAGTTTGTAGTGGTACCATTTGGTCTCACAAATGCACCAGCTACATTTATGTGAGTTATGAATAGTGTCTTCAGTAGGTATTTGGACACGTTTGTCCTTGTTTTCCTTCATGAGATTCTTATTTCTTCTAAGAATGAGGAAGAGCATGAAGAACATCTGAGATTGACATTCAATTTCTCAGGGAGCATTAGTTGTATGCAAAGTTGAGTAAGTGTGACTTCTATAAAGATAGGATTTGTTATTTGGGTCACATTATCTCAGATGAGGGCATATCTGTAGACCCTAAGAAGATTGAGGCCATTATGAATTCGCCTACTTTGATAAATGTGACAGGTGTAAGATATTTTATGGGACTTGCAGGATACTACAGGAGATTCATTGAAGGATTCTCCAAGGTTGCACATCTAGTCACTTCTTTGCAAACCAAGGGAATAAAGTTTGAATGGACATTAAGGTGTGAAGAAAGCTTCCAATAGTTGAAGAATCTTCTCAAAAGTGCACTAGTCTTGAAGATTGCAGACCCATAAAAAGATTTTATGGTGTGTATTGATGCATGTGGTCAAGGGATTGGAGGATTCCTTATGCAAGAAAACCACATGATATTTTATGAGTCAAGAAAGTTGAAGGATCATGAGAAGAAATATGCCACTCATTATCTAGAACTTGTATCCATAGTACATGCTCTAAAGATGTGGAGGAATTAATTGATGGTGTTAACACAAAAAATTTCCCAACTAGCTCTACATGGCCTACACCACATACAGACATCCATTTCGTAACCCTTTTCCCCCATTTTTGATCTTCACACCTATGTTTTTACCTTATTCTCTCAAAAAAGGCTAAAAAAATATGAAAAGGGGCCTAAAACCCCACAAAAAGAGCTAAAAGGATCACAAATGGATAAAAACCCCAAAAAGAGCTAAAAATAGTAAAAAGGGGCTTAAAACCCTAAGTAGGGACTAAAACCCTAATTAGGGTCCAAACCCCTAAATGATAGATAAGGACAAGAAAAAACTATAAATAAAGGGTGGAGGTCCCCATCACATCATGACACATTCCTTCCAGCATTATTATACTTGTGTGAGTGCTTTGAGAGACCATCACTTTCAAACCACTCATCCCAAGTCACCAATCATTCCATTTGCCCCACTTTCTCCCCATTTTATGTGTTGAGTCAACCTCCATACTACCCTAACCTATGGAGAAGCAGCATCATTCCGAGTCAGGGCATGGTGGCCCCCATTCAAGTAAATTGAAAGGCATAACAGTCTTGTTGTTTTTGCTTAGTTTTGTAGATTGTATTTATTTATTCGTTTTAGTTATTAACAGTTTGTTTTGTATCTAGATTTCCCATTCCGAACTCTACCCTTTCGTCCCTTAGACGTAAGGGAGGTGCAATAGCACATAGCTAGAGTTTTTTCTTGGCCATAGTTTTAGCGACTCTGCCAGGTCAATCCCACTGGATCACTGGTTTTTACAAGTTTTTTGCAGGTTTTCCTTCACAACCATCCCTCATCAGGCCCTCACTAAGCTGATCTGAGTCCGTACGACCCTAGTACCAGTTACTATCGGCCACTATTGACCCAGTTTTTTTATTTTTCCTATTTTTGGGACAAGTTGTTGATTTGAGGCTAAAAAGAGCGACCCAGTCATTGCTTTATCCCCTAAAGGCACGACATAGTCGCTAGTTTAGTCCCAAAAGGCACGACTTGCCCCCTAGGGCACTATCATTCCTATTTTTTATCCAGAGGTCACCCAATCGCTGTTGTTTACACTGTTTGTCCGACGCAATCACCATTGTTCAGCAACCAGAAGTTACCTAGCTATTTTTGAATCAGTTTTTACATTCGTTTTCCTGTGTGAATGACCCATAAGCCACTAGTTTATTATCACAGAAAATATGCCTATTTTTATGTTAATTTTTGCAAGTTATATACTATTGTTTCATTATTTAAGCATTGGAAATTAACCGTCTTATTCATCCCTTCCTCCTCTACTCAATCATCACCCTATGAGGTCTTTTGAGATAAGACGGTGGGTTGAGTCAGACTAGTAACAGACATCTGCTTCTGTCATTTCTCTTTCCTATTAAAAACAAGTGACCTTGGAAACTAGAGGGAGTGGAAACCGTTCTAGATTTCACGGCGTTCACATCCTTCCTATTGAGCACCGAGAATTTGAGGACTGACTTGTGGATCTACAAGTGGGATTGTTCCCACTTTGATGAGAGCCTAACACGACTTCTTGGACTTGAGGGGTAGTCACACTACTAATTCATCCCGAGTTGCAGTTAGTTTTTCCATCATTACGATCTAAAGTGCACTTTGGATTTTCTTTCTTTTTCATTATGTTTTGATCTAATCCCATTCCTTAAGCTTTGAAAAGAAGTCAATATTATTTGAAAAAGTAAAAAGAACAATCTCATACACAAAGTGACACATTCACACAACATAATTCAACCAAACTTAGTTCATAAACTCAAGTGAACCATAAAAGTAACCAATTTACTTAATCAAATTTTGCGGTTTGAGGACATAAGTATCAACCGCCATAAATATGGGAAGTACTTGGGATTTTCCCTAAAAGTCATTATGAGGAGTACCACAGGAACCCCAAAGTAGCTGTCCAACATGAATTACTTCCAAGCGAAATGGGCAACGACCCCTTCCGATTAACTAGAGATACCTGTGTGAGGTAAAATCCAAGCATTGTCTTCTGGCAGTCTTGGTGGCCAAGTGACCACCTATGAACTGGTAGGAATCTATTCAAACCGGGGTCCAAAATTCATTATCGATTACCACTAGAAAATAACCATTGATCCACCACACTCTTCCTTATGCCTTAGGGGGGATCCCCCTCAGTTTGGGTCATTATACCATCACCATTAAGGCCATCCTCAACAACCCTCCTCACCATTATAAGCTCATACGACCTCTGATTCTGACTCTAATTCTTACCAGTCTGAGCCAACCCTTTTAACTGTGCCATATAGCCCCATGGCTGGCGTAAATACTGACCCCTTCTTTGGAGGGACGGTTGGTAGTGGACCCACGTCCATGCCTCACATCATCACCAACATAGCGGCTAGTGGTCCCATTACCACTACAAATGATGTTGTGAGTCTACAACCCATTAGTGGTGGGACCACACCAACTCCTGGCATTACCATAGTACCACCTTTCATACCTGGGGGCAGCGGCCCTTCCACAGCCATCCCGACTATCCTCATTGTGGGAAGTGAGGCTCAGGTGCCCCCAGTCATTCACAAATACCACACCCCTGCAAACTCTGACACCTTTTCTAGTCCCTCCTGCACTAACCTTGGGTCTAACCTCCCATTCATGGCACACCTCAAATTTCCTGATTTGGCCAGGTTAACCAATGACCCAATATGTCACCAACCCCACTAGCCTCCTATGCCAACCAAAATCCCATCAGACATTCCAAAGTTTGAAGGGAAGATAGGTGAGTTCCCCCTAAACAACATCATGACATTTCATCTATGGTACTCTTCAAACAACAATATGGACGATTCGATCAAACTCAAGCTATTCCAGTGCACCCTCATAGGTTCCATATCCAAATGGTATATTGAGCTTCCTCAAACCTCTTACCTGGACTTCAATTCCTTAGCCTTCATGTTCCTGCAATATTTCCAACTCCATGTCCACTATGAATAGGGCATGGATATCCTCCCATCTTGTCATCAAAACACTGCGACCCACATAACCGACCACATCCACGAGTTACGATGACGTTGTAGCCTATGTAAGATTCAGCTGGAGGACAGGATCTTTCTTGATTGGTTCTTAAAAACCTTACTACCACCCATAGCCAAGGGAATTGCCTCTAAGCATCCCCAATCCAAGGAAGAGGCCATTTTGAAGGCCCAACAGTTTGACTTGATTTACAGCCACTCTGCATAGCTATATAGCATCCTTCTATATGCTCCATGTGCCAGCACCTCTCACCGCGATGCACCGGGGGCATCCCATGCTGCGAATGGCATCATAGTTTCTATCTCCCAACATTCACAATGTTATGTGACACCTCCTATGATGCCACCACACCCAGGCAATGCCTTGAGTATTGCGCAATCAAACCAAGTACCTGACTACTCAAGAATGATGGCTCAGTCCAAAGCCACTCCCTCCAATGCACAACCCTCACCAAATCAACATGCCCACGCACCAACTTGGCCAGCACAACTGTATTTGGTCCAAATGGATGGATTTGTCTCTCCCCCAACTCCTCGGATCTATTATGCACCACCAGTGCAACAAGCACCGGCTCCTACCCTGTCCCCTCCAGTTTCCATAGGACAGGTTTTTTCTCAGCAAAACCTTCCCAAGAAACCCACCCCTAATAACCAACAAGGGCAGGGTAAGAAAAACTGCAGAAGGAATCAAGGCAACCACCAACCACTAGGAGGTGGCTAACAACCTAACCCTCCTAACTAGAACAACGCTAACTCATCAGCACAGAACCCCCAACATCCTAACTTACCAGGACGGACCGATCCCTTATGGACTAATCATCTATGTAAGTTATGCAATGTCTACAGTCACTACACCCACGAATGCCCTCACATCAATTGTACCAAACAGGCTCTCCAGGATGACAACGCGGTACCAATGCAGCAGTAGAGGCTCAACCCAACCTAACGCCAGTAGGCCCTCTTCTCATGGTGCTCTAGAACCCACTACCAATCCAAGGAATGGTTGCAACCACAACCCTGCCCCCACTCAGTATGGGTCCACCATGAAAACCGTTGACCCATAATCGGCTGCATCCACCTTTGACACTCACAACATACCTCTCCATTTACCCCTGCCCACCCCCCCCCCAATGGGGTAGCTAGAGGTCCACGGTTCCCCATATGACGCATCGCCAACAATGCCACCGCTAGAGCTTCCATAAATTACAACATCATTGATGACTTGTCTTAGTCACCGATAGCCATGTCCTCTCTTGAGGTGCTCAAAACATGCCCGCCAAAGCAAAAAGCATTAGTATCTGCACTTGGTGTCATGGATCCCTCCAATTCAAGGCTAATCACATTTGATGCGGATCAAGGAGAGCCAATAATTCCATCCCCAATCTCCTTCCAAATTTTGGTCTCGATTCAGAATTTGGTCATACATCGATGAAGGGGCATCCACCTGTGTCATGTCAACATTTTTTTGGCAGAAACTTGGGTCCCCTACCCTCCAACCATCTACCACTACACTATGCGCCTATGATGGTCACCCCAATAAATCCCAAGGAATTATTCCGCATGTCTCCATATCATTAGCCAATGAGACGGTTCTGATTGACATCGAGGTGGTCAACGCTCAACTTGATTACAACCTTCTCCTCGGATGTAGTTACATGTATGTTATGAGAGTTGTGGCATCCACCATTTTTTGCCTTAAGGTGTTCCCTCATGACGAGAAGATTGTTACGGTGGACCAATTAAATTACCACGATCCGTAGGGGCCGGCCTCACTAGAAAATGTCATCCCTATAGTGGATACCTTCATCAACAACACCAACATCACTTCCGTGATGGTTGTTGGTCCCATATTGTTTACCGACACTTCCATGACGGATTCTTTCTCGTCTTTACATCTACCACGAGAAGAAAGAGAAATTGCGGACTTGTGTATGCTTTCATCCAACAACATTCCACCAAAACCCCTACCACGGCCGCAAGCCCAAGCAAAACTGCAACCTCAAATGCAGTCACCGGGGAATTATTGGGGCTCTCTCCCAATCCATACGATTCCCTTCCTTTTCCCCCAATCTGACATCGTGAGTAAGCATGTGATGGCTACTTTGAACTTACCCAATTTCATGTTAGGGATTCCTGTGTGGTACCTCAGACTACCTGCCCAACCTCCTTTTCCCCAGGTTGTGTTGACTCACATTCAAGCCATTGTGGTCAAGTCACACCCTCCTCCTATCCCACAAAAACCCCCTTCCATGCTTGCGCTAGCCCTGCCTCATCCAAAGAGGGCTAGGGGCAAAAAGGCCAAAGAAGCCACCGAACCTTGGCCGACTCCACCTTGTGCCATGTGTGACATATAGGGTCACGCAACCGATAATTGTCCAGAAATACCCATCCTTTACACACATCTAGATTCCATGGATACAACAGAGAATATTCTGGTAGTCATTCCCCCGAGTCATCCATTGGTCAAAAAAAAGTCTTTGAGGACAAACCATCCATGCACACTTTGTGGATTGTATGGCCATTATTCTCACCATTGCTAAGACTTGGCCGAATTTCGAGCTTCCCTCAGCAATCTTCAAAAACATTCCCTTGAATCCAAAATCACTATCATTGAAGAGATCCACCCTCCAGTTTCTTCCTCAACTACCACAACCATTTACATGGTGTCCATCTCCATCGACCCACCCATCTCTGCAATCATTGAAGATCCCTCAGATATATCCAATCGTTGATTCCACAATGATGAGGAGATATTCAAGGCCTTGACCATTCTTGAATACCCATGGTATGACATGCACCATCGCTCGTTCTTCATCCATGGGGAACCTTTGTCAACATCAAACCAATATTTAGTAGAGACCAAGGACTTCATTCATGGAAAAGTGGTTTTGTGCAAAAACCCCATTTTGACACCTGACACCTTTGAATAGGGGAACATGGCCAATATATCACCTACCATCAAGGTCAACATCTCAACCAACCCTGAGATCATTCAAGAGATCACGATGGGGGCATCATGCTCCTCTAAAGAAGTCACTTCCTACAAAGCATGTTTTCAAGAGTTCCATGACATATTTGCTTGGTACTACACCAAGATGTCGGGATTGGATCCATCCATCATTGAACACCATATTGACACCTAGCCTAATGTGGCACCTTCCTATCAAAAGAAGAGACCCATCCATCCTTCCAAAGCTACTGTAGTCAAATGTGAAATTGAGAAACTGCACACAAGCAGTTTCATCTACCCCATTGCATACACCACTTGGGTCTCCAACCCTATTCCCATGAATGAAAAATAGGGCACTATCTGCATTTGTACAGACTTCCATGATTTGAATTTGGCGTGTCCCAAGGAAAACTTCCCAACTCCATTTATCCACCAAATCATCAATGCATGCAACAGACATGAAGTCTTTTCCTTCATGGATGGTTTTTCCAGATACAACAAAATTCAGATTCGGAAGGAAGATCGATACAAGACTGCGTTTACAACACCTTGGGGCACATTTTCATATCAAGTGATGCCCTTTGGACTAAAAAATGCTGGAGCCACTTTCCAGCGCCCCATGACATATTTCTTCCATGACCTTGTTCACATTATATTGGTTTATATGGACAACCTTACCGCTCGGTCACGAAAGCACACAGAACACTTAGATGACTTGCGACAGGTCTTCCTATGATGTCGTAAGTACAAAATCTGCTCGAACCCCCTCAAGTGTGTTTTTTGTGTCCTAGTTGGCCGTATGCTTGGGTTCATCATATCCCACAAAGGGATGACAATCAACCCTCTAAAAGTTCAATCCATCCTTGACCTACCCTCACCGTGAACTTTACGCCATTTGCAGAGTCTCCAAGGCAAGGCCAACTTCCTTCGACGCTTCATACCGGAATACGCGACAAAATCCCACATATTCTTACGACTGCTTCATACCAACATTCTATTTGTTTGGGATCAGCAAGTGTAAGATATTTTTGACACACTAAAACAAGCTCTCTCTTCCACCCCATTACTATCTATACCTGACTTCATCCTCTATGTGTCGGCCTCTGAAAAATTCCATCGCTAGAGTTTTGATCTAGGTAGACAATGCTCGTCAAGAGCATGTAATTTATTACGTTAGTCAGAAGTTGACTGGTCCCCCCTTATGATATTTGACCAAAGAGAAGATTGCCCTCACCATCATATTGTCATTCCAAAAGATTCACCATTACATCATTGCAAACCATACTCGAGTAGTGGCCGATTCTAATCCTATGTGGTACCTTTTTAGTCATCGCCTCCTACAAGGTTGCATGGCCAAGTGGATAGTCATCCTCTAGGATTTCGACTAGGAATTAATTTCCCCGAAAAGCATCAAAATGTTGGCACTAGCTACATTGATGACAGACCTGCCCCCGTCATCCACATCACAACCACTCATGGCCATTCTTCCTGATGAATTCTTATTTGTCATCTCCACGGAAGATCCTTGGTATGGGGTCATTCTCCTATACTTGCACACAAAAAATTTCATGGTTCACTTAATCTACAAAGACAAATGGCGCATTCGACACCAAGCCGCTCACCATATCCTTATTGGTGATGTTTTTTACCATTAGGGCGTTGATACCATATTACGTCATTTCCTCACTCATGATGAGGCTGAACATGTCTCAGTGATTGTCATAGTAGAGATTGCGATGGACACCTCTCTGGTTTGGGGACTGCTCAAAGTATTCTGTGTGCTAGCTATTTTTGGCCTTCCATTTTCACTGGTTGCATTGAGGAAGTCAAACAATGTTATAGTTGTCAACTCTTTTCCCCTAAATCAAGGATTCCCCTATGCCACTACACCCCATAGTCATAGTTGGTCCCTTCTGCAAGTGGGAAATCGACTTCATGACAATTAGTCCCACCTCAGCTGAGGCCATTCACACATTCAACTGCAAAGCTCAAGCGACGACACAATGTTTCTTCAACCATGTCATTTCACCTTTTTGTGTTCCTGTTGGCAGCCGGCAACAACCTCTTCATTTCTTTAAAATGAAGAGAGATCAGCTTTTATGTGATTTATCAACTCAAAATTATGAAAGAGCACCTTCAGAATCATTGATTGTGAAGGTACTCTCAATCAAAATAAAGTGATATAATGATTCTAGAGCTGAAAGAAACTCGCTTATAAACTTGACCTTTAAAACAATTGTTAGCAGTCTCATAAATTTTCATGAGTTTATTAAAATCATTAAAAGAAATTTATGTGGTTTAGGAGTTTGAAATAATGGGCCGAGAGAAATTCAATAAAACACATTTTATGTTGAGTAGGGTATTATTGGTCCTAAGCCATGAAACTAAGGGTCATTTTCAAATGTTTTATCATATGTAATACCATACTACGACATTTTGTAAATAATATAGTTAATGGGTAAATAATGTTTGTATAGAAAATTCTTACTTATGATAGTTTATCATTGAGATCTGTATCGATAGGATATTTGGAAGATTTTAAACTTAGTCTTGTACATACATAGCATAGATATATAGCATAGATATTAATCTAGATATTTTATCAAAGCATTGTTAATATGAGAGTGCGATTTTATTACCCTGCATACCACGACGTAACATGATTAAAGAAGAGATGACTGTTAGGATTAGCTGGCCATGCAGTAAGCCAATTGTCAAGTTGATAAACGATTATTCATTTGGATTAATGAGCTGGTATGAAAACGTGGCTTACACCTCTTAATAGATCGACAGTTGTATGCATATGGAAATATCGTATTGACAGTGTTAAATGCTAAATGTCATTTCGACTTATGTCATTGTACCTGTTAATTATGAACCACTGTCAATAATCAATGGTTGAAATGATGATTCTATCAGTCACTGTATTTCTGGTTCACCAAGTTAGTGGTTATTACTAACAGTCATGGTTAAGCGTAGATAAACTGGCATGAATCATGGTATATTGTGATGGTTGCAGCGCTTATCACTGCTTAAAAATCCCACTAAAATGGCAGGTTCAGAGATTGTATCTCCGATTAGATTTGAAGCATGCGAAAATAATCCATCATGTCGTGTGTTTGGATACCTATCCCTTCTGTGTTCACTTCTCCATTTGTTTCTGGTCGAAGACAAGAGAGTGTCGAAGAAACCATGTCTCCTTTGAATCGGTTTGAGATTTCAGGGTCTGAACTTATAGATGCCAACCAGGAAGTTGCCAAGAAATTCGAGAAAATGGGATGGGCAAATTTCTTTAGGTGTTTTGATGGTCACCATGTGGAGATCACTAAGATGTTCGCCATGAATTTTGAAGATGACAGAGTGCAAATTGGGGGTTTTGAGTTTGTTATCAACGAATATAAGATTGCCGAAGCCACTAAGCTCCCACAGGTTGGGGAATGCTGGTTTAAGGGTACTATGGTCAATAAGAAGAAATGCTTGGCTCTGTTAATGCCATTACCGGATAATGCAAAGCTGAGGATAGGAGTCCCTGTGAAATTTTTGAAGCCCGAATGGAGAATTTACTATGAAATATTAGTAAGGTACGTGTCCTGTTGTGGACGATACTACCATTTACACTTATATCATTTACGGTTAATGTTAGCAGTAAAGGGTTGCAAACTTAATTTGCCCTTCTATCTATGGCAAAGTATTAAGAAGATGTCGCAGTCTGTTAAGAATTTCAATAACCCTGACAGTAGTCTTTGTCACCATGGGTTGATAAAAATATTATTGCAATTCCAATTATCTGCTAAGGGTGTGTCTTGGGATAAGTTTCTAGCTGATTGTCAATTGGGGCCAACGCAGTATTGGCCTAATCCATCCCCACAAACTCGTAGGAAACGAAAGGTGATAAATCCTGTAGTCAATAGTTCAGAGGTCAAGGAATCCGAGGTCGTAAACATGCCCATAAACAATGAGATTAATGAAAATGACGACAGGGATGCAATTCCTTGCAATTCGAGGGAAATCTTAGAAAAACCCTTACCTAGTGATAATGATAGCAACCCTACAAACATAAAAGAAGGATCAGCCAAAGGTGAAAATGATAATCATGATGAAGCAAATAAACCTGACGAATGCAACAAAGAATCTATGCATAAATTAGATCATTTGGCTCAGATCTGTTGTGACAAAGAAGGACTTGGTTTTGAAAACCTATCGTTTTCACGAAGAGTCACAAGGAGCATGCATAATATCCATTCGATTTTAGGTTATAAGAGTGATCAAGAGGCTTCTAAGTCTTCAGCTACTAAACCTGCAGTTGTAGATATTGAAGATGACATCCCGTCTCATGTTCCTAATACAATGAATGTAAGTAATTCTGCTACCACACAGGGAAGTGATGCACACTCAGTCGAGGCCGAAGGCAATCAACCAGAAGCAAGCATAAATGTTGAAGATCCTGAACTATCATACAGTCAACATTATGACAGTCCTCGTTCTCCTCAGGTAAATAAAGAAGACGAAACTCTGCAACAGGTATTAGGCAATGTCTACCAAGATAAAATCACAGAGTTTAAAGGAAAGCTCAAACAGTGTCTATCCAGCACAGCCTTGCTAGAAGAAGAAAACAAAACCTTTAGGAATGAGTTGCTAGAATGGATTGATAGATGGAAGAAGATGAGCGTTAAGAAAAATCAATATAAAAAATCCAAGAAATCAATCCTAAGTACTAATCAGCTGCTGCTTGATCGAATTGAAAAGCAGAACACCAAAATTGTCAGGTTAAAAGCCAAGCTAGTAGAAGCTCGAAGAGTAGTGTCTCTTCATAATAGAATTTAATGGTTTCTTCATTTCCTATGTCGCTGCCAAAACAGGTAATGGTCGTTCTAGTTTCGCATGCCTGTAAAATCAAAGATTTGATAGGAATGCATTTAAAATTTTAAATTATTTCTGTTATCTTTGTATTAAATTGATTTTAATAAGATGTTTTGTTTGAATTCAATATAGGAGGATTTATCATCACCTATTTCCAGAAATTCAGGACATGGTTATACGTTGACATGGAGATGTGGCTGTTTGGTTGCAAGATGGAGTTTTATCAATGGTCAAGAACTTTCTAGGATGCCTCGACTCAGGCTAGTCAATTTCTGTTTATAGTAGTAGGTGTAATTAGATGCCTTTTTGGTTAAATAATCCCTATAATGTTGCATGCAACATTTATAAGGGAAAACTGAATCTTAATAGTATATAAGGGAGGAGTCTTGATGAACTCAGGAGGATGAAGTGTGTGAAGAAAAACTCTTTTGGAATATATTTTTTACTGGTACTATATCATACTTAAAGTTGAAGCTTTGATGTGAATCTTACTGGACGTCTGCAAACAGATACTGTGACTGGTATTTTGTTTTGCTTTGGATCATATATATATATATATATATATATATATATATATATTTCAACTTGTTAACTTCTGTTTATATATTAATCCTGTGTGCTATGACACACTGATGTTTAATTATCTCTTTTCACTTCATCAGCTCAAGCTAGTGTTTTGAATAAATATTTCATTATGATGTTGTTTATTAGTATGTTTACTATAAACATAAGTTTTAATGATATCCTTTTCTGTTTATTTAAAATCTCATTCGTATGTTGACGATGACTTTTAAATACGCATTATCTTAAATTCAAATAACTATCTTGAAAATTGATTATTAATTAATTTTACACAGTTGAAATTGATCGTGTGTTTGCAGGTTAAATTTCAATTCTGTTATCATTTAGCAGATTGACTTTTAGTTATGATTTGAATGGTTTGTTTAGATTATATTTCAGTCAATCTGTTCATCATTATTGATTAATAATTAATGTAATCTTCAATTTGCTCTCAGCTGAGATAGGGTTTAATAGGATAGGTAGAATAATTTAGTTTTAATTTTATTTTTAAGTTTAATTAGCAATTGTTAAATCATTTTACATATTTTACTTAAGTTTTCATATTTAGAAAACTTCCCAAAAATAGAAGTCTTTCCTTAAGAAAGCAACCTTAGGATATTTAGATATATAGTTAAAGTAAACATTAGAGTAGGTTAGATTTTGCTGGTTTTAAGTTCTCTTTAAGAGACAAACTAGCTGGTAGCAGGACCACAACCTACGAGGTTTTGTTAAACCAAACATACCGGACGCTGCTTTAAGCTGATTATGTGGACAAAACCTCCTTATTGGCCTGGATTCAGAAAATCGTGCCAACAGTTCCCCAACAGATCATCTCATACCACATTATCCATTTTGAAGACGATGTTTGGACAGATCTTGCTACCATGTTGAAGTTCGAACACCAATACTCATATTCCTACTACCCTCAAGGAAATGGCCAAGTAGAATAATTCAACAAAATCATTAAAACTGTGATGCAAGGAATGGCACAGAATCAGAAAACCAATTGGAACCACATGCTATTCTCCACCCTATGGGATTACCGCACATCCATGAATACCGCCACCGGCTTCACCCCTTTCCATTTGGTGCACGATGTTGAATCAGTACTCCCCATAGAGTGTCAAATCCCTTCACTCTACCTCATCATAGATCCTTCCTAGAACTTCACCTCTAGAATAACACCTCCTCCTACTTGAACAAACCAACAAGATCCATCATGCTACTCTCTAAGCCATCGAAGCATCCAAAACCTGGTCAAAGTCACATTTTGACTCCCATGTCCACCCTCGCACCTTTATCAAAGGCGATATGGTCCTTGTTTATGACCAAGCCAACGATAAGTTAAGAAAAGGGAATTTCGAATCAATGTGGTACGGACCATACTTCGTTCACCACTGCCTCAACAAGGGGGCATACATCCTTGCTGACTCTGATGGACAATTCTTGAAAAATCCCTGCAATGGGCTCTACCTTAAGATATTTTACACCTGGCATCACCATAATGAGTCACTTGTAGTATAATTTGTTATTTTTTGTTTTACATAGTTCTTGAAATGAGTCTTACAATTTGCTTCCTTAATTTCTCTAGATGGATCCTACCTTGTGTCACTACATTGGATTTGCTGACGGAGAAAACATATGGTCTCCAAATCTTGCTTCAGTTGAATGGGTTATCTATTCCCCGTCACATGAGTTCATCCACATTTATGGAATGTGTGTGGGCATCACAACCAACAACCAGGTTGAGTATGATGGTGTCACTGGTGTCTTCTCCACCGCCCTCCAATTGGGTATTTTTCACCTTGATGTCTTCTTAGACTCCCAGCTACTTGTTTCCCAGTTGAACAATCGCTATCAGGTACGTGATCCCTACCTTTGTATAAAATTCATGTGCACTAAACAGATGGTTAGAGCATTTGAATCCATTACATTCACACATGTTCCCAGAAACCTCAATAATGTAGCAGATCAAATGGCTAACGATACTCTAGAATGGGATATCCATCATCGCATATAGGACTCATACAAAAAACTGCATCATGCATCACCATATAATCATGCATACATCTATAACATACGTCATCTAGGAATTTTTCATCATTAAAAGACTCACACATAAAAACCATAAAAGTGCATCCACGTGCATCAAAAATACCTATATATATCTATATAAATTACATGTCATAATATGTCCAGTACAATATTAAAAGCTATACAAGATTTCTCAGCCAAATATACATGCTAGTACAAAAATCCTAAGTGCATCAACACACTAGAGGAATCTCCACAAGCTGCTAATTAGAGTCAGACTCATCATCCTGCTCCTCTAACTCTGTCTCCTCCTTGGACTCCTCCTCATCCTCGTCCTCCTCCTCGGAATCATCATCATCATCCATGGGCACATCTCCCTGTGCCGCTGCTCGTACATACTCAGCAACAATGGTAATCCTATTCATAAGAGGAATCCACTCATGGGGAGCATGGTAACAGGAAACAATAAGGTCATCATCGAGATGCTTCCAACCATATCTGTCACTTCGTCCAGTAGGCGCTCCATGTGCTGTCGAAGCTCATCCATAGTTTGTCACTCCCTCTTGCGTCCTTGTCCCTATGTGGGTGGATCCAACCCCTCCACTATGCCCATCCACTACTGGTACCCTGCTGGTGGGAGAGGACCAATATCTGCACATACACACAATGATGTCATCATTATGTGCACATAAACTAGCTAAAAATAATATAAGTGTGCTATATATGAATGTAAACACATAAAACATCATGTATACGTACCATCTAGTCCTCAGGCCTGGCCTGGAGGTTGGGGCATCTCTAGGTCCCCCTAGTAATCCATCCTAGCATACGGGTAGTCCTCAATGACCACCAGGATCTGTCCCCATTGATCTAGCATCTCCTAAGTGAAGAAGTAGCCCACCACGTCGACTCCCTCATGCACCATCATCTCACACCACCTACGCATCCAAGGCTCTCGAGGCCCACCATCCTGCACTACTAAGTGCAGATGAAGGGTTGAAACTCTCTCAAAGAAGAAATACCATAGGAAGGAAGAAAAAGAAAAATCCACACCAACCAACTTGGCATGATTCAATGCACATCGAACCATAGTCAAGTACATCTAGGCCCATCCAAAGTATGCTCCCCCCATCACACTCTCCACCATCTGGAGCTGCCCTCTAGATACCTTGTGGTTCCCTGATGAACCCAAGATCTGCATCACCATCATTGCAACTGCACAAGTAGAAAGAATCTCAATGTCACACATCAAGATATATGAGCCACGCACATACACAGAGGCATAACAGTGCCTCTCACAGAGCTCATCTAGAGTCTCCTCGTGTGAGAGCTTTGGATCCATATTGCCAATTACTCCAAGCATCAGAAGCCCAGTAAGGAAGTAGACATTTCACAGCGTAATCTGCAGACACTGCCCCTGTATGATAAATCACCCCCCCCCCCTAAACATCCTAGAAACCCACCAAGGTCTCAAGAAGCAGTTGCAAGGTCTTCATTAGAGGAACCTGCATGAACTTGAGCAGTCCACAATGAGCTAGTGCATCTCACACACATGTGTTTTGCAAAACATTCCTCGGCAAGTCTTTGCAATCCCACTCCCTCCACATAGGTCGAGCCATACTGCATAGTAGCCAAGCCCCTGTCAGGCATAACAGAAGCAAAAAACCCATCCTAGGGAAAAGTCGCTCCTTTTTTTCTAGAACTCGCGACCAAGTCACTCCTTTTGGGCACCATACAGGTACGACTGAGTCGCACATTCAAGCCAAACAAATGCGACCTAAATTCGCTCCTTTCTCCATGATATAAGTGACCCAATCGATTTTGTAGGACTAGAAAGAGTGACCTAGTCGTGGGTTTGGACTCAAAAGGTGTGACCCATCTCGGAGAATTCCTTTCAGGGCATCCTAGGTGCCTGGGTGAGCAAAATAGCAAACCAAACCACTGAAAGAGACGTTTTTTGCATGTACTCTTACCTGTAAGTCACCGCCTAGAAAATCACTGATGGAAATGGAAGATATCAGCAAAAGAAGTCTAGGGTCCTCCACTCCAACTCAGCACTGAACAGTAACAATGACACTTGTCATGTGGTCCCCCCTATTTATGTGCCTCATTAGGTCTGTTCTTCTTCCGAGCACTGCAGCACTATCCAGAGTCCATTTGGGATGTTGTTCACACCATTGGTTTGAGTTTCTCACCCTCTGTATTTTGATGAGACCATTGTCTCATGTTTAGCCCTTGATTTTTTGGACCATTTCCTAGAAGTCACCTCGATTTGTGTCCCTCCACGTGAGTGTTCCTTTGTATGTATTGGCATGTTCATGATCCATCCACTCCATGCATATCACAAATATGACCACTTTGGACCACCTCCCATTGTACCATAATGGGGCACCATTAGTGCCCTTTTCTTGGTTAACCATTACAAAGTTTTTGTTAAACTCTTTTCTGACTCCTAAACGAATGAAAAGATCGCCGAGGGAACTTGCTTCCTTTCCTGCTCGTTAAAGTACTGGAAAGGGAATCTACATAGTCTCTTTTATCTCCTTTTGCAAACTATGTATACTACCATACGAAAAGGACCACCTTGACACACTCAAGCTAGGAATGTTTCCATTTGCATCCTTTGATGCTTTCTCGAGCATTGGGACTGAAGTCTATGAAAAATATGACCACGGGTTGTCTTTAAGATATTTCCCAACCCTCTCATCAAGAAAATATTGTCGAGCAAACTTGGTTTCTTTCATGCTCATAAAATTATTTGAATGACCATCCAATCAGTACAGGTTTAACCTTTTACGGCTTGATTGGACTACCAATGGTAAAGAAGTCTCCTATACCCTAAAAAGGGTGGGTGATCTCTCCTATGCATACTTTTATCCTTTTTTGGGCATATGAGACTATTAACCAAAAAGAGACCCCACTGGAGTCTTCTTCATGCTTTCAGGCTCTCTAAAATCGAAAGCACCATCGAGCATTTACCTTCTCGAGCTCGCTAAAAATCCATGAGATCATTCCATAACAACGTCTTTAGGTGCCACCCCATATATTACAGTTTAGCAACATTCCCCCATTAGGTCACCTTTTTTCAGAGTATTCTGTGATGATTCGTCCTTGGATCCCCTGGATGTCAAAAGTCTAAAGTATCGCCCCCCTAGTATTTCCAACCTATAGTTACATTCCTGGTATAAAAGCTATGATCCCTCTCCCATGAGTCTATGTCATTTACTGCCAGGTCATCCCTATCGTCATACTCTAAAAAAAGGAAGTTTAAGTCCCTTTTCCTCCTCCTGCCCTTGTTCCCCCAGTCAGTGTGTTGGTCCTTATATTTTCCCACATCTTTGGCTATCCCCATCAGGATTATTGTCAAGAAAACCTTATTGCCTTGATTAGTTGCAGGTCTCCCTCTGTCGACAACAACACATCTATTCTAGAGGATAGACCCAGAGGTCCCTCTATCTTGGTTTCATCCACCACATTGAGTTACTTGGACCACTTGAGAGGAGTCGTTATTGCCTCTCGGGATGGTTGTGTCTCATGTGCTCGACTTCAACTACATCATCGCACCATTGAGATTTGTACAGGGTTTTGTTCTGTGCATTTTTTGGTCGAAGACCTTGGTTGTCACCTGACTCTAGCACATTGGTGATTGTATCAAGGGACATAGAGAGGTTCACGTCCCTTGTGATTTCTGGGTTGTGTTGGAAACAATGCTCAGAATCCCATAGAGAATTTCTTCTGTATAGATTCATGGTTGATGTAGCATATTGTACCATAGAGACTCTGACTCTCCGTTAGTGAGTCCCTACAGTTGTGTAAATTTCTAGATCTAGCATAGAACCAGTTGTGAACATATCACATTCCATGAGAATGCCATGGGTCCTATGTATCAATTCTTCAGATCAACATCATATTCATCCTCTTAGTGAGGAAACCATTATGTAACAACAGTTGTATATGATCAACTCCTAGATTTTGGAGCTTTGGTCCCATTATTTATTCTTTTGACATTGTTACAAGCATGGGTATTCCCTTGTTGTTCATATACATGTCACATGATTGATGGGAACCAACATTAATACAAAACCAAAATCCACCGTGTCTGGCTCGATGAGTTATTGTTTCTTCATAGGTATTTCCACTATCCCTGAGATCCTATGATGTCCGTCGACCATTTGATGAGCTCCTGCCCTCACACATCAGGGGGGAATCTGTTAATGCAAAAAATTTCTCAACTAGCTCTACATGGACTACACCACATACAAACGTCCTTTTCCCAACCCTTTTCCCCCATTTTTGACCTCCACACCTATGTTTTAAAGCTATTCTCTCAAAAAAGGCTCAAAAAATATGAAAAAGGGCCTAAAAAACCCACAAAATAGCTAAAAGGCTCACAAAAGGGCTAAAACCCCCAAAAAGAGCTAAAAACAATAAAAAGGGGCTTAAAACCCTAAGTAGGGCCTAAAACCCTAATTAGGGTCCAAAACCCTAAATGAGAGATAAGGACAAGAAAAAACTATAAATAAAGGGTGGAGGTCCCCATCACAACATGACACATTCCTTCCATCGTTATTATATTTGGGTGAGTGCTTTGAGAGACCATCACTTTCAAACCACTCATCCCAAGTCACCAATCATTCCATTTGCCCCACTTTCTCCCCATTTTTGTGTGTTGAGTCAACATCCATACTACCCAAACCTATGGAGAAGCAGCATCATTCTGAGTCAGGGCACAATGGCCCCCTTTCAAGTAAATCAGAAGGTATAACAGTCTTCTTGTTTTTGCTTAGTTTTGTAGATTGTTATTATTTATTCGTTTTTGTTATTGAAAGTTTGTTTTGCAGCTAGATTTCCCATTCCAAACTCTACCCTTTTGTCCCTTAGACGTAATGGAGGTGCAATAGCACATAGCCAGGGTTTTTTATTGGCCATAGATGGGCAGAATATTTGAGCTAAGGACAGACCATTGTGGTCTGAAGTATTTGTTTGATCAGACCACCTTAAATGCTAGAAAAGCAAGATGGATGGAGTTTTTATGTCAGTTTGATTTTGAAATAAAACACATAAAAGGAAAAGAGAATAAAGTAGTTGATGCACTCAGCAAGAAGGTGCAGGAAATGCATGTGGCATCTTTTAGTATTTTCCAATCAGATTTGAGGCAGCAGATTGTTTATCATGCTACTGAAGATGAATTGTATGCACAGGTCAAGGACAAGTTGCAACAACAAAGCCTTGAAAAGAAGTATGAGGGATATAAATTGGAAGAAGATGGGATACTTACCTATAAGAACATAATATATATTCTAAATGTAGCATATTTGAGGAGATTTGTTCTGGATAAGATTCATCAAGCTCCATATTCTGGTCACCCAGGATATCAGAAGGCAATTGCTACAACCAGAAAGCAGTATTTTTGTCCAGGAATGAAAAAGGACATGGCTGAATATATTTCAAGGTGCATGAAATGTCAGTAGGTGAAGTTTCAACATCAACACCTAGCAGGTTTGTTGCATCCTTTGTTGGTTCCAAAATGGAAGTGGGAATTTATTTCCATGGATTTTATTACACAATTGCCAATGACTTGGAGACAACATGATTCCATCATGTTTGTGGTGGACAAGTTGACAAAGGCAACACATTTCATTATAACACCTTGGTTTTGACCCCTTTTCTTTTAAATAAATGATGTAAATAATCATGGTGTGGAACTAGGAAAAAGCCCCACCATTGATTTATTGTTTATATTTCGGCAATTAAGGTTGGGCCGATGGTATTTTATGCTAGCTAAACATTAAAAATCCGGACATTATGTTAATTTGCAATTATTAATTAAAACCTACAACAAGCTATGTCAACGCAACCAAAATGAGATGGGAGCATGATTTTCATAAGGATAAGGGAGTGGGGGATTGGAAGAGGGGAGAAATTTGAATTGGGCAGAGCCCCACTTCGGGGAAAACATTTTTTGGATTTTCTTGTGAAAGAAAACACCAAAAAATGGCTACCTCTCCCTCATGCAAGAACGTTTCACCTCCCCCTCACGATTTTGGACTGCATGGGACTGTAATCTTCATTCACGCAGTAGGAAAAACCACTTTGTGTATGGAACCTAGGAGATTCTCTCCATTTTTTTGTGATTTGTCTTCTTTCACGAATTTTTTTCTCCTGTTCAGCAATTTGTTTCCTTTTCATGATTGTTCCTGTCTGCTGGTCATTTTTTCCTGAACATGATTTGTGTCCTGATTTGATTAATCAACAAACATTTTCATTTTGGTTTTCATCTATGTTTCCACCTGTTCGATGGTTGTTTTCCTTCCCATGATTTTCCTGGTTTCCAGTCATTTTCTATATACGATTTCCCAGCAACCCATTTGGTGTTTTGATTGAATTAACCAGAAAACGATTTTGTTTTGGTAATAGAAGCAGTCGGTCTGGCTCCGGCAATGTTCATAAATTCTTGATTATTGTGTGTGTATGTAATCAATGGCGTCTGCTATGTTTGTTAGTTTTGGTACTGAGATAACTGTGTGCACGTCCTTGCTTTGGCATCTACATTGATTGAAGGAATTGAAATGGAGTCTAGACTTGCTTGATAAACCTAGTGTGTGAAAGAACCTCACAGATCAATCTAGAATGCTGATTTTCTTCTTTGCATGCCCTGAATAAAATTGGAAGGGAATGCATGGCCTCAGGGACTGTGTAGTAGAGAAGGGAATGCTTCCTTGTGCTGGGTGTGTAATTGTTTAGAAGTCAAGATAGATCTGGTGTGGGTGTTCATAGCTCTGGGGATGAGCTCACTAGCTAAGCAGTCAGTCTTTCCACCTTCTTGGCAACCTGATAAACCCAATTGGAAGGATGGATTGGATGGTAGCTTGATAAACCCATCTGTTGGCTTGGTTGTGTCTCATGTGAATTTGGCTAAGTGTAAACCACTTCTTGTGTAAGTCTGATAAACCCAACTATGTTGGCTTGACTGAATTCTAATTGTATCCTTGGCTATGGGTGAAGTCTGCTAGTGTTCCTAAGTTCCTTGGGGTAGATCATGCCCAACTCAGGGGTGGTAGTGTTGCTGAGAGATTAAAGAGCACACTGGCCTATGGTTGGGTGGGACATTGCAGTGACATAGCTAATTGTGGGATGAGCTTCTTTCAAAGATAAGTAGTCTCTTATATTTTATTTCCATGACTGTATATTGTTATGAATTTATATGAACGTGTTAAATGCTTGAATAGAATGTATTGGATGAATGTATTTGCTTACGCTTTATATTGCATTATGCATCTATTTATACTTATGAATGTTTTATTTCAAGGCAATTTTTATATATTATGTTCATGGGGCTTAGACTTCCCAGGTTTTTAGATGTTAGTCGCGTCCTCTCTGCCGAGTAAGCGTTGGGGATGTGACAGTGTGGTATTAGAGCTCTGGTTGCAGCATTGGGCCTCAATGGGCCAAGATAAAGTAGTTGACAGAGGCATAAACAACCTCTGTGATCAACAGAAGGAAAGGAGGCAAACAGGATTTTTTTTTCTAATATTGGAGAAAATACTTCTTTGTGTGGCGGCTGAGAAACCTGAAGAGATTTGCAACGGTGGCTATGACTGTCTTTATTTTCCAACACAGTGGGTGAGTTTTGTTGATTTAGCTGCAATGGTAGAAAAAAGGAAAGGACTGAGTCACTATAGTGGTTGGGTCACCCAGAAGGAGCCGATGAACGTCGAGTGAGTCGAGCCGATAGGCATATAACATTTCTGGAAACTTTTCTAAGTATGAAAATTCTTCCATGTCAGCTGAGAAGCACCAATTCATGGCGGGTGGAAGCCAAGAACAAAGCCGCAATGGTAGGTAAAAGTAAGGCCTCAGGCCACAACAGTGGGCAAAAGTTGGGCTTTGATCCACAACAGTGGGTGGAATCCAAGACTCAGGCCGCAATAGCGGGTGGATGTCGATGTTTTTGCAGCTAAAGATAAAAGACGAAGGAAGAAAGAAAATTCGTCTAAGTGTTGGCTTGGTGGCAGGCAGAAAAAGAAGTTTTGAGCCACAATGGCGGCAGGAAAAAGAAGATCGGGGCCATAGTTTTGGGTTGGAGTTGGGGAAAGAGTCACCATATTGAAAGGAAGTAGAGGAAAGAGCCGCTATAACAGATGGAAGATGGGGAAGGAGCCGCTACAGCGGACAAAACTCAGAAAGTCTTCCGATGTGATGGTGAAAGGAAAAGGAAGATGAAGCTGATGAAGTGGTGTATGAGAAAAGAATATGGAGCTGCTACATTGGATGGAAGATGAAGATCAAGCCGCTACGACAAGTGAAAGTCAAGAATTTTTTTGATGCAGCGGGTGAAAAACTGAAATTTTTTCCGAAACAGGGAATTTTAGCAGGTTTTTCAGTAGGATTTTTAGGGGTATGAAAAGTAAAAAATGGTAGCCTGTTTATGCACCAGATTGCACGAGCCCTATTGACCCCCATTGTCCCCCTGAGACAGTTCTTTGTTTGTGAAATAAAATTCAGTGTTTTGGGAAAAGTTTTCAATGTATGATTTTTCCAACTGAAGGTAAGTAATGTATGATTCATGTGAATGTTATGCAACTAACAACTATGTTATTAACACATTTTGCAAAATCCTAGTCACCTCAAAAAGAAACATTCCAGATAGTGCAGTTGGGTCAAGTGAATTTTGGTTCAGCCATGAGAACCGATAACATGCATGATGATGTATAGAACCCCAATGAATATGAGGAAGATGCTATGGGGAAAATTTTCCAAGTTGGAAATGCTGAGACAGAGTCTAATGGGAGAAGATTGCAAGAGACCTGATTTTGCAGCCACCATGAGAATCCTAATGGCGGAGATGCAGAGTTACAAGGATGATAATGAAAGATTGGTTAAGGCTTAGGAGGAGAAGAACCAGCTGAATGCATCCATGCTGCAAATTTCGATAGATATTCCTGAGAAATATGAACTCTAAGGGAGTAAGAACTCTGCTAGAAGAAGAAAGAGATCACCTAGTGATTCATCTGACTCTGAAGGGTCCACTGGAGATTTAATTTATTCTTCTTACAAGAATCAGATAAGGAGGCACTACCAGAACCACTCATGGGATGAATTCAGGAAGGAAAAGTAGCCTAAATTCAATGGTGAGGTAAAGACTGGTCAAGAAGCTGAATCCTGGCTTCTAGGGATGAGGAAATATTTCCAAGTCCAAGACTATTCTGGGAATATGAAATCTAGAGTAGCCATTTTCAATTTGACTGGAAGGGCATCCATATGGTGGGAGAATTTCAGGCAAGTAAATAAGGTCAATGAAAGGAAGATTGTATGGAAGCAGTTTCAGAAGTATTTCAAGGAGCAATACCTCTCTGACAGGTACTATGATGACAAGATCAAAGAGTTCCATGAGCTAAGATTGGGACAATAGACTATGGAAGAGTATGCCAATAAGTTTTTGGAGATGTTGAGGTATGTTAGGTACATAAAATATGAGAAGGTGAAGATCTATCATTTTCTGAGTGGATTTCCTCTGTCTTACAAAAACAGGATTGAGTTTTATGAACCTAGAACTCTGGAAGAAGAAATAAGAAAAACTAAGTATTGCTACAAATAAAGCAAGAACAAACTAGATTACTAGAAAACATGGAAGGAAAAAAGGAGTGAGAAGTATGACCAAAGGAAGAAAGGTTACAAACCTTCTAACTTTAGGAATCAACAGAAGCAACTAGCATAAGTTGAGAAGTAGCCAACTAGAGCGACAAGAGAGAAGCCAAAAGATGCACAACAGAATAGAGGACCACTCCAATGTTTGAAATGTGGAGGACCCCACATGCATAGGTACTATCCACTTGAGAATGAGAATTCAAGGGCAACATACAATACTCAAGAGGAAGAAACAATGGGACAAGTAGCAAGGGTCGTACCTAGAAATTATACATCACTGGAATACTGGCAAGCAGATCACCAGTCGATAGTGATTGAAGTTACAGGTAAGATTGTTGAGAAATCTATTTCTATTTTGATTGATCCTGGTTCTACTCACAGTTATATTTCTCCTAGAGTAGTGGAGGTTTGTACTCTTAAGAAAGCAAAGCATAGCAAGTCATGGTTAGTTCAGCTAGCTAGTGGAACTAAGAGAAACATTAATGAGGTGGCGGATAAATGTCCATTGGTGATGGATGTATTGATTACTTGTGTAGATATGAATGTTCTACTGCTTGGTTCCTATGATGTTCTCATTGGAATGGATTGATTAGAATCTCATAGAGTGAAGCTTGACTATTATAACAAGAATTTTGAATGCATGGATGAAGAAGGGAACCCAGTAGTGGTAAGTGGCATTCCAAAGGTAATCTCGGTGAGGCAGATTTCAGCAATGCAATTAAAAAAAAATTGTAAAAAAGGTTGTCAGTTGTATGCAGCCCATATTGAGGAGGCAATAGAGAATAAAACTCCTAGGTTGGAGGACTTTCATGTGTTGCAAAACTTCAGGGATGTTTTTCCTGATGAGGTTCCAGGACTTCCTCCAAAGAGGGACATAGATTTCACAATTGAACTTGTGCCAGGAGCAGCACCAGTGTCAAGGGCACCCTAGAGAATGAGTGCACCAGAAATGTTAGAACTAAAGATGCAGCTGCAAGAATTGTTGGAGAAAAAGTATATCAACCAAGTGTGTCTCCTTGGGGAGCACCAGCTTTGTTCGTAAAGAAGAAATATGGTACACTCATATTGTGTATTGATTACAGGCAGTTGAATAAAGTCACAGTGAAGAATAAATATCCCTTGCCAAGAATTGATGACCTCTTTGATCAAATGAAAGGAACAAAGGTATTTTCCAAGATTGACTTGAGGTCTGGTTACCATCAGGTGAGAATCAAGGATGAAGACATTCATAAGACAACCTTAAGAACAAGGTATGGACATTATAAGTTTGTAGTGGTACTATTTGGTCTCACAAATGCACCAACAACATTTATGTGCCTTATGAATAGTGTCTTCAGCAGGTATTTGGACAAATTCATTCTTGTTTTCCTTGATGATATTCTTGTTTATTCTAAGAATGAAGAAGATCATGAAGAACACTTGAGACTAACATTAAAATTACTCAGAGAACATCAGTTGTATGCAAAGATGAGCAAGTGTGACTTCTATAGGGATAGAATTCAGTACTTGCGTCACATTATTTTAGAGGAGGGTATATCTATAGGCCCTGACAAGATTGAAGCTATTAAGTATTGAACTACTCCAAAGAATATGATAGAGGTAAGATATTTTATGGGGCTTGCAGGATATTACAAGAGATTCATTGAAGGATTCTCCAAGGTTGCACATGCTATCACTTCTTTTCAAAGGAAGGGGATAAAGTTCGAATGGACCTCGAAGTGTGAAGAAAGTTTCCAGCAGTTGAAGTATCTTATCACAAGTGCATCGGTCTTAAAATTTGCATACATAGAGAAATATTTTGTGGTATGTACGGATGCATGTGGTCAAGGACTTGGAGGAGTTCTTATGCAAGACAACCACGTGATATGTTATGAATCCAGGAAGCTAAAGGAGCATGAAAAGAACTATACCACTCATGATCTAGAACTTGCAACCATAGTACATGCTCTCAAGATGTGGAGGTATTACTTGATGGGCAGAAGATTTGAGCTAAGGACACACCATTGTGGTCTGAAGTATTTGTTTGATCAGCCTACTCTAAATTCTAGGAAAGCAAGATCATTGGAGTTTTTATGTGAGTTTGATTTTGAAATCAAGCACATAAAGGGAAAAGAGAATAAGGTAGTTGATGCACTCAACAGGAAGGTGCAGGAAATGCATGTAACATCCATTAGTATTTGCCAATCAAATTTGAGGCAGTAGATTGCTAATCATGTTGCTAAAGATGAATTGTATGCACAGATCAAGGACAAGTTGCAGCAACAAAGCCTTGAAAATAAATATGAGGGATATAAATTGGATGATGGACTTCTTACCTATAAGAACATAATTTATATTCCAAATGTAGCATATTTGAGGAGGGTTTTTATGGATGAGATCCATCAAGCTCCATATTCTGGTCACCCAGGATATCAAAAGATGATTTCTATAGCTAGAAAGTAGTACTTTCGACTAGGAATTAAAAAGGACATGGCTGAATATATTTCAAGGTGCATGAAGTGTTAGCAAGTGAAGGTTGACCATCAACACCCAGTAGGTTTTTTGCAGCCTTTGCTAGTTCCAAAATGGAAATGGGAAGTTATTTCCATGGATTTTATTACAGGATTGCCGACGACTTGGAGACAACATGATTCCATCATGGCTGTGGTGGAAAAGTTGACAAAGGAAAAACATTTTATATGGGTTAATTCTACGCATAAGACTGATGACATTGCAAGGATATTCATGAAGGAGATTTTTAAATTGCATGGATTTCCTAAGGAAATAGTCTTTGACAGAGATGTCAAGTTCCCTTCCAATTTTTGGAAGGGGTTGTTTGCGTATTTGGGTGCAAAGTTGAATTTAAGCACTTCCTACCATCCTCAGACCGATGGACAAACTGATAGATTTAACCAAGTGTTGGAAGACATGCTTCGCATATATGTGATAGACAAACCATCCCAAGTGAGAAGACAACTTACACTTGGTAGAGTTTGCTTATAACAATGGATAGCAAGCATCCTTGGGGATGAGCCCATATGAAGCTTTGTACGGAAGAAGGTGTAGGACACTAGTGAATTGGGATAATCCAGTGAACAGGGTTGTGCTTGGTCCAGAATTGCTCAAGGAGATGGAGCAGGAAGTTGTAAAGATCAGGTAGAATTTGAAGGCATCCTAGGACAGACAAAAAAGTTATGCAAATAAGAATAGGGTGAATAGAGAGTTTAGTGTTGGGGATCATGTTTACCTCAGAGTGAAGGAAAAGAAGAGTTCCTTGAAGCTTGGAAGTTGTGCCAAGTTGTCATCTAGATACTATGGGTCATTTGAAGTGCTTGAAAGAATAGGTCCAATTTCGTATAGAATTTCATTTCCTACTAGCACTAGAGCTCACAATGTTTTTCATGTTTCTTTTCTTAAGAAGTATGTACATGGTCCTAACCATGTAAAAAATTGGGATGTGAATTAGGTGGAACCAGAGGGAGAGTTCCAAATCGAGCCTATGCACATCCTCGCTAGGAAGGTCACAATGCTCCAGAACTGAGCAATAGGACAGGTGAAGGTGCAATGGGAGCACTATGGTCCTGAAGAAGCTATGTGCAAGCTGGAGGATTCCATGCGATTGGCACATCCATTTTTGTTCGAATATGCGGATTGTTGAGAGTAATAACAGTAATCATTTTTTTTCAATGTTGTAAAGCACTGAGAACAATGATGTTGAAGGGGGAGGGGAATGTAACACCCCGGTTTTCTTTTAATAAATGATGTAAATAATCATGGTGTGGAGCTAGCAAAAATCCCCACCATTTATTTAGTTTTTATGTTTCGGCAATTAAGGTTGGGATGATGGCATTTTATGCTAGCTAAACATTAAAAAGCTGGACATTATGTTAATTTGCAATTATTAATTAAAACCTACAGCCAACTATGTCAACGCAACCAAAATGAGATGGGGCATGATTTTCCTAAGGATAAGGGAGTGGGGGATTGGAAGAGTGGGGAGAAATTCGAATTGGGCAGAGCCCCACTTCGAGAAAAACATTTTTTTGAATTTTCTTAGGCAAGAAAACACCAAAAAATGGCTACCTCTCCCTCATGCAAAAACGTTTCACCTACCCCTCATGATTTTGGACTACATGGGACATTTTGGCTGGGTAATACTCATTCACGCAGCAAGCAAAACCACTCTGTCTCTAGACCTGGGGGATTCTCTCCATTTTTCTACGATTTGTCTTCTTTCACGAATTTTTTCTCCTGTTTGGAAATTTGTTTCCTTTTCATGATTGTTCATGTCTGCTGGTCGTTTTTTTTTCTTGAACATGATTTGTGTCCTGATTTGATTAATCAGCAAATGTTTTCATTTTGGTTTTCATCTACATTTCCCCCTATTCAGCGGTTGTTTTCCTTCCCACAATTTTCCTGGTTTCCAGTCGTTTTCTGTATACGATTGCCCAACAGTCGATTTGGTGATTTTATTGAATTGACTAGTAAACGATTTTGTTTTGGTAATGGCAATAGTCGATATGGCTCTGGCAATGTTTAGAAATTCTTGATTACTGTGTGTGTATGTAATCCTTGGTATTTTCTACATTTGTCAATTTCGGTATGGAGATAACTGTGTGCATGTCCTTGCTTTGGCATCTAAATTGCTTGAAGGAATGGAAATGGAGTCTAGAATTACTTGATAAACCTAGTCTGTGAAAGAACCTCACAGACCAATCTAGAAGGCCAATTTTCTTCTTTGCATGCCCTGAATAGCACTGGAAGGGAAGGCATGGCCTGAGGGACTATGTAACAGATAAGGGAATGCTTCCTTGTGTTGGGTGTGTAATTTTTTATAAGTCAGGCTAGATCCGGTGTGGGTTTTCATAGCTCCGGGGATGAGCTCACTAGCTTAGCAGTCAGTCTTTCCACCTCCTTGGCATATTGATAAACCCAACTGGAAGGATGGCTTGGCTGGTAGCCTGATAAACCCATCTTTTGGCTTGGTTGTGTCTCATGTGAATTTGGCTAAGTGTAAACCACTTCTTGTGTAAGTTTGATAAACCCAGCTGTGTTAGCTTGACTGAATACTAATTGTATCATTGGCTATGGGTGAAGTCTGCTAGTGTTCCTTATTCCTTGGGGAAGAGCATTCCCAGCTCAGGGGTGGAAGTGTTGCTGAGATATTAAAGAGCACACTGGCCTATGGTTGGGTGGAACATTGTAGCGACATAGCTGGTTGTGAGATGAGCTTCTTTCAAAGATAAGTATTCTCTTATATTTTATTTCCACGACTGTATATTGTTATGAATTTATATGAACATGTTAAATGCTTGAATAGAATGTATTGGATGAATGCATTTGCTTCCGTTGAATATTGCATTATGAATTTGTTTATACTTATGAATGAATTATTTCAAGGCAATTTTTTTTATATTATGTTCATGGGGCTTAGACTACCTGGGTTGTTAGATGTTAGTTGCATCCTCTCTACCGAGTAAGGGTTGGGGACATGACATTCATACTGGTTAATTCCACACATAAGGCTGCTAACATTGAAAAAATATTCATGAAGGAGGTTTTCAAATTTCATGGATTGCCTAAGGCAATAGTCTCTAACAGAAATGCCAAGTTCACTTCCAATTTCTGGGAGGGTTTGTTTGCATATTTGGGCACAAAGATGAACTTCAACATTGCCTACCATCCTCAGACTAATGGGAAGACAGAGAGAGTGAATTGGGTGCTTGAAGACATGTTTCACATGTATGTGATGGACAAACCAACCAAGTGGGAGGATTATGCGAAGTGGAAGAGGGTAGCATGACATGTTTCATTATCTGATCCTGTAGATTCTTGAGCGATTATGGAAGAGGGTAGCATGATATTAGAGGGTAGGATGGCCTCTTTTCCATAAACAAGAGTATATGCAGACACGCCTAACGAAGTATTGGGGGTGACCCTATCAGCCCAAAGAGCATTTGGTAATGCTAAATGCCAACTTCTATGGTTTTCTATCAAGTCTTTTTTAAGATTCTAGTCAGATTTTTCTTTGAAGATTTAGCCAAGCCATTTCCTTGCAGATAATAATTTGCGGAGTAATGCAACTTAATTCCTTTTTCATGAGAAAACACAGTTAAGCTAATAGAGTAAATATAAGTAGCGTTATCGAAAACTAGAGAAATTGGAACTCCAAACCTGGTCATAATATGATCTTGCAAGTAGTCCATGATCGCATCTTCATTCACTTTACGCAATGGAATGGCTTCGACCCAACGAGTGAAGTAGTCAGTTGTTGTCAGAATATACTTGTGTTGCAGGGAAGAATTTGGATTTATCTCTCCAATGATATCCATCCCCCATTGCTCAAAAGGTTCTGTTATCATCACAGAATTTAATGGTCCTGTTGCTTTAACTTGTCTTCCACCACACCTTTGACAAATGTCACACCTTCTGACATGGGTGTGTGCATCTTTAAACAGTGTGGGCTAATAGTACCCAGCTCTAAGAATTTTATGAGCTGTCGTATCTCCGAAGAAGTGTCCTCCAGCAGGCCCACCATGTAAATCCATCATGACCTTCTTTGCATCTTCTTTCTCTAAGCACCTAAGAAGAACTCCATCATAATTCTTTCTGAATAATATTCCTTCAACAATGTGATATGAGGCTGATTTAAGACGCAATGCTCTTCTTTGCTTAGAATTCCAATGTTTCGACAATAATCCTACCTGAAGATAATTCACAAGGTATCGATACCAGGAGTCTGGAGCTGTGAAAAGAGGACATACATCCATCAAATGTAATTCAGCTTCGTCTTCCCAGTCATTTTCTTCATTGTCTTTACTTACAGTCATTATTTTGCACAACCCTTGCCCTTTAACTATGGAGGCTGGCTTGAATTCAAGGTCGTACTCCTGTAGAGCTGTTACCCAGTTGCCTCTTCTTTCTCCTAATTCCTTTTGCATGAAAATAGAACTCACAGTTGGGTGTGGAACTATTACCTTTGTCTGGTTCTTAAGTATATATGGCCTAAATTGTTCTATTGCTTTGAATTCTACGTAAGCTTGTTTATCCATAGTTGGGTAATTCAATTTGGCCCCTTGTAGACCAATGCTCATAAATGATATGGGAAACTCATCTCCCCCATCTTCCTTCTAGGTAAGCACCGCTGCTAGTGAATCGTCAGATGCAAAAGTGTACAAAATAAAATCTTTCTCAAAATCTGGACTTTTGAGGGAGGATGTGTGTGCAACAGCTGTCTTTATTTTACTAAATGCATTCTTCTCTGCATTAGTCCATTTGAATTGTGCACTTTTCTTTACCATTTGCTGCAAAGGTTTAACAATTTGAGTGAAATCTGGCACAAACCTTTCCACGAAATTTATTGTCCCCATAAATGACTGCATGCCCTTTTTATTATGGGGTAAAGGAATCTGTTCGATAGCTTTGATCCTCTCTGGGTCTATGGAGATCCCTTTCTTAGAAACCATGTGACCCAACAAATTACCGTCGGTAACGGCAAACACGCACTTCTTGGGGTTTAGTGAGATACCATATTTTCGGTAGCGTTCAAAAATCTGCTTTAGATGAAATGCGTGTTCCTCTCTTTTCTTTGAGAATATTGTGATGTCATCAAGGTATACTACAGCACTACGGCCAATCAGACAGTGGAAAGCTATGTCCATAGCCCTCTGGAAAGTAGCTCCAGCGTTTATGAGTCCAAAGGGCATCCTTCTATAAGAAAAAGTTCCCCATCTGGTTCTGAATGTCATTTTAAGTCTGTCTTCTTCATCTACTAATACTTGATTGTATCCTGAGAATCCATCTAATAAAGATAATAATTCAGAACCTGAAACCATTTGCAATATCTATTCCATGGGTGGAACAAGATAATTGTCTTTATCCAAAGCGCTATTTCAATTTCTGAAATCCACACATAACCTAATTTCTCTGGATTTCTTCCTTACTGGTACTAGATTTGAAACCCATTCCAAGTGTCTAACCTTGAAGATAATTCTAGCATCCAATAGCTTCTTTAATTCATTCTGAATCAAAGGATTTAATTTTGGATGTGTTTTTCTTAAAGGCTGCTGATAAGGTTTGATTCCAAATCTGATGGGGATAACATGTTGAATAATATTGGTGTCATATGTCTTCAAATATTCATACGTCCAGGCAAAAACATCTTTGTATTGTTTGAACAAACTGATGAACTTATTCGTTTCACCTGGGGAGCAACACTTTCCCAAATTCACATATTTAGGCTCAATTTCAGTCCCCAAATTAATCAAATCGAACTGTAGAGATGAGTTATGAGTCTTCACATTCACTGGCCTTCTAAATTTCTCATTTAAATCAAACATTCGCTCTAAAGTCCTAACTCATTTAGGAATAAAATTATCGAATTTTATCTCGGCTTGATGTTCTTCATCATCAATAATCGCCCCTTTAAAGTTCTCATCATTTGTCAAGCATTCTATAATTTTTTGATCATAATCAAAAACTCGTAGATTGGTAATCATATCTGGAACTGAAGGCCTGAAAAGCAATTCAACAGAGCATCGATTATTAGAGGGCAGAAGCCTCGCAGCTAAGATGGCCAACAAGTCAGCTGCTGCATTCTTAAGTCTAGGAATCGATACAATGTTAAATGCATTAAAACATTTAAGCAAATCCCATAATTCATTTTGATAAGATTTTAAATGAGGAGAAATGCAATATATTTGATTTCGAATTTGTTTTACAATTATTTCAGAATCTCCAAACACTTTCAGATTTTTTTCCTTTAATTCAATTGCTTTTATTAGTCCCTGAACTAATTATTCATATTCAGTTGTGTTATTGGTACATTCAAACTCTAACCTACATGAAAGAAAATGTTTATTTTTCTTAGGATCAATCAGGACATAGCCGGCTCTTGAACCCTCTAAAGTTTTAGAACCATCAAAGAAAAGCGTCCAAAAATTGCTAACCGCTACTGTGCATGAATCAATACCTACATATACAGTTAAGTCAACTATTTTACAATCAATTTCATCAGCTTGTGAGAATCGAAGGAGATCGGGCTGAGCGTCTGACGTATCGCTTGATAATTTCCCAGTTCTAGTTCAATAAATTAATTTCCCAAAACAGAATTCACTGGTTCATTTTTTTCTTCGAACTGAATAACATTGTGTTTCATGTGTGGCTCCCTTAAAACTTTAATTTGATTTGGGCTTCCTTTATAAGGTAGCCATAGATGTGACAAGTCCAAGGAAAAATATCCACTCAGTTTTGCCGACCAATCTCTGCTCAAGACAAGCCCATAAGCTTCGGGTATGTCGGCCACCACAATGTCAATGAATTGACATACCTTATCATTTGAAGACAAGCGAATGAGAACATCCTCCATTTCCCTGATTACCTTCACATTCGTTCTATCCAACTGAATGACCCTTCAGGTAGATGGTTTAGGTTGTCCATTTATCTTTTTGCAGACTGATAGTGGCATAACATTGACTGATGCCCACGAGTCTACTAGACAACTGTGTACATTGTGATTGAAAATTTCAAAAGTGAGGAGAAAAGGAGGGGTCTTGCATTTAGGATTACCTCCCACACTTGCCTCACCAATTTCTTCTTCAAGGGGTCGATTTTCAGTGGGGAGTTTCTCCTCTTACATTTCAAGTGCTTTCAATCACTTTTGTTTTTGCTACGGCACATTGCACATCTCAAATAACGAGATATTTGATCTTATCCTTTTGATATCCTCCACGATGTCATAATCCATCTTATGTTCTGTGAGATATGTTTTAACATTATTTATTTTCTCTTCAATGGGTCTAGTAGGCCTGTTGATCTAATTTAGATTTTGAATGGTGGTGGTAAAATCTGGAACTTCATTAGATGAGGTATTTTTTTGAAATTTCTTAACAATCTTTTGAAGCTTCTTAATCTTTGGAAGCATCAGACTGTTTTCCTGAATCAACCCCTGGCTTCTCGTCATTACATTGGTTTCTAAGGTATCTTCATGTCTTAGGTCCCTTTCCTCCTTGATATCAAACAACGATACACAATCCCATAAAACCATGGCCTCATCCTCCTGTTTTTTCGTTGATTTATTGTTGTATTTCCCTTCTTCGTCATTATCCTCAGTTAATTTGGAATCCAAAAGTTGGTTCATTACCAACGTCATTGAATTTATCCATTGAGGACAATTATTTTCAAAATGGGGTTGTTGGTGAAAAGTGCAAAAGATATCCATCCCCACCTCTGTTAAGTTCATCAATCCAAGGCCGTGTGCAGGGGGTTGGGATTGATTGTTATATTCCCTTTTCTTGTAATAAGGTTTATAAAACTTCTGGGTTTCCTTTTCCTTTTCCAAGTCTATTATCCTGTTAGAGAGATTCTGCATCATCTTTGCCATTCCTTCAAAATATGGCGATTGCTCCTCTTTAGGCTTAGTAAATAAAAAAATCTTTCCTTCTAACATTTTTCTCTCCCGACTGTTCAGGATAGTCTTCGATACTTTCCTTTTCAACCTCAACTCTTTCTGCTTCTTCATAAATCTTTTCTAGTGTAGTTTTGGATTTCATTTTGGAAAACATGGCCAGATCAGGCCCTAGAGCTGAAGTATAATACTCAATCAGAACTTTATCCAAGGGTTTGTCAGCTTCAGAAAAATTATTAGGATAAGCCACAAATCTTTGGGTAAAACTATGCACCTTCTCTGTCCTTTCTTTCTTTAAGGTGCACAGACCTTTCATGAGAGATACATGAGTTTTTGGGCTGCATATTTACTTCTGAAAATCCTTTCAAAGGTATCCCAGTCTAGGATAAAGTTTATAGGAAAACCAAAGTACCATGATGCTACTACTCCTTTAAGGGTATGCGAAAAAAGTCTACAAACTACATCCTCATGTTCCCTGGCCCTTAATCCTTCTATTTCCAAATAGAAACTTTGTAAATGGTCATCTACTAATATCTTCTCATTTGGATCAAACTTGGGTAGCATCTTTTCAAAAGCTTGAGGTAAGTCATGCAATGGAGGTGTTAAGTTTAAGGGTGAGCTGGCTTTCCAAGCCGGTGGTGGATTTGATGGGTTAAGTGGCTGATTTGCATTTACACCTGCCATTAGTCTGGGTGGAGAGTGAGGAGGTGAAGGAATAGGAGTACGCACAGGAGAAAAGTAAGGTGTGTTTGGGCCTACTTGATTCAAAGGTTGAACAACTTCCTACAACGCTACTTCTACCAACTCTTACAAATCTCCAACCAACACTGAATATTCCAAAATGGGACAATATTTCTTCTTGTATTCTCTTCGGGGTAAATCAGGGATCGAGGGTAATCCTCCTATACTCTTTACATAATCCCGTGTGTGTCTTCTTAGATCATTAACTACTTGGTTGTCTATCGAAAACAAATGTTCTCTATTCTCTTCAGTATTTGGGTCAGGAAATAAACTACTTTCAAAACTATCACTGGTGGAGAAATTTTGAGGAAATGTATTTCACCAGCCAGCCATGCATTGGTGGCCCTCCTTCTAGCGCCAGAAACTATTGAGTCCTGGAAATTCACAGGCAGCAACAGCAAGGGATTCTTCCCAGTCAACGTTCCCAATTATCCCGTGACTGTTTGGTGTAGGGAATCCATCCGGTTTGCGGTCCGGCTACCGTAGGTCAAGTAACAAAAACAAAGGGTTTTACTAATTGCGGCCCGGTCCACCGTATGTATTTTTGTATTTTGACTTTAATTATGATTTGAAATTTCCTATCTAAGATGCAAAATGATGAGGAATGCAAGTAGTGGTCACAATGTGATATGTGGGTTCTTACCTCTCATCTTAGACTCTCTTGCATCTAAATCACACACAACTAGAAAAAAAAATACTAACTGAGCTATCCCAAGGGAGCGATATTATCAATTCATGAGTAATGTAGTACAGTTCATATGTTAAGATAAATCATAGATAGCTGTTATTAAGATCAAAACACATAAACATGAATAAAATATACATGACAAGATAGCTCGTCAACTGTTAAAACATTCATTACCCATAGTGGAAATTATCACGAAATAAACTAGACAACACTCAAAAAAGAACATATGTTCAAAAATTTAGAATGCTCTCACAGTTAATGAAACAAGCTGAAAACAAAATAGTTCCCCTTCAACATTGTTCATTTTATCACGTTTGAACATTCCACACTGCACTTTCTCCAACAGGCAAAAATTTGTAATTTATTATTGTAAAACGAAGTAGTTCCTCTTACAACAAGTGGCTCACAAGTTTCTCAAGGAAAAATCCCCCTATTTCTGTCTCACTCACCCATACTTGTACCAAAAGGAAAACCTTTTGGCTCCCCAACCATTTCCTCTCACTGTTTTTTCACTTTGTGAATGCTCATGATTCATCCAAACGTTACATTCCAGATAAAGATTTTATAAAAAAAAAAACCACGGGAAAAGCTAGGTAACTAACGAAATGCCTAAGCACGAGCTTCCACCCTATAATGATTGTACTCGACCATTCCTCAGTCTCCTTTCAGGCCTTCATAATTTTCTCCTTCGAGCAACGATTTTGCCACCTTATGCTTTAATATGCTTTGTCCTTCAAATGCACCTTCTTTGCCGCAATAATCTTTAGCGGGATCTGAGAAACTGCCATGTATGGATGCAAACAAATGAGAATCCATAATTTAATCCATCTATTTTAAATAAACCTAAATCATGATATTAAAAATGGGTACTAAATCCAAAAAACCCGAGCTCGGCTCTCATGTGCGAATTTCATCCCAAACAAGGCACATAGGTTTCTTACGAAAAAAGGCCACCTCATAACAACCGGTGGAATGATTAAGAAAGAAGCATATAAAAGAATTCCATCGGTGAATTGGAACACTAGACGTCGGCTCACTAGTGGGTTACACAGCCGCAACAGCAGGTACCCCACACTCTAGGGTTTCTGGCACACAAACTACAAAAGGCGCGATAAAACATCGAGGTTCAAATCCTCTATAAGCATCAAATAAAGAGTGAGCTACATAGCCACAACGGTGGAAGTTCATAGGTCAAGAAAAACCTGCGGACCAGTCAACATCGAAAAATCAAAGAGCTAGACATCGGAAAAAAGACAAACAGTCCGACAAGCAATTAGCCTATTCTGGAGGCACAACGGCAGAAGTTAATCATCCTGCAACCTCCGATCAAAGTCAAAATATTTTCCAAAAAACACAAAGCAAAGTATTTTTCAAAATAGAATCCGAGTTTAGTGGAAGTTTATAACTATCAGCACCACGTATGACTGACTCCTAAAAGCACGGCAACTGAAAAACTACTTTAAACTTCACAAATGAAACAACTTACCACTGGCAGAGCCTTACAGTCCAAAATATGCACAGACCAGGACGAAAACTCAAATATCAAAAAAATCGGCCTTAAATAATCTAAAATGTAGCAAAGTGGGGAAAACAAAATAAAAAAGGAGGATCCAAAAATTCTAGAAATTTGGGAACAGTTGCAGCTGCAACAGGATCTAAAGGAAAAATCCCCACCATCGATTTAGCATTTTATGTTTTGGCAATTAAAATCGATGCCAATGCAATTTCGTGCTAGCCAAGCACATTATAATTTTGGACATCATGTAAATATGCAATTTAAATTAAAATATCCACAACCAGCTATTGCAATGCAACATTAAAGAGATGGGGACATTATTTACTAAGGATAAGGGCGGGGGGGGTATTCAAACCTTTGAGCCAATGCAAAAAATCCAAATGTCAAAGGGAGAACCCATTAAACTGTTAACTACCCATTTTATCTTTTGCACCCAAGCATTTATTTCTTCCAAAAATTGGTTGAGTTAGTTAATGCATGGGGATGGGAAGAGTATGGAAGTCAATTTCGAATTTTGGAAGCCACCCATTTTTGAAAAGTGTGCTTTTGACTTATGGGGCAAGTAAATTTCCAAAAATGCTTCCCATTCCCTCATGCATTCACGTCATCCTCTTTCTCACTTTTTTGGAGCTCATGTGCATTCCCCATTCACGTTTTTGGCAGTTTTCTTCATTTTTCCCACGGCTGGGAGGTCGTTTTGGCAATGCTCAGTGCCTGGGATCTTTCCTTGACATTTTTGTTGTTTTTTCCTCATTACCCAGCCAGGGAACACCCATTTTTGGTTGCACAATGAATGGTATAAGTGACCCACGATTTTTGGGTGTTTATTGAGGTCGTTTTTCCCATGTGAAGCCCATAAACGTTTCTGGGAATTGAATTACTATCAGGGGTTTTTTCCACCCATATGCCATTTTTGTTTTTGGCTCTCAAGATGTTTTTTCCATGCCATAACTTGTATTTTGTTGTGGGTGCATCTTTTTTTTTGGTATGAACTGGTCTGGAGTGGAATTGGGTCTGAATTAGCTTGATAGACCTAGTGTGGAAAGGAACCACATAGAAATATCAAGAGGGGTTGATTATTCTTTCTTGCATACCTTGAAGAGCACTAAAAGAGAAGGCATAACCTGATGGACTGTGTAGCAGAGAAGGGGATGATTCCTTGTGTTGGGTGTGTAGGTGTTGGGAAATCCAAGCCAAATCTTGTGTAGGTGTCCATAGCTCTGTGGTTGAGCTCACTAGCTTAGCAATTAAACCTTCCACATCCTTAGTAGCATGATAAACTCAAATGTAGTTTTGGCTTGGCTGGTTTTTAATATGTCTTTGGCTATGTGTGAGCCTATTGTAGTTCCCTTATTCCATGTGGGAATCATGACCAGCTCGGGGGTGGCAGTGTTGCTGAGAGATTGATGAGCACAAATGGCCTATGGTTGGGTGGAACAATGCAGCGACATAGTTTGTTGCGGCACAAGATTCCTCTCAAGATAAGTATCTCTTGAGTTAATCTCTGCATTTGTATTGGATTTAATGAATTATGATGAACATGATTAATGTGTTGAATGAAATGTATTTTCTTCCATTGTAGATTGCATTATGCATCTATAAATTTTTTATGCTAGTTCAATGCATTTTTATGCTTATGTTCATGGGGCTAGTTTCCTCGCTTAAATGATAGCAGTAGTGCCATCATCGCGTCCTCTCGAGCGGGAGGGGACATGACAATATTAAATAAGGTTGGGTAGTTTAGGATAGACTATGAAAATTTTCAAGGCTAAATTGCTAATATAAAAAAATTATAAGATATATTCAAGTTTTCCAAAAAAATAATTACTCTACTAGTAGGGATATAATGAATTTATTAATTTTAATAAATCCTTACATTAATATTACCATGAAAACAAGGAAAACATATATAAGATTGAAAATGACAAATTAACATTCCCATTTTTCCTCTTTTCACATAAATCATATTAGGGCCCATATATTTTGTTATGTTGTTCCCAAGTTACTATATAATATCCTTAAGATTGATGACTATATTAGGACACTAGATATGAAAATGTATATATTTCATCATGAACATATTGAATGACAATTGCTAAAAGAAATAACTAGAGATTATCATTGAAAGATGTTGTATGGTCCATTTAAACAAGTTAGATTTTGAATATGTTGAATTTTAGATGAATCATCAAGGATAGTATTGTATGTAACTAATCTCTATTGCATGTCTCATATGATTTGTATTCACACCATTCAAACTCAATTATGCGTATTAAAAGCATATTGTTGTTTATTGGGAAACTAGAGATAACAAGATGGAAATAGAGACATAATGCATGTAAATCACATTAAGTTAAAATCCATGTACAGGAAGCTACAAAACTCATCCAAACATATATTTTTTTTGAAAAAAATGAAACATCGTTCCCAATGTACACATAATGACAATTCCTTCCCTATAAAATTCTGGAAACTGGTGCCCTAGATACAAAATACATGGAAACTCGTGCCCAAAAATGTCGCATCGTAGCTTATATGCATAAATTGGTCTCTCAAGAATCCTAGCCACCCCCGGCACTCCGAATCACATCTCTAAAATCAATATTCCTCTTCTAGGAGATAGAGGAATATCGAGCCTTCTTCCATCTAGGAATAGACTATCTCTCCGGGATATGAAACAAACACAATTAGATATTAACGATTTTATGCATTTGTAACAATTAACACATTTATAAAATAAAAACATAATTCAAATATTAAATAACTCATCGCCAATGGGAATAAAAGTCATGAGGTGGTTTTCCTCCTTGATCTAATCAAGCTCTCACCAATGTCGTCTTGCAACATTTAGAGCAATTAGTTCATTGAAAAAAATTAGTTTCCTAGAACTATTTTCATTAATTATTCACAATATTTTTGTAATTTAATTGAATTCTCACTATGAACACCTTAGGAAATGGAGATGATTTGCCGTCAGGTCTAGCAGGTGGAGTAGTGGGCTGAACAACTTGCTCCAACAGAGTCATGGGGGAGGAAGGGATGCAATAGAAGCTACTATAGATGCAACCATTGTATATATATGAACACAGGATACAAGAGTAGTTATCACAATAGTGGTAGGAATTGAAGAACATATGGCGGAAAAGGGAATGGTGGTAGAGGGTGGACAAGGATGTGGTGAACGATGAACCCATACCGACTATAAGATATATGGGAGTGATGTAGAAGGGTGAACGAGGATGATAAGGGATGGTGGATGGGAGGTAGGTCCTAAACGGAAAGAGGGGGATGAATCCAAGGGGGTTTATGGATGAATTGGGGATGGTGGATTGATGGTGGGGCATGAAAAAATGAGGGAGACTAGATGGAGGGGGGAGAATGAAAAAAGGGGGAGGTATGAATGGAGGGAAGAGGCTAAGAAAATGGGGGAGTATGTGTAGAGGGGGGAGGTTGGATGAAAGTGCAGTGGGGAGAGAGGGGTATGAATGGAAGGGGGGTGGCTCATGGTAGAGGGAAAAAAATGGGATGGAAGTGTGGAGGTGGAACGATAGAAACTACAGCTAATGTTGGCACTTTGTAATATCATATTTTAGTACGCAGAAATCAAAATAAACCATAGTAAGTAAAAAAAATCAATCTAAAAGTGTGTTTTTAACTACACATAATACATGTGTGTATGATGACCTACCAACCCCTCGTGGAGATTCATGGTCATCATATTTTGTATATAACCCATGCACACCAAAATGTGTGCACATTATGAAAACATTAAACAAATCATTATTTACGAAGACAAAACATTAAATAATATTCATTAAATACCACTTTAAATTCATTGTAGGAATTATCACCTTGTAAGTGGTATACATGCACAATTTTGACATTTAGTGTAGAATGTATAAGTCTCTTAGTTTATCTTTGTTGAATGAAATTTTAAATATGCATTAATCATGAACATGGTTTTTATGACTAAGGAGGCATCCATATAGAATAACAAGAGAAACATCTAGATCTGAAAACGTTATGAGATCCTACGTTCTCCCTTAACGAAGATGGAATCTTGGCTCTAAATAGTTGTACATTGAATTAACAATTTAAGTTCGACAAAAATACTTTAAAATTACCTAAATGCTTTAAAATTACTTTACAAATACTTAGGTGATGATTGAACATAAATTAAGAAAATGTGCTAACCTGCTTGATCTAGATTTATGTGTGAAGGAAATGAAAGAATATATATAGCACCATAAACACAAACATATTGCAATGAAAATAGAGATACTATAAACACATATTCTATTGAATGGAAAAAATACAACAGACTGTAAATACAATAGCTATAATGGTGTTAGTTATCTCTGAGAAGAGATGTGGATGTTACGCTCATCCATGCCAAGATGAATACAAAATGAGGCTGAAAGGTCCTATTTATAATAAGAATGTGGGTGAGAACTCTAAAGGTCCAAAACATAGCCCTAAAAGATGAACCATTATAAAGTTTATGTCCCCAAGGTGGTTAGTTTAACAATAAACTTTCGGGGGTCATAGCTTTTTTATATGATATCTTATTTGGGCACTTGATAGCCCATTGGAAATTTCTATTCGATCTTTACATCTTTTGACTAGGGCCAAGTGCATGTCATTGGCAAGCATATGCCCCCCAAATCGCCAAAAAACATCGTTTAGGACCTCAAAACGACCCTAGAAGTTTAGGACCCGAAAAATTGTAGAAAAAATCCTAGGAACCTTCCACAATGGAAATTTTTTTTGAGCCAATGGAATAGGTGGGTAGACAATGATATCTATATGGATCAATTCTCCATAAAGTGTCCTTTGATTGGGCCAAGGAAAGTGTGCCCGCAATGGGGACAAATATGTAGCAATGTTCCCATCAAACTAGAAGGCCTAGCCTGACTACCACTAGTCACTACTCTCTCTAGACTCTTTTTTTAAGTGAGGTTCACAGAACCCCCAGGGGGCTGCTACATCCACAGGAGGAAATCATAGGGGTGGGGGGGGGGGGNAAGTGAGGCCCTTATATATCAATGTATAGCCACCCAAGGATTTTATTCCATGACCTTTTTCTCACAACTCACAACACTCAAGCACTTGAGCAAGCCCACTGGGATTAATATCTCCTGACTCTATCATGAGAACCTTGCATGTAAGTCTCTTTCAGAGTCAACATATTTCTTTACTGTAGTCACTACTACAAAATTAGTGTGTCTAAAGAGATCGTTTGCAACACTCCTCATCACCACCTTGGTCTGATCAAGTCTCTATGGTAACTAATGTGGATGGGGAAGGGGATTAGGATCAAACCCAGGAGCTGGTGGCCCTCTCAGTGGGTTCCTCCTATAAGTAGGACAATATTGGGTGGAGCCAAGCCCAACACCTTGGAACTCAGTAATGTCAAAGTAGTTTTCATGTAAATCAAGCACAAACTCATCCCAGAGTTGTCGGAGGAAGTTTTGTAGAACCTCCATATTATTACAGGGAGCTTTATCATAGACCATAAACTACATTTGCATCCAATTTTATTTCTATTGTTGGAACTGACACCAATCCATGTAGACATGCGAATTTTTACTATTTGGTGGTTGTTTTGTTTTGGGATCAGTGAACTTACTATATAGTTAGGCATTGGTAATATTTAATGCTTTAATCTCTTCCTTAGAGATGCTAGTGGAATAGTACACTTGAATCCTAGCTCTATACTCTGTTATGTCTGTCAACTGGTGATGTGCATGGTTAAAGGATTCAATTGAGGTCTCGATTGAAATGGAAAGGGACAATTGACATGGTTCCCTTGTGTTTCTTAATTCTCAGGTGTACTCTCTCATTTGGTTTAGGTAGTGGCTCAACGCATCCTTGTTTTGATTTTGTTGAGGGTTTTCAATGGGCTCAATGTTTATGTTTTATTGTGCTTCTTGGGTTCCACTGGATTCCATGATAATGTTTTCTTTATTCATTGTATATGTTTATAGTATGCAAATGAAAAATAAATCCATTTTTATACCAATTTGAAAACTATTAAAAATTTAATAAACAATGAGAAAAATCAATAAAATGCAAATGATAGAATCACATTACCTATATAATGCTATGGACACTCCCTCGATGGATTATTTGGTGAAATAGGTGGTTGATTAACCTTCCTTGCTTATTATATGCGTCAACTTCTCTCCCTTTCACAGTTGTGATCACAATCTTGTTTTCTTTGACCGCAAATTCTAAAGTGTTTTTTGTTTTGTATTTGTAGGCCTACATGTACTCTTTTGAGCGCATATGTGCTAGATACACATACGAAGTAACAACATGCATGTGCCTCATCTTGGTACCAATCCTAGCTATGCGTGCATGCTTATGGATTTGTGTGCATGTCTATCAATTTTTCCATTAGTGCATCCCCATTACAACTATTTTGGGGAGCATATTTGTGTGGGATTCCTTGAATATTCAAGGAATTATAGATCGTAAGTTCTCACATTAGTTTTATTTAGGGATTATCGTGGAGTAGTAACACAAACAATCTCAAAGAATCATGAAGTATAAATAATTAGAACACCATCGAGGTTGAAGAGATTAGAACAAGTGATGTGACAAAGCAATGCCAACCCTTGGGCATGGTGGATACATTAAATTATCCCATATTATAGATTGTAGGAAATACTTTCATTGTCAGACTCATAAGTCTCCAACATTTCCAACAGTATGTAGTTATTGATGAGCATTATTGAAAGCAATTTTCGACCCTTCAAGAGCTTGTGATGACATAAAACATTAGACTTGATGACAAAAAAAGGGATCCTTAGCAACACATCTTCTCAAAATATCTTTAAGTGGATTTCAAAGTGGATATCATGCACTAATGAATGAGGTGGAGGATTCTATGTAAGTTGACCTTGGATTCCATGGCTAAGCATAAACACCTTTGAAATTTCTATAACTGTAATGACACATATTTCCAAGGGAATAAATGCAAATATTAAAAAGTATTCAAAATCAAGGAATCACCACATGGTCGCCTCGAGGAAAACACCATGGAGGTTTTACTAAAAGAGGCTCCTAATATGTCAGTTCAAGAGGATTAACCCAAAATATCATTCAATGCCTTATCAAGTTTGTGCACACCCCAGACATTGAATTTTATTAACGAAATCAATTACCATAAAGTCATTATATTGATTGACAATAATAACAACATTAATTTTATTAATCTAATAGTGATTGATGAAACCATTCACTATATCTGACCGATCTCTAATTTCCAAACTATTATAGAAATGGTGAGCCAGAGAGGTTTAAAAATAGTGTTTGAGATCAATTTAGTTCCTCAACACCATCTCAAATATCGACACTATAATAGGTGATCAAATATGGGTAATGGGTGGGGTTTTCAATATTATAGCCTCCCCAAAGGATAATAAAGGAGGTATTACAAAACTCGAAGCTGATAACAATCACTTTAAGAAAAATATCAAAAATATCAACTTGGTTGACATTGAAACTATGAATGACATTCATAGGTGGAATAATAGAAGAGGAGGCACCAATTAGGTGGCTTAACGACTAGACATATTCCTTCTCTCAGAATCCTTAATGCTACATGCTGACCTTGTCTTCGAATCTACAATCCTCCCATTCTCTAGATCAGATCATTAGCCTCTTAGACTAAATATTAACTTGGGAAATTATCCAAAGAATTGACCCTCTTGATTTGAGAAGTATTGGTTAGACGATCTGGATTTCAATAACAACATAACCACATGGTGGGAGGAATAGACCATCCATAGGTGGATGTTGATGTACATATTTCAAAAACAACTTAAGAACCTCAAAATAAATCTTATGCAATGGAACAAGGAGGTATTTGGAGACATCTTCAAATATAAAAAGGAACTAGAAACAAGAATGGATCAACTACAACAAAGGATAATCAATGACGGGAAATATGATTCTCTTATCCAAGAGAAATATGAGATCAAAACTTTACTAGATTTAAGAGAAAGGTAAGAGGAGATTTATTGGAAGAAAAAATATAGGGTAAAGTGGTTAAATGAAGGGGAAAGGAATACTGAATTCTTTGACAAATCTATGATCCAACAACATCATCATAATTGCATCGTCACTCTTCAATATAAGGTGAAAACATGAAATTGGGAAACACATTTTGGATGTGTTATTTTAAACTATTAATTGATATTTTTATTCAATTAGAGCCATATATTTAAAAAAATACTCTAATTTGAGAGTTTAAAAATCTCAACCAAGAGCTTGTAGAAAAATTTTCCAAGAAATTTTCTCAGACTAGAGTTTTTGGTAAAGTGTTTATAAAAAATCTCCTCCATTTTTTTGGAAACTACAACTTCAGAGAGGCCAACCCCCTACAAATTTTAAAGATTATTTATCAAAACTGGTACCAATGGATTCGTCTTTGAATCTAGTTTCTAATTATATAGTAATTTTTTGTTTCATCAATAATTACCATTTGGTAATAATTTTATTCTAAATTTTATCACTTCAAAATTTTGCTATTCTGAAAACTACCTACACTAAAAATTCAATATCTTCAAGATGACAACACCAAAAAATTATGAAAAATAATAGTGCACTTCCTCTACCAGTTCTTTTCACAAAGCTACTTTTATTTTTCTTCTCGATGATGACAACAAAACACACATTGACGAATCACAAAATGTGTTGAAACAACACCATTTTTTGTAAACTCTATTTCATTAAATAATAAAAAATAATGGTTAAATATCACAATTCTCCCACACTAGTTCATGCACTAGTACAATCTTTCTATATTGTGACAATATCCCCCACCCCACCGCACCCCNAAATTATATGTAGTTAGTAAACACCCCATTTATCCTAGTATATGTCCATAATTGTTTTTACAAAAATATGAGTATGGAGGTAACACAATCATCTATAAATATCCTTTGCTTTTCAAAGTGAAATTTTCAAAGAAAATGTGAGTTTAGAGTGTTTTAAGTTGAAACACGTAAAATTTACGATTTTCTTCGTAAAAAACAAGCAAAAAGTATTTCCCAACTTTATTTTTTCACCCTATAGCCAAGGTAATAATATTTCTAATTGTGTTGATATTCAAAAGGAATTAATATTGTATTATCAAAACCTACTTGTTGGGTCTTAGGATAACCACATGGAGTCCATAAAATAAATCACCCAACACATTCCCAAATTGGTCACTATCGAGTAAATTAATCAGTTGCTATGGGAGATTACTTTAGAGAAGGTGGACAAGGTAATCATGAAGCTTTTAGGAAGTAAATATTTGGGATTGTACATTTTTGCAACTGTTTTTTTTTCACAATGTTTGGCTTGAAATTAAAAATGATTTTGAGCAGGTTGTATAGGAATCTAGAGGAACTTTTGGGCTTTACTTGCTATAAACTCATATTTCTTTATTTTGAATACCAAAGGAGGAAGGCGTCGATTCCTAGAAAAATCTCAGGTACCGACAATAGGGATTCTCCCCAATAACTGTTCCCAAATAGATCATTTATCATTTGGTATGGGGAATATGTCCAGTTAATGACTTGGCTATCATAGAGTTAAAGTAAAGTTTTAAATCTGTTTACCAGTTGCGGCCTGACCCATCATTTATGTATTTTATATTTAAGGATGATATGGAAGTGCCTAAAATAAATGCAGGTGATTGCTAAAACAAGAACCTCACAAGCAGTTATCCGCGTAGTGAGCTGTGTAGGGTCTTACCTCTCACCTTACATGAATCGATTGTTCCCCAATCACCCAAAGCAAAGAACAACTAATCTAATTTAATCTATTTTAAACTATTCCCAGAGAGCAAGAATTATATTTATATGAGTAATATGTTGTATTTTCTACATGCTGAATTCTATAGGTAGATGATCAATTCAATATACATAAACACAACAGAAAGATAGCATAAAGATAGCTTCATGAAGTTAAAACATCTACTACTCATTCATTGCATAAGATTCATAACAGAAAATGAAATCATTCATCAAAACACAGAAATAGTTCAGTCCATTAGAGCGATCTCACAAATTGCACAGTATGCCAAAACAGAAACAATTCCTCATTTAGCAATCCACACAACATGTTTGAAGCTTATGCAGTCCTTCCTCAAGAAAAATTTCAGTCCTCTTTATTATAAAAAGAAGTAGTTCTCCATACAAAAAGTTTCAGCTTATGAAATCTAGAAAAATTCCTTTCTCTACTCTATTCTGCCTATACTTATACATTTACAAAATGACCTTTGGTTATCCCCACCTTTTGGGATTCCCTAACTTTCAGTTACAAAAAAAGTCGTCCTTTAGTGTGCTCACTAAACAAATAGAATAAATACAAAATTATACATAGAAAATCTCCACGTGTGAGTAGGAAAAAACAAATCAAGTGGGCCCATTCGACTCATTCATGAAATGCTTCCATGCAGCCGCATCTTCTGCTATGGCCTTGAAGTCTATTGGTTCCAAAAATATAGTTGTGACTTCGTGTTTGGATAGCTGGGATTTTATCTCTGCAACCCTTGGTGGATTTACTCTAAGCTGATCCTCTAGCAGGAAATTGCTGACCACAGCTTGAGCCACCAAGTCTTTCACCACCTTTTCACTTAGACCTGTATCCAGTTGTATATGAAGTTTGTCCTCTTCCTTTCATGCAGGTACTTCAAATGTTCCTCCTGATATAGAAACCCCTGTAGCCTCTTTGCTGAAATTATTGGCATCTATTGTGGGTTGTAAGCACCATTTTATAGAACTCCATGCATCTATCTAATGTATTCTCGACTACATCTGTCAATCTCTCAGCAGCCTTTCTACTGAAATTCATGAGATCATATTCAATCTGCAGCCTTTCGGGACTCTTCCTGGGTGCATTTTCTGGAAGCTCTTTATTAGTTTCCAACCAGTTTAATTGAATCTATAGAGTTTCCAGTATTTCCTAAGTCTTGGTTTTGAATTCAATGGCTACCCCTAAGATCTCTTGCAATAGAGCTTCCACTTGCTTAATTCTATAGAATTCCTTTGCCAACTTTACCCGAACTTGATATATCTTATCTATGAGCAAGAGAGCGTGCTCTCTGAGAGGTGCTATGTCTATTTTCGATTCATTAGATGCTTTTAATAGTACCTCTAAGGAACTATTATGTGCTTCTAGTTCTACAATTCAAACTTTATATTCTTCTGCTTGCTTGTCAACTGCAGACTTTTGTATCTCCATCTCGGCCACTTTCCCTTCCAGGTCCTTCTTTTCTCCATCAAGGACAATATTCGACAGCTTCAAAGCATCCTTCTTTTCCTTCAAAATCTGGTAATCCTGCTAGATCTTCTCTAGATCCGAAATGATGGCATCATACTTTCTCTTTGCTTCTCGTCCTACTTTCTCTCCCTTCCTCAAAGTTTCCTTCATTTGTGCCATTTTATCCTTATACTGGTAAGTGCTCCTTTTATATTACTAACATTATATGCATTTTCATGTGCAGTTGTAATACCCATTGAGGCCAACCATTATGGATCCTCCTGTATATTTCCTACAAGATTTTTCTTAGTTACTGTTGTAACATCAGGATGGGTAGTCGTTTTTAAAGTCTTCTTGGTTCTCCATACAATGGATTTCTACTTGGGATCAAAAAATAAATTTTGCAAACATGCAACTTCATGTTGTTTTGATGGTGTGAAATATACCATCCCAACTCAGCAATAGGGAGGTGACCTCCTATCAGTATGTCTCCTGAGGTGGAAGGGATATTCTCCAGATTGTCATGAGCAGGACTTTGTTCCTAATTCTCCCTATCTAGGTATTCTTGATCCTTCTTCCTTTATTCCTCTGTATCCTCTTTTTGACTTTGTGCTTCCTTGGCTATTAATCTTTTTGTTTCTACAATCTTCTTTTTTATGGTTTCCTCTCTTTTCCTTTGTTCTTCTTCCTTTCCTTGCTTTCCAACTTCTACCTCCTCCTTTTCTCGCTTGTCTTCTTCGGCCAACAATTTCCTTGCACCTTCTGCTAATCTTTGTGTTGTTTCTTCCTTTTCTTTCTATGTAACTTCTTCTTCCTGCCCTTTTTGTTTGGGATTACTACTGCTACTACCCTTGCCTTTAGACATTGTGATCTTCCTCTTGAGCCGCTTATTTAGAGAGTTCATATTGAAAGCATTTTGTTGGTTTTCTTCTTCTTTATCCACATAATCAATATATTCAAAGTTCACTTTCAGGAGAGGACGGTGTGATGCAACTTTTCCTTGAGAATCATTTCTGTGAAAACCATTTTCAACTTGAATGAAATATTTCCAACTCCTTCATGAACTCCGGTGCACTTTTGACCTCGAAAAACTTATAACAACCGACATAAAATGGCATTGGCGGGAACACAGACTTCTTCATCTCGAACAAATAACTACTGAAACCATCCAAGAAGAGTTTCCTTAGTGCTTTTTTATGTACTATATATTCAATGGCGTATTTTGGAAGTAGCCAAGGGGATTTGGTCCCCCCATACATCCTTAAGTAGGTGCCCTCTTCTGAAAAGAAGTAGTCTCTGAATTCCTTTATTTATTCGAAAGCACCTTCAAACAAGAATTTACATTCCTCAAGGAAAATTAACTAGTACAGTGGTATTAAGAACTCCTCACAAATCGACTTGTAATAACTATTGTATTTGTGATCCCAAAAAATCTGGTATGCCATATAGATGGGTCCTTTTCCTTCCTCCCACTTGCAGTTCAACTTCTCAAGCGGATGGAAATAGAGTATACAATCAATCATAAAGGATCCCATATAAAACTCAGATTTATGCCGATGCATTCCTTCCTCTGCTGAAGTGGTGCAAGAGGACAAATTGTTTTCTATGATATCTACCTAATTGAACATAGTCCCGATCATGGTTACATGGTACATTATTGGTATCCACCCAATCTTGTAAAATCTTCCATCATCTCTACTGAAGATCCTATTCAGCATGAGGGATACCAACTTGTATGGGGTGCGGAGATTGGAAGTTTCATATTCCTTGGATTCCTTTCACCGAAAGGACTTTGCTTCAGTTGTCATCATCTTCACAACTTCAATTTAATCAATGGTCAAACCTTTTATCCAATCAGTTGTCATGCTGACTTCTGAATTTGGAAAGCTGTAATCTTTATCTATAAATGGGGTGAATGAGGCAAGTTCTTTATCTTCAACATTGTACATGATCATCCCCCTTGCACCATCCTTAGATAACATCCATCCAATGACCTCAGAGCAATGAAGTAGCTAAAGTCTTGTAGACTCTTTTGTGATTCCCGATCTCAAAATGTTATCAAATAGTTTTAGATCCTCCAAGCCTGTATGTAGAACTTTTTTTTATCATGGAGCATATGATAAATCTATCCCCACTTAAATTTAGGCTCAGCCCCGATGATAGATTTAGTATCCTCGTATATCATTTCTACTCTTGGTGTGATTTAAACTTTTGGCTCATCATCTGCAACCTTGTCCTTCTTCTTTCCTTTCTTAGGCATGATTTCAGATACAAACTGAACCTGTAGCAAAAATGGAAATTCCCTAGCCTCCCTCAGTTAGAAAAAACATGCATCATATATATTAGAAATGAACAACACTGTAAAATTTTCAATGCATATAAGGAAACCACTTTTCTATTAGTAGAACAAGCTTAACCAATATATTTTACCATCTCGTTTTTACCCATAGGAATGACCTCGTACTGAAAAATTTGCACATCACCAAAAATAACACCTATGACACATTAGAAAATAGAGTGGCAGATCCTAGTAAGGTTAAACTCGGTAAAACACTAGTTCATAGGTGATCTTAGCTTGAGGATTCAAAGGCTTAACTCATCGTTCCTAAGCACATTCTAGGGTATCCATCTAAAACCACCACTGAAACCCTAAGCATGATCCCCTGATGAGACTTATGGCCCGTGGGTAGCAAAACAGAGATCAAAAGTAGCGATTCCATGGTGTCCACCACCAAGGGAAAAACTTCCAGCAACAAGACCAGGTAAAAAACCAAAAACGTACACGGCTCCCATGGCCTATAATCCCGCAAACCTCTGTAACCACATATAAACCCAAACCATGTAGGAAATGGCCGGCGAAGAGTTCGAGCCACTCAGGATTCCTCATCACGTACCAGTTCTGTGAGTGAAACACATATGAGTAAAAAAATGGCAGGGTAGCTTAGGAGCAGTTAGAAAAAATACAGCTCAAATCAGCTAGGTTAAGAGATAGACAGACTAAAACAACATGAGAGATTAAGTAGAAGGTGCTTTTAAAACAAAGACCAATGCAACAAAACCCTAGACACAATACTTATCCAATCATGACATGTCCCAACCTAGCCACCTTACCAATCAAAAAGATACAAAAATGATCATATCGTACCTGGAAGGATAAGCTCAAAGACTATTGTAGATGCGGTGCCCAAAGACCACATTAGCTCTAGATGGAAACTCGTGTCGTAACAAATGTCTGATGTGGGTAAACAATGTCTAGAGTGGGAAAAATCCAAAAGTTCCACCAACTTCTAATGCCCACAGTCAAAAGATAAATCTGGCAATGACCCCTCATATGATATATATAAGACAACAGGGTCAAGCCTTTAATGCGGTTGGTGAAACTTTACACCACACACACATGAAATAAATCACGTTCAGGCACCGAAATGAAATGCATCAAAGGACTCAAATCAGGAGACGAGACAAAAAAAACTCGACAACGATGGCTTCGAGATCATAACTTTTTCACTACTATCGGCTCTTTCAAACAAAACAACTAGACAACTATAAAGGAAAAACATTGCCACTGATTTCGACCAAAACTCGAAACATTTTCTGCAAAACAAATCACAACACCGACAAATGGTCATCAGATGGAAAATCAAAATGTACTCGATGTAGTGGTAAAACAATAAAGACTACTCCGATGTAGTGGGCTGGTAAACATCGGGTGAGGAAGGTGAAATATTTCCATTGTTGTGAAAAAACATCAAGCAAACATCCAACGCAGTGGATCGAAATAAATTGTAAAAATTTTCGACGATAAAAGCGTGAAACCATCCACCATGTCGGCAAAAACCTCAAGAAGCTTCTGATGAATCAGAAAAAAATAATCTAATTAAGTGCTCGTGAAAAACATATGTTGCATCGAATCAAACATTGACATCCATCCGCTACTGCAGTGAAAAAATCAAGAAGTCCTCTGATGTATCAGATCAAAAATAGGCCGAAAAGCACTTGTCAAAAAGAAAAATCTACCCGTCGTATCGGTTCAGACTTTAAAAACCATTCTCTACATCGGATAAAACATTGAATCTCTTCCACTTTTTTGGATCAAAAATTGAAATTCATCTGTTGCAGCGGGTCAAAAATCTTTCCCACTTAGCACAAAAAACCAACTTTTTGAACCCACTCAGGGTGAAACCAATTCAAGGATAATGGATTTCAAAGGGAAAAAAGGTCTAAGTAACAAAAAGCTAAGAATTTAAAGGGGGCCCTAAAAAGAAAAAAAAATTGGGGTGATAGTTCCAGCAACAACAATTGGCAACTTGTTGGTGAACACAAATCTCTGGAAAAACTATATTTTCAACCCAAAACTGCTTGATGGCATTCTATTAAACCAACATCATCCCAATTCTTTTCAATATTTATTTAAGATATCCATACCTTTCTAGGAATGTAAGACTTAGAACTTAACATTTATTGTAGTCCCATAGGGTAGGGTAACCAGGTTTTCAAAGTCCCAATAACTCTTTTGAGGACAAACTATGGGGTTCATGTACCTTTGCATTCGATTGCTTTCGGCTGAGACACCACAAGATAGTAACAGAGTGTGGATAGGTGTATTCCTTTGTTCCACATTCCCATGCCTTTTTCATTCTTTTGATGCTTTTAGACATTTGTCTTTTGAGTCTTCCCAGATTGCTCCTTTTTCATTTGAGACATGATTTAGGTTCTTCCATCCATGGTGTCCTTTTGTGTGAGTGATAATTTGTGTTCAAATCACGAACGGAGAAGAAAATCTGAGCAATACCATTATCTTACTGATTTAGTTCAGTATATATTTTGATACATACATCCTTTCTGGGAAATTTTGACTCTTTAAGCCTTTTGGATTTGATTTGTGGCATGGGATCATTTTAAATACCATACACCTATCCATCCTGATTCGTTTCCATGGGTCCTTTGCTGCAAGCTTCCTATGACAAATATTAATGTGAAGTGGATGGAGCCTCAAAATAATATTCCAGACTTCTCCTACCTTAGTTATTTAACAGGGTTTAAACATAGGACCTCAATGTGTTCTTAAAATAACTTCATTTAAGTGGTCTATCAGATTAAAGAATCTTGTCATGATACATTTTGATATAGGTAAATCGAATGATTAGTTCTTTGGTTTAAAAAATTTGCAGTTGTCCAAATTCCAATATCCCCCAAAGCACCAAAAACTATGTTGGATTATTTGAATTAAAACTAAACTAAAACAAAGGAAAATTGAAATGAATGGAATGCAAAGAAAACAAATCAACATAAAGAAAGCAAACATAACTATAATAAAATTAAAGCAAACACAAAATTTATTTATGTACAAAAGACCTCAAAGGCATTAAGTAAAGTAAGGTTTGAGAACCAAACCATTGACAGGAAGATTCTCTTCCCACCCCTATAAATCCTGTAACTTATATGTTGAGGGGCCTAATTTTGCAGCAATCTAAAATGGTCCAATCCATAGATGTTGAAATTTAGTATGCTTTCACTTTTTTCCATGCGGGTGATGCCACTTGAGAACCAAATCTCCGACTTCATATCTTCTATTCCCGTCCTTACATTTGTTAAACCACTTCTTCACAATCTCCTGCTAGTGTCTAAATCTCTCTTTAGCCTTGAGCCTAGAATCTTCTAACTTAAGTAGGGTATTAATCTTGGCTTGCAAAACCTCACTGCTAAATCCTCTATATGCTTGGGCCAATTGAGAAGATGGAAAAAAAATGTTAGGGGGGAGAATATATTCCTTTCCATAAACTAAATTATAAGGTGACACACCTAAGAAAATCTTGGGTGTGACCCCATCAACCCATGATGCATTTGGAAGAGCTACATGCCAACTTCTCTGATTTTATATGATAGTTTTCTTTAAAATTCTAATGATATTTTTATTAGTCGATCCAGCTAAACGATTACCCTATGGATAATAATTAGCATAATAATGTAACTTTATACCTTTCTCATTAGAAAATTCAATAAGTTTAATTGACGAAAATTAAGATGCATTATCAAAAACCAAGGAAATTGGAACCCCAAATCTGGTCATAATATTTTCTTGTAAGAATTCCATGACTACATCTTCGTTCACTTTTCGTAATTGAATTGCTTCAACCCATCTTGTAAAATAGTCTATGGCTGTAAGGATGTACTTGTGTTGCAATGAATAGCTTGGATTTATTTCTCCAATAATGTCAATTCCCCATTGTTTGAATGGTTCAGAAAAAATGACTGGTTGCAATGGCCTAGTCACCTTTGATTTTCTCCTACCACTTCTTTGGCATGTGTCACACTTCCTTGCATAAGCATGAGCATCCTTAAACAAGGTTGGCCAGTAATATCCATCCCTTAAGATCTTCTGTGTAGTAGTATCTCCTACAAAATTCCCTCCAGCAGACCCATCATGCAATTCTTTAACAACCTTGGATATATCTTCTTGTTCCAGACATCTTAGAAACACTCCATCATAGTTCTTCCTGAAAAGAACTCCATCAATTATCTGATAAGATGCTGATTTCAAGCGTAGTGCTCTTCTTTGTCTTGAATTCCAATGCTCAGGTAAATATCCATGTTGGAGATAGTATATCAGATCTCTGTATCAAGATTCCGGGGTTGTGATTACAGGACACATATCAATCATATGCAATTTAGCCTCATTCTCCCAATCATGGTCTTCATTATCTTGAATTTCATCCATTAACTTACAAAGCCCTTGTCCTTTGATGATAGTGGCTGGTTTAAATTCTAAGTCATATTCTTGTAGAGATGTTACCCAATTTCCTCTCCTTTCTCCTAATTATTTCTACACGAAAAGAGTTCAAACTGTCGGGTGTGGAACAATCACTTTGGTTATGTTCTTGAGGATGTATGGCCTGAATTGTTTTACCACCTTAAAGACTACATATGCATGTTTATCAATAGTAGGGTAGTTCAATTCAACACCTCGCAAACCCTTGCTCATGAAGGATATGGGGTACTCATCTCCCCTTTCTTCTTTTTGCGTAAGCACTACTGCGAGTGAGTTATCTGAAGCAAAAGTGCATAAAATGAAATCTTTCTCAAAATAGTGACTTTTTAGGGAAGGTGCATGGGCTATTGCTGCTTTCATTTTGTTGAAGGCACCATTTTCTATGTCAATCCACTTAAACTGTACACTTTTCTTAACCATCTATTGCAAAGGCTTGACTATTTGAGAAAATTTGGCACAAACCTTCACACAAAATTTATAGTCCCCATGAAAGATTGCATGCCTTTATTATTGTGGGGTAAGGGGATCTGTGCTATAGCTGTTATCATTTCCGGTTCTATGGAGATCCCCCTCTTAGAAATGATGTGACCCAATAGCTTTCCTTCTAACAATGCAAAAACACATTTCTTAGGATTCAAGGGGATACCATATTTCCAACAACGGTCAAAAATTTGTTTTAGATGAAACATGTGATCCTCTCTTTTTTTGGAAAAAACTATTACGTCATCCAAATAGAATACCACACTATGGCCAATCAAACCGCAAAAAGCTATGTCCATTGCCCTTTGGAAAGTTTCTCCAGCATTGATGAGACCAAAAGGCATTCTTCAAGTCCACCACTTTGTCCTAAAGGTGGTATTCAGCCTATCTTGTTCTGCTACAACCACTTGGTTGTAGCCTGAAAACCCGTCTAATAAAGAGAACAATTCAGAGCATGAAACCATCCACAATATTTGATCCATTGGCGGGAATGGATAGTTATCCTTGTCTGAGGATCGATTCAAATTTCTGAAATCTACACAAAGTCTTATTTCACCAGACTTTTTCCTTACTGGTACCAAATTCGCAACCCATTCTGAGTGTCTAACTCAGAAAATAATCTTCGCATCAAGTAACTTTTTCACTTCATTTTGAATCAGGGGTTCTAACTTGGGATGCATCTTCCTTAATGGCTGTTGAAATGGTTTAACTCCCTCTTTAATTGGGAGAACATGTTGGATGATGTGAGTGTCATAAGTATTTAAATCCTCCTAAGTCCAAGCAAAGACATATTTATACTATTGAAATAGACTAATGAATTTGCTCCTCTCACCCAGTGAGCAGCACTTCCCCAAGTTTACATACTTGGGTTCAACTTTTGTCCCAAGATTCACCATCTCATACTAAATCGATGAATTGTTTGTTTTGACATTGGCTGGTCTCCTGAATTTTTTATTCAGATCAAACATTCCCTCAGTGTTCTGGCCCCTTTAGGCATGAAATTACTATTTTGAATATTTTATTGGTGTTCTTCATCATCAATCATGAAATCTTTGAAATTCTCGTCATTGGTTAGAAAATCCAGAATCTACGGAACCTCATCGAATACTCTCATATTGGTAATATTGTCTGGTACAACAGGCCCAAAAATCAATTCAATTGAGCATCTATTATATGTAGGAACTAATCTTCCAGCATAAGTAGCTAACAAATCAGCTACTGCATTTTTCAATCTAGGAATTGAAATGATATTAAATGCATCAAAATTTGTTATAAGATCCCAAAATTCATTTTGATAGCCCTTTAGTGGTGAAAAACAATGAATTGTATTTTGAACTTGTTTAACAATTATTTCAGAATCACCATAAACCTTTAAATTTATTACTTTGAATTCAATAGCCTTCTTTAAACCCTGGATTAGAGCTTCGTATTTGGTTGTATTATTAGTACATTCAAATTCAAATCTACAAGAAAGAAAATGTTTATTCTTTTCTGGATTAATCAGGATACAGCTGGCTCCTAATCCTTCCTGAGTTTTAGAACCATCAAAGTATAACAACCAAAATTTATCTTCTAATTCTACAGAACTAGTGATACTTTCTACACTAGAAACTAAATTAACTATGTTACAATCAATATTGTTAGTCTACGAAAACTGAAGGAGTTCGGATAGTGTGTTATATTCATCACTGGATTCTTCTGCTTGATAGTTTCCATGTTCAAACTCAATGAAATAATTACCCAAAACCAAATGTGAAAAATTTACAGGCTCATTTTCCCCCTCTAGTTGCATCACATTGAGCTTCATATGCGGTTCCCTCATCACTTTAATCTAATTCTGACAGTTTTGATATGGCATCCACATGTGAGACTAGTTAGTTGTAAAATATCCTTATAGTTTTGTAGACTAGTCCCTGCTCAAAATTATTCCATATGCTTCTGGTATATCCAAAACCATGATGTTTATAAATTGGTAGACCCTCTCATATGTAGATAATCGTATCAACACATCCTTCATTTCTCCTACTACCTTAATTGTTTTTCTATCCAACTGGATGATTTTACATGAAGAAGTTGTGGGTTGGCCATTTATCTTCTTACAAATTTACAGAGGCATAACATTTGACGATGCTCTAGAATCTACTAAGCAATTGTGCACGTTGTGATTGAAAATCTCAAAGGAAAGTAGAAATGTTAATGTTTGTGATTTAGAATTTCCCCCAATGCTCTCTTCAATGATCTCTTCTTCTGATTGAACATCATCTTGGGTTTTACTATTTTGTGAATCGAAGGATTCCAAGATCTTCTTTCTTTGTTGAGGTAGGTTACACATTTCAAACAAAGAAATATTTGCCTTATTTTTCTTTACATCGTCTATTATGCCATTTCCCATGTCACGATCTGTTGAACTCTTCTTGTTAGTCTCCATTTTACTTTCAGTAACCTTCACAGGCTTACTGACCACGAGATATTCTTTCCTTGTTATGACTAAATCAGGGATCAGTTGGGTCTGAGTATTACTACTAACTTTCTTAATATTTTCCTGAATCCTTCTAATCTTGGGTAGTAATATACTTTCATCCATTATTGGTCCATTTCTTCTTGTTGTCACATTTACTACTAAAAGTGGTATTTCCTTAGTGGGTCCTTCTTCATCCAATCCCAGCATAGATATATAATCCCATAGAACCATGGTATTTCCTCAGGTGTTTACACTGGTCAATGAGCCTTTTCCTATTCGACTGAAGGTTCTGTTAATTTAGAATCTAGTAATTGATTCATAACCAAAGTCATGGATTTAATCCATTGTGGGCAATTCCTTTTAGAGTGAGGTTGTTGATGAAATGTGAAAAAATTGTCCATTCCAACTTCAGTGAAATTCATAACAGAAGAACTGTGCATGGGTGGTTGGGATGGACTACTTTCATCTCTTCTCTTATAATAAGGATTGAATTTTTTTTGGCTTCTTTATCTTTCTCTAGGTCGATAATCTTATTGGATAATTTATGTACCATCTTGACTACACCTTCTAATTCATTAGAACATTCCTCTTTTGGTCTGGTCAATAACAAAGGTTTCTTGCTACCAAAATTCCTTATCTCTGGTTCTACAGAATGCTTGTTTATACTTTCAAGTTCAACCTCTATTTTTATAGCTTCTTCATAAGTTTCTACCAAAGAAGGATTTACTGACCTCTTAACAAACATTGCTATTTTAGGGGAGAGTGTTGAAGTGTAATATTTGATTAAAGTTTCTTCAACAGGTTTTATGGCAACACTAAAATTATTTAAATGTGAAGCAAACCTTTGACTAAAATCCTGCAATTTATGCTTGTTGTCCATTCCTAGAGAAAGCAATTCCTTCATCATAGTAGCAGTGGTTCTTTGGCTACCAAACTTTCTTTTAAACAATCTTTCAAAAGAATCATATTCTGTGATTCAATTCGCCTGTAAGCCGAAATACCATGATGTTACTTTAGCTTTAAGAGTATGTGGAAACAATCTGCATACTACATCCTCATGCTCCACTGCTAAAACCTCTAAGACCAAGAAAAAAATATGTAAGTGATCATCCACAGAAATGCCTTCTCCTGGATAAAATTTAGGTAATGAAATTTTAGGATTCAGAGGCAAAGCATGCAATGGGGAGTCAAGTTGAGTGGTTTTGTGGCTCTCGAAGCTGGCTGTGGTGGTGGATCAGCCTGATTTTCATTCGGAAGTGCATTTCCAACCATTATTCTATGAGGAGATCTAGGTGGAGAGTTCCAAGGTGACTGCAAATGTGAACAATATGGGGATTCCGGACCCAATTGATCAAGTGGTTGAACAATTTCTTGTAAGGACAAATTCACCAATTCTTCCAAATTCCCTACCAAAACTAAATCTTCTATGTAAGTGGGTGTTCTTCTAGAATCTCCTCTTCTTGGTATTTCAGAAATTTTATGCAATCCCCCAACCTTTTTCACATACGACCTTGTGTACCTCCTGAAATGATCAACTACTTCAAAAGGAAACTGGTAAAGGTGTTCTGCAGTTTCTGGGTTTACTCGTTCTTTAGAAAAACTAGTTTCGAGGTTGTCACTGGTGGAATGGTTTCAAGCAAATGGATTTCCTCGGCTAGCCATGCACTGGAGGCCCTCCTTATAGCACTAAAACTGTTGATTCCTGGAAAAAATAATAGGTACTAATAGTAGGGATTCTCTACAATAACCGTTTCCAAATAGATCGTTTATCACTTGCTATGGGGAATCCGTCTGGTTAATGGGCCGGCTACCGTAGAGTTAAAGTAAAGTTTTAAATATGTCTACCGGTTGCAGTTCGACCCACTTTTTATGTATTTTATCTTTAAGAATGATATGCAAGTGCCTAAACTAAATGCAGGTGATTGCTAAAGCAAGAACCTCACAAGCAGTTAGCTGTGTAGTGAGGTGTGCAGGGTCTTACCTCTCGCCTTACATGAATCGATTGTTCCCCAATCACCCAAAGCAAAGAACAAATAATCTAATTTAATCTATTCTAACCTATCCCCAAGGAATAAGAATTATATTTATATGAGTAATGTGCTATATTTTTTGCATGTTGAATTCTATAGGTAGTTGATCAATTCAATATACATAAACACAACAGAAAGATAACATAAAGATAGCTTCATGAAGTTAAAACATCTACTACTCAATCATTGCAAAAGATTCATAACAAAAAATGAAATCATTCATCAAAACACAAAAATAGTCTAGTGAGTTAGAACAATCTCACAAATTGCACAGTATTCCAAAACAAAAACAATTCCTCATTTAACAATCCACACAACACGTTTGAAGCTTATGTAGTCCTTCCTCCAACAAAATTTCAGTCCTCTTTATTATAAAAAGAAATAGTTCTCCTTAAAAAAAGTTTCAGCTTATGAGAGCTAGAAAAAGTCATTTCTCTATTCTATTCTACCTATACTTATACATTTACAAAATGACCTTTGGTTATCTCTACCCTTTGGGCTTCCCCAACTTTCGGTTACAAAAAAATTTGTCCTTTATTGTGTTCACTAAAAAAATAGAATAAATACAAAATTATATGTAGAAAATATCCACGTGTAAGTAGGACAAAACAAATCAAGTGAGCCCAGTAGACTCATTCATGAACTGCTTCCATGCAACAACATCTTCTGTTGTGGCCTTGAAGTCTGTTGGTTCAAAAAATCTAGCTGTGAATTCGTGTTTGGATAGCTGGGATTTTATCTCTGCAACCCTTGGTGGAGTTACTCTAAGTTGATCCTCTAGCAGGAAATTGTTGACCGCAACTTGAGCCACCAAGCCTTTCACCACCTTTTCACTCATACCTTTAACCAACTGTATATGAAGTTCGTCCTCTTCCTTTCTATCATGCAAGTACTTCAAATGTTCCTCCTGATCTAGAAACCCCTGCAGCCTCTTTGCTGAAGATGTATGGCATCTATTGTGGGTTGTAAGCACCTTTTTATAGAAATCCATGAATATGTCTAGTGTCTTCTCAACTACGTCTGGCAGTCTCTCAGCAGCCTTGCTACTAAAATTCATGAGATCATATTCAATATGCAACCTTTATGGACTCTTCCTGGGTGCATTTTCCAGAAGCTCTTTATTTGTTTCCAACCAGGTTAATTGACTCTGTAGAGTTTCTACAATTTCCTGAGTCTTGGTTTTGAATTCAATGGCTACCTCTGAAATATCTTGCAATCGAGCTTCCACTTGCTTAATTTTGTAGACTTCCTCTGCCAGCTTTACCTAAACTTGATATATCTTATATTTGAGCAAGAGAGTGTGCTCTCTGAGAGGTACTATGTCCATTTTATGTTCATTAGTTGCTTTCAATAGTACCTCTAGGGAACTATCCTATGCTTCTAGTTATACAATTTGAACTTTAGATTCTTCTGCTTGCTTATCAGCTATGGACCTTTGTATCTCCATCTCGACCACTTTCCCTTCCAGGTCCTTCTTTTCTCCATCAAGGATAGTATTCAACAGCTTCAAAGAATCCTTTTCTTCCTTCAAAATATGGTAATCCTACTGGAGCTTCTCTAGATCCGAAAGGGTGGAATCATTCTTTCTCTTTGATTCTTGGCCTACTTTCTCTTCCTTCCTCAAAGTTTCCTTCATTTGTGACATTTTATCCTTATACCAATCAACTGCTCCTTTTAGCTTACTAACATTATATGCATTTGCATGTGCAGTTGCAATACCCATTGAGACCAACCATTCTGGATCCTCCTCTATATTTCCTACAACAATTTTCTCAGTTAATGTTGTAACTTCAGGCTGGGAACATGTTTTCAAAGTCTTCTTGGTTCTCCATCCAATGGATTTCCACTTGGGATCAAAAAATACATTTTCCAAACATGCACCTTCATGATGTTTTGATAGTGTGAAAGGTACCATCCCCAACTCAGCAATAGGGAGGTGACCTCCTGTCAGTATATCTCCCGAAGTGGAAGGGAGATTCTCTGGAATCATTGTCCTGAGAAGGACATTGTTCCTGATTCTTTGTATCTAGGTACTCTTGATACTTCTAATTGACTTTGTGCTTCCTCAACTATTAATCTTTATGTTTCCACAATCTTCTTTTTTATGGCTTCCTCTCTCTGCCTCTGTTCTTCTTCCTTTTCTTGCTTTGCAGCTTCTACCTCCTCCTTTTCTGGCTTGGTGTCTTCGGCCAACAATTTCCTTGCACCTTCTACTAATCTTCATGTTGTGTCTTCATTTTCTTTTCGTCCAGCTTCTTCTTCCTGCCCTTTCTATTCGAGATTACTGCTGCTACTTCCCTTGCCTCCAAACACTGTGATCTTCCTCCTAAGCCACTTGTTCAGAGCAGTCATATTGCAATAATTTCAATGTATCTCTTCTTCTTTATCCACATAATCAGTATATTCAAATTTCACTTTTAGGAGAGCATGGTGTGCTGCAACGTTTCCTTGAGAATAATTTCTGTGAAAATTCTTTTCACCGAAATGAAATATTTCCAACTCCTTCACAAACTCTAGTGTAATTTTTACCCCGAAAAACTTATAACAACTGACATAAAATGGCATTCGCGGGAACACAAACTTCTTCATCTCGAACAAATGACTCCTGAAACCATCAAAGAAGAGTTGCCTTACTACTTCTTTATGTCCTATATAGTCAGTGGCGTATTTTGGAAGCAACAAAGGGGCTTTGGTCTCCCCATACATCCTTAAGTAGGTTCCCTCTTCAGAAAAGAAGTAGTCTCTGAATTCCTTTATGGATTTCAAATCACCTTCAGATAGGCATTTACATTCCTCAAGGAAAATTAATTGGTACAGTTGTTTTAAGAACTCCTCACAAATTGACTTGTAATAACTATGGTATTTGTGAACCCACAAAATCTGGTATGCGGTATAGATGGGTGCTTTTCCTTCCTTCCACTTGTAGTTCAGCTTCTCAAACGGATGGAAACAAAGTATACAGTGAATCAGAAAGGATCCCATATAAAACTCATATTTTCGTCGGTGCAATCCTTCCTATTTTGTAGTTATGCAAGAGGATAAATTGTTTGCTATGATATATGCCCAATTGAACATAGTCCCCATCATGGTTACATGGTACATTACTGGTATCCACCCAATCTTGTAAAACCTTCCATCAGCTCTACTGAAGATTCTATTCAACATGAGGGCTACCAGCCTGTATGGGGTGCAGATACTGGCAGTTTCATATTCCGCAAATTCCTTTTTCCAAAAGGACTTTGCTTCCGTTGTCATCATCCTCGCAACTTCAATGTAATCAATGGTCAAACCTTTTATCCAATCAATTTTCATGCTGATTTTTTAAGTTGGAAAGTTGTAAGCTTTAGCTATAAATGCAGGGGTGAATGAGGAAAATCCTTTATCTTCAACATTGTACATGATCATCCCCCTTGCATCAACCTAAGACAGAATCCATCCAATGACCTCAAAGTAAGGAAATAGCTCTGGTCTTGTAGATGCTTTCGTGATTCCTGATCTCAAAATGTTATCAAACAGTTTTGGATCCTCCAATCCTACATCTGGAGCTTTTTTATCCTGGAGCATATGATAAATTTGTCCCCACTTAAATTCAGGCTCGGCCTCGGTGATAGATTTAGTATCCTCATATATTATTTCTACTCTTGGTCATGTGATTTTGATTTTTGGCTCATTATCTGCAACCTTGGCCTTCTTCTTGCCTTTCTTAGGCATGATGTCAGATACAAACTGACCCTGTAGAAAAAATGGAAATGTCTTAGCCTCCCTCAATTAGAAAACACATGCATCATATATATCAGAAATGAACAACACTGTAAAATTTTCAATACATATAAGGAAACCACTTTTCTCTTAGAAGACCAAGCTTAACCAGTATATTTTACCATCTCATGTTTACCCATAGGAATGACATCATACTAAAAACTTTGCACATCACCAAAAATAACACCTACGACACATCAGAAAATAGGGCGGCAGATCATAGTTAGGTTAAATCGGCCAAGACCCTAGTTTGCAAGTGAGCTTAGCTTGAGGAGACGAAGGCTTAACTCATCGTTACTGAGCACATTCTAGGGTATTCATATAAAACCACCACCAAAACCCTAAGCATGATCCCCCTATGAGACTTACGGCCTGCGGGTAGAAAAACAGAGACCGAAAGTAGCGATGCCATGGTGTTGACCACCAAGGGAAAAAATTCTGACAAGAAGACCAAGTAAAAAAAAATGCACATGGCTCCCATGGCCTAAAATCCCGAAAAACTATGTAACCACATAAAAACCTGAACCATGTAGGAAATGGTCGGCGAATAAGTTGGGCCACTCGGGATTCCTCATCACGCACTAGTGCTGTGAGTGAAACACATCTGAGTAAAAAATCAACAAGCTAGCTTGGGAGCAGGTAGAAAAGATAGAACTTGAACCAGCTAGGTTACATTAGAGGAAATTTCAACTCAAATGGGCCTCCAAAGAAAATTAATAAAATAATAAAATAATATTTATTAATTTTGGAGGAAGAAAAGAAAAAAACTACTTTTTTTGTTCGTATTTTCAACATATCTCCTTGTGTTTTTACTCAAATTTCAATCGAGAGACCTCGTTGGATGAGGAATTAAATTATACATCCAACGAGTACCCACACTCCATACTTTTGACAGACCCCTCTACCCCAAAAACAATAAATACTTGAAAAATGTGATGATGACATCATCATCACGTTTTTCCAAGTATTTCTTGTTTTTGGGGTAGCAGGGTCCATCAAAATTATGTTGAGTGGGTACTCGTTGGATGCAGAATTTAATTTTGCATCCAGAGAGATCTCTCCCTTGAAATTTGAGTAAAATCAAAGGGAGATATGTCAAAAATACAAACAAAAGTAGTTTTTTTTATGATACCTATCCCCAAATTTATATTAATTTTTTTTAAGACCTATACGGTATTTCAAATTTAAAGCAATTTCATTGGCTAACACATGATGACATGGAATTTGAATTGGGGTTGAAAGGCTCATTTTGAGTTGAAATTTCCTCTAATGAGAGATAGATGCTCTAAAACAACACGAGAGATGAAGGAGAAGGTGTTTTTAAAACAAATACCAATGCAGAAAAACCCTAGATGCAATACTTATCCAATCATGATAGGTCACAACCTAACCACCTTACCAATAAAAAAGATACAAAACAGATAAGATCCTACTTGGCAGGCTAAAATCGAAGATTGTTGTAGATGTGGTGCCCCAAAGACCACGTTAGCTCTAGATGGAAATTCATGTCGTAACGGATGTCCAATGCGGGTAAATGGCGTCTAGAACGGGTAAAATTCACAAGTTCCACTAACTCCTAATGCTCACAGTCAAAATATAAATCCGACAACGACCCCTCTTATGATATATATAGGAAAGCAGGGTCAAACATTTAATGTGGTTGGTGAAACTTTACACCCCACTTGCATGAAATAAAAGTCATTTTGGCACGGAAACAAAATGCATTGGAGGATTCAAATCGGGAGGTGAGACAAAAAAAACCTGACAACGGTAGCTCGAATATCGTAACTTTGTTGCTGCTATCGACTCTTTTAAACAAAACAACCTAACAGCTATAGAGGAAAAACACTGCTACTTATTGCAGCCAAAACTCGAAACATTTTTCGCAAAACAAATCGCAACATCGACAAAAGGTCATCAGATGGAAACTTAAAACACACCCATTGTAGCTGTAAAACAATGAAGAATGATCTGACGTAGTGGGCTGGTAAACGTTGGGTGGGTAAGGAGAAACCTTTCCATCGTTGCCGAAAAATATCAAACAAACATCTAACACAACGGATCAAAATAAATCAGAAACGTTTCGACAACAAAAGCGTAAAACCATCCACCGCATCGGCAAAAACCTCAAGAAGCTTCCAACGAATTGGAAAAAAATAAGCTGACGAAGCGCTCATGAAAAACATCTACTTCATTGAATCAAACATTGACATCCATCCACTGCTGCACAGCGAAAAACACAAGAATTCCTCTGATGTATCAGATCAAAAATAGGTCAAAAATCACTTGTCAAAAAGCTAAATCTACCTGTCATATCAGTTTAGACTTTAAAAACCATCCTCTACATCAGATAAAACATTGAAACTCATCCGTTGTTGTAGATAAAACATTGAAATTCATTCGCTGCAGCAGGTCAAAACTATTTCCCACTTAGCACAAAAAACCAACTTTTTGAGCCCACTCAAGGTGAAACCAATTCAAGGATGATGGATTTCAAAGGGAAAAAAGGTTTAAGTAAAAAAAATCTAAGAATCTAAAGGGGGCCCTAAAAATAAAAAATAAAATTGGGGTGATAGTTGCAGCAGCAACAAAAGGGTAAACACATCTAGGTAAATTTTTCCTGGTATCTCTCTATAACGTTATCTAAAAAATCATCACCAAATACATTGCCATCAAAATCAAGCCACCCATTACTCTTCTCATTTCAACATAAAAATCTAGATATGTGAAAGGGAGGAAAATTATTGATGGAATCATTATAGATCATGAAACTATTTGTTCACTCAAATCAATAAAAAAATTAGTTATGTTCCCAAGATAGACATTTCAAAATATTTTGACAAAATTAGTTGGAAGTACATTGAGAAAATACTTGTATCTTTTGGTTTCTCTTTTCCCTAGATATAAAAGATCTTATTTTTAACCTCTTATTCCCTATTTTTCATTCAATTCAATGGTGCATCCTTCACTACCTTCCTTTATTCCCAAGGTATTCAACAAGGTGATCCCCTCTCCCCATTTATTTTTATTCTTGTGGATAAATGGTTGGGGGTATTGTGTGAAAGTGGTTGTACTTAAAATAAAAATCAAAGGTCTAGGAATTCATTATTATAATTTAGTTTCCTCCCATATACAATTTGTATATGACATTATGTTAATGGGAGTTCCAAAGGATAGAGAAGTTATTACCTTCAAAAAAATCCTCAATCTCTTAATGAAATCCTCTAGAAATAATATAAACCAAGTCAAATACCAAATATTTTTCTTCAAACCCCCCCTTCAATTAAACATCATATTTCCATGTCCCATGCTTTCAATGAAGCTCCCTTCCATTCAAATATTTGAGTGTCCCTGTTATAATAAACACACTTTGTAATGTCTCTTGGGAATAACTCCTTACCAAATTGGAGAAAAACTATCAAGATGGAATTTCAGTTCTCTCAACCTTTCCAGGCATCTAACGTTCCTTAAAATAGTGCTCCAAAGCATGCCTCTATACCTTTTTTCTACCCCTGTATTCCCTAAGTATGTCCTCAAAGCCATCTAAAGTATTTAGAGAAATTTTCTCAAGGGAGGCACCAAGGCTAAAATTGAATAGGACTTTTTGGCTTGGGAAAATTTGTGTCTTCCTAAACTAGCAAGTGGACTACACCTTTGTGATCCATACATTTGAAATTCTTTCCTTGGAGAAAAAACTTGGCGTTGATGACTCAACACTGATCCACGATGTGCCCAGGTGCATGTTAGGGACAACAGTCGACTGAATGAGTCGAGTACTGTTATGGTGGAAGCATATAATAATAACCAACAAATCAAGAAACACACTTAGGTCGACAGAAAGTATACGAACAGACAATATGCAAGAATTCGAACCAATTCATTACTTCTGCTCCATGAAAGATGGAGGAATCATAATTGTTGTATATTAAATTAGTGTACATGCTTATATAGGATGTTCAAACACTTGGGTGACTACCCATTACATTCAGTTACAAAGAAGTTATAACGGTTCATAAGTTCATTCGTCACAGACCTGTCGAGGAGAACTTATCGAGGCAAATTTGTCAAGGTGGACCTATCAATGCGAACCTGTTGAGACGGACTTGTCGATGCTGAGATACTTGGGTAACCACCCGCTACATTCAATTAAAAAAGAAGTTATAATGGTTCAAAATTTCAACCGTCGCGGACCTGTCAAGGAGAACTTGTTGAGTTGAATCTATCGAGGCGAACCTATTGAGGCAGGCGAAGCAGTCAAAGTGCTATACTTTGTCGAAGTTTAACAACCTGCCAACTACTATTTGGATCATTCCTCCTTCCTTAAGAAACAATGGTCTCTATTGTGTATTCATTCATGTGAGGAAACTTGTGTATTCGTCCTTCGAAGTCGGTGTCATTCGACTGTGTCGAAGAATTGATTAAGTAAATAGGCGTTGAGGGTTGAAATCTGTAACATATCTCAAATGGAATATTTCCCATAGAGATGTGTTGAGCATGATTGTATATGTGATGTATGTATGGAAGGTTGTCATCCCATGTTCAACGATGCTTATGGTTGTACATTCGAAGTAATTGTATCACTAAGCAATTTACAAATTATGTTTTTCTGTCTGTCTATGGATGGAAGGCTGTTGACAAAGAAATTCTCGTGTTGAGCTATTTCTAGAGAGTTTTCCAAAAGGTGCTAACAAATCTAGAATCTTTGTTAGAAATAATGGTCGTCGAGAGGCCATAATGTTTCCACACATGTTTAAAGAAGAGTTGAGCAGTCTATTGTCCTATCATAGTCTTCTTGCATGGTATGAGTATAGCCATCTTGGAAAATCTGTCGACTACTGCTAATATCGCATCATGCTGATGTTTGGTAGTAGGATATCTCGTCATGTATTCCATAGAAATAGATTTCCATGATCGACTAGGAACTGGAAGGGGTGTATACAGTCCTTGTCGGCAGTTCAACGGTTTAGAAATGGCACAAACCATGCACAATCGAATGCACTTGTGGCATCATATTTAAGTGAAGTCTAATAGAAATAATTTTGGAGGATAACAAGTGTTTTTGTGACTCCAAAATATCCATCATTCTCGTTGTAGTGCGTGTCCCAAATGAGCTTCGGTCAGTTCTCACCCCTCTGTACAAAAAGTTGTCCAAGCTTATATAACAAGGCGTCCTTCGAGAAGTAGTCAGTAGTCGGTAAGAAGGAGCTACGTTGGAAAGTTGAAACTCTCGACGTTTCGATCCCTATTCTCGGATAATCATCAGGAGACCAATGAAACCTGAGGTGAGGTAAGGAAGCCCAGATAGTATAAATACGCATTTAATTTTGCGAAGAGTTCAAATGAAGAGGTCGGTTCTAGGTTTTTTAAAAACGGAAATGGTTTTAAAGTTTTTATTTTTATTATTTTTTTAATAATTAAAACTATTAATTAGAATTCATTTTATGTTTTTTAAAAACCATTGAAATCTTTATTTAAAAAACCTTTATTTAAATAATTCTATTTAAATTTATATTTAGTTGTATTTAAATTTAATTTTAACTTTAAAATAGATATTTTTATTTAAATTTTTAACTATAGTTAGTTTTGGTTTTAATTAAAACTAGCTTGGAGTTTTAATAAAAGTTAAAAAAATTTATTAGGATGGCTTAGGTTTACAAAAGAGAGAAAAGTGAAATGTTAGAAATGACCTTTTAACATCATTTTTTTAAATTTTAATTATTTAAATAAATTTTTCATATAAATTTAAATTTAATTTAAAGTTCAATTTGAAATATTTAAATTGTTTGTAAAAGGTTGTTTATGTGTTTTAATGGGAAGTTGAACTTGGGTTTTTTTTTTTAAATTAATTTTTTTTTAAAGGAGGGGGTGTAAAGTTTTAATTTAGGAAAAAAAAAATTAAGGTTTTATTTAGGGTTTTTTCTCTAGGTTAAAGTCTTGGGTAGGTAGAACAAAAGTGTTAAAAAGGATACAATGAGGTTTTTTCAAAATTAAATAAGGGATAACATTAACCGGAAGGGGAGAATATAGAAAAATAGGGTTTTAAAGAAGGAAAGTGCCTAACTACATTCAAACAGGTTGAGTTCCCATGGAAGGGATGCCCAGAATGACATGAAGCTACTGGAATCCACCCACATTAAGATAGCCGAGAAGTCAGCAAACATCGAGTTGAAAACTTGCAGAGATAACAGAATCATCCTGCAGTTCCCCGTGGTCAATCATTGCCTCAACACATCCAGAAATTAGTCACTGTTCAATTAGAGCTGAATTAAAGAAGACACAATCTGATATTCTCCATCTATCTGAAACAGCATGTCGTATGCACATAAAGTAGCTAATATGGTCAACGCAGAGCCGTGGAATCACCTGGACTCTACGATTAGCATGAGATGTGAATGCCTACATAAGAAAGCCTCCACGAAGCAACAACGCAAATTCAAACTCCTCCTCAACGCGCAGAAACCCAAGATGGTCGAACACGTTGGCAAAAAAACCAATGTCATCAATATTTTGTGACGTGTCTCTAAATGACAGCGATACCAAAGTCTTGGAGTATGGCCTGGATTTCGCCATCATGCCGGGAAGAATTCCTGTGAAAGAATTAATTTCCAGCATTGAGAATGTTGTCACATACTTACCAGAGGAGAGCACCGACCAAGCTAGGAAGGAACGTGCAGTAATCATATGACAGGAAAAACCGTTGAGACCAAACATATCCAAAGAAAAGAAAACAACGCTATTAAAACTTAGACACAACCAACAAATCAAAATTGTTAAAGTCGATAAGGGTAATGCCACTTTGGTGCTAGATATGGATGATTATTAAAAAAATGCTTGAACACCTCACTTATGGTGGTTATCAGAAGTTGAGCAAAGACCCAGCTAAGAAAATCCACAAAACTGTTCACAATGTTATCATGAACTCTAACCTAGACGAGGATTTGAAAAATAAATTACTTCCCAAGGAAGGAAATGCTCCTTGAATCTAAAAGCTTTCTAAAATACACAAGAATGGTGTTCCCCTTCGACCGATTGTGAACACAATTGGCTCTCCCACCTATAAACTAGCTAAATACTTTGCTACTTTGCTAAAACCCCTCGTAGGAAAAACAAACTCCTTTGTTAAAGACTCCACTAGCTGGGTCCAAGATATTTGCAACGAATCCTTAGAAACTGGTGACATCCTCGCTAGCTTTGATGTTGTCTCCCTATACACAAAAATTCTCGTCAATGAAGCCATTGCAACCATTAGAAACTTGACAGATGATGGCACTGCCAAACTTGTGGAGGTATGTTTAAAATCCACTTTCTTCATGTTCCAACAAGTATTCTACGAACAAGTAGAGGGAGTGGCCATGGGTTCACCTCTTTCCCCAATAGTAGACAATCTTTACATGGAAATGTTTGAGAAATGCGCCATCAAACTTTTCCCCCTCAAACCTAAAAGATGGAAACACTACGTAAACGACACAAATGTGGTATGGCCACATGGACAAAACACCCTAAACCAATTTCTTGAACACCTTAACAACCAAAACAATAACATTAAGTTCACCATGGAGATCAAAGAAAAAAATAAACTACCTTTTCTTGATGTCATTATCTCGATAAAAGAAGATGGGTCTATTTCACACCAAGTTTATAGAAAAAGGACTCGCACCAATAGGTATCTACATGCCGACTCCCATCCTTTCCCACCTCAGAAAATTGGAGCAATCAATACCCCTATAACTAGAGCTTTGAGAATCTTTGATAAAAAACATATCAAAGAGGAGATTGACCATTTAGAATTTTTTTGGGGGGATAACAATTATAGTAGTAGACAATTTAGGACGATAGTAGCCTCTGCCAATAAACCCAAGAGGAGGAGGACCAAGGACAAGGATAAATACATTATTGTAAACAAAATTTTCCTCCCATACATAAAAGGCACCACAGATAGATTATCCAAAACCCTAAAAATACACCAAATACAAGTTTTCTTCACACCTCCCAACACCATTAGAAACTTGGTAGACTCCCTTAAAGATCCAATTGAACCCACAGCATACAAAGGAGTCTACTCCATTCCTTGTTCTTGTGATAAGCTATACATAGGTTAAACTGGGCGTTCCATGGAGACAAGATTTAAAGAACATAGCGTCGACCTTAGACACAATAGACACAAGAAGTCAGCCCTTGCGGAACATGCGCACATAACTAGTCATCACATCTGCCTTGAAAATGCAAAGGTCATCGCTAGGGAGGACAACCTATTCAAAAAAAAAATCAAAGAGAAAATTGAAATTAACCTTAATGAGAATTGCCTCAACAGGGATGATGGTGCCAAGATTAGTGATTCTTGGAAACCACTACTTCACTCCTTACAAATAAAATAAAACTCAAAATTTAACAACTATAAATAAATAATTTTTTTCATTAACCTTTCCTTGTTTACTTTCCAAACCTCTTATCTAAGTTAGGCACCTTTACTTCTTTAAAACTCTATTTTCCGAGATTCTCCGCTTCCAATTAATGTTATCCCTTATTTAATTTTGAAACAACCTCATTGTAGCCCTTCTAACACTTTTGTCCTACCTCACTTTAACCTATACTTTAACCTATAGAAGAAACCCTAATTAAAACCTTCAAAAATTCTTTTTGCTCAAATTAAAACTTTACACCCCCTCCTTTTTAAAATAAATTTAAAAATTAAAAAAAAAAACCTAAGTTAAACTTCCCATTAAAATACCTAAACAACCTTTTACAAACCATTTAAATATTTAAAATTGAATTTTAAATTAAATTAAAATTTATATTAAAAATTTATTTAAATAATTTTATTTTTTTTAAATGATGTTAAAAGGTCATTTCTAACATTCGACTTTTCTCTCCTTTGTAAACCTAAGCCATCCTAATAAAAAAAACTTAACTTTTATTAAAACTCCAATCTAGTTTTAATTAAAAACTAACTATACAATTATAATTGTGGTTAAAAAATTAAATAAAAAACATTTATTTTAAAGTTAAAATTAAATTTAAAGACAACTATTTATAAATTTAAATAGAATTATTTAAATAAAGGTTTTTTAAATAAAGATTTCAATGGTTTTTAAAAAGCATAAAATGAATTATAATTAATATTTTTAATTATTAAAAAATTAATTAAAATAAAAATAAAAACTTTAAAACTATTTACGTTTTTAAAACACCTAGAATCGACCTCTTTATTTGAATTCTTCACAAAATTAAATGCGTATTTATACTATATGGGCTTCCTTACCTCACCTGAGACTTCATTGGTCTCGTGGTGATGTTCCTAGAGTAGGGATCAAAACGTCGAGAGTTTCAACTTTCCAACGCAGCTCCTTACCGACAATTTTCTACTGCGTAATGACTACATTCAAACAAGTAGTCAGTGGTCGACAACTTGCCGGTCTGAAGCTGTCGATAAATTGCAAAGAAATCGTAGTCTACAGAATACAATTCTGGCCAAGTAGTGGTGTCATAACCCTACATACTCATCACTGTAGAAAGTAGAGTAATGAGTTGTCTGCTGAGACAATTGGTTGCGGCATTGGATTTTCCTTTTCGATACTTAATTACCAACTAAAACTGTTGCAGGTAATTAATCCACTTGTGTTGTTGATTTGTCTGTAGTTTTGAATGGGACAGAGTGAACTGCAAAGGTTATGGTGAGTGACCATGACCATTTCCTTGCTAAGAATGTATTGTCTCCATTGCTTGAGAGCTTGCACAATGGCATACAGTTCTTTTCATACATAAAGTAGCTTCTAACTATGTCGCTGAAAGTCTTAGAATGAAACGTGATTGGGTGACCTGACTCGATGATCACTGTACCAAGGGCATAGTCCGATGCATTCATATCAATCTCAAAGGGCTGATGCAAATCAGGTAACACAAGTACCGATGCAGTACAAAGCTTGTTTTTGAGTGGTTCAAAAGATTATTGTTGTGTTGGTGTCCATTTGAAGACAATTTTCCCATTTCCTTTCGTCAACTGATTCAAAGGCCATGCAATGTGGTTGAAGCCAAGTATGAATCATCGATAGAAATTCGTCAAACCAAGAAAACTTCTTAATTCATGAATATTTTGAAGAATGGGTCAATATTTGAGGATTTGTACTTTTTTTGCGTCGACATGAATGCCTGCAGAGTCAATTACATACCCCAAATATTTGATGCTGGTCATCGCTAATAAGCATTTTTCCATGTTTAGATATATTCAATGTGGATATTGTCAAAGACTTGTTGAAGTTGTTTGACATGTTCTTCCCACAATCAACTGAAAATAAAGACATTGTTGAGATAGACAATGACACATTTACTGATAAAATGTCATAGAATGTCGTCTATATATCTCGTGAAGGTTGCAGGTGCATTGGTTAAGCTGAAAGACATGACTAACCGTTTAAACAATCCTTCCTTGGTTTTGAAAGTTGCTTTCCATACATCAGTGGACTTGATTGGAATCTGGTGGTATCTCAACTTGAGGTCAAGTTTCGTAAGAACTTAACACCTTTTAGATTGCTAATGATTTCATCAATCCGTGAAAGAGGGTATCCGTTCTTCAATGAAATTTTGTTGAGAGCTCGATAGTCGATGCACATGCGTCAAGTCCCATATTTCTTTGGAACTAAGACAACTGGACTTCCACAAGGAGAGGAGATGGGGTGGATATGACCCTTGTCAATCAAATCCTAGATTTTCCTTTGAATCTCTTCACTTTTGAGAATGGATCTTATGTAAACAGGTCGTTAGGGAATGAAGAACCCAGAACAAGTTCAATGGAATGTTTTACTTGACAATGCAGAGGTACTCCATCTGGTGCTTGAAATATGTTCTGGTATTCTTAAAGAATGTCGTTGATCTGTTCTTGTTTTCAAGAGCTGCGCTGGTCGGTGAGTCGACTCGTTGCTATAGTCTTCCTGGAATGTTGTACCCAATTGTCGATGGATTACGTTTCAATATTTCCTTCAAGGTTTTGAATGTCCAAATTCATTTGCACTTTGAAGGGGCTAATTTTACGGAGTGAGATCACGTCAAGGACTCCCCAGAGTTTGAAGTGACTCTCATGAGAATCTCGTTGAACTGGGTGAACATTTCAGTTCGCTCGAGAGACAATGATTTTTCTATGAGTTGTTTTGTCTCATCAGTTGCATGTCTATTGTCTGCTCTTTTCTGAAGTCAAAGAAAGTGTCTTCCTGTGTTGTTGAGTTTGAGAGTGTGTTTGAACAGGCATAAGTTAAATAACTTTGGTGGAAGTGCTTATGTAACTTAAGCTTTGAACAAGGTCTTGCTCTCATACCAATTATCCAGGTTGTGCCTAGATGCACACTAAGGACAACTATAGACTGAATGAGTCAAGTACTATTATGGAGGAATCATATAAGAAGAACCAGCAAAGTAGGAAACACACTTAGGTTGAAAAAATGTATATGAACAGATAATATGCAAGAATTTGAACCAATTTATTACTTCTGCTTCATGAAAGATGGAGGAATTAGAATTGTTGTATATTACATTACTGTACATCCCTATATAGGATGCTGAGATGCTTGGGTGACTACCCGTTACGTTCATTTACAAAGAATTTATAACAATTCAGAATTTCAATAGTCGCAAACCTGTCGAGGAGAACTTGTCAAGGAGAATCCATCGAGGCAAACCTGTCGAGGCGAGCATGTCAAGACAAACATGTTGATGTTGAGATTCTTGGGTTACAAAAACATTTTACAGACCTTTTGAGAAGAACTTGTCCAGGAGAACCTGCCGAGACGAGCCTATGGAGGCATTCAAAGCAGTCAAAGTCCTAGACTTTGTCGAAGCTTGAAAACCTTTCAACTGCTGGTTGGATCAAGCACAATAGATGAGTTATGGGGAAATATTTGGAAAAGAAAATATACCTCCAAGAATTGAAGACCAAGAGATAATCCAGATGAATATTGACTGACTTGGCTCTCTTGTATGGAACACTCGTTATTAAATTCAAACTCTAATATAATATATTTTTGGGGGAATATTAGAGATGGTCAAATTACCAAATTTTGGGATAATTTATAGCAATAACCCCCAATAATTTGAGAAAGCCAAGACCCCTAGGAACATCAAAACATCTCCCTCACCCAAAATAAGACCCTAATGTCTCACTACTAGGACCTTAGACCCCAAAACTCAACTTGGTGACTCTAGACCCCTAAGGCATCATGGTCTCATCTTTTTTCATGACCTTGATGGGGAAGGATTATGGCCTGGAATACAAAAATGGAGTGTAAAGATACAAATGGGCCCTAACAAACTTAGATGATGGTATAAAACTAGAGGTAACTTTAATATCAAATAATCCTACTTGTTATTAGTAGTCAGTAGGTCATATGTACATACACAAATCTGGAACAAAACCTTTGGCTAAAAGTTTCTCCCTTTCTATGGATGATATATAAGAAGAAAATTTTAAATTGGGATCAATTAATAAAATGAGGCTACAAATTCCTCTCTCTCATCATGATATTTATGGGAATTCAAAGGAGAGAATATGGAACATATTTTGAATCATTACATTTTGTATCGATCAATCTATATGGGATAAGGGAGCTAATATTCTCAGGAGAACTAACATGAATCACTTAGAAACCTAAAATTAACCCTTGAGCATTGGAAGCATGGTGTATTTAGTAATCCCATCCTCAATAGAGTGTGACAACTCTTCTTCGGATTCCTCCTTTGGGAAACTTGGAAAGAAAGAAACTACAGAATCTTGAACAATTTGTCTAGAAACATACATTGTATTTAGCATGAAGTAACAGAGGATATCAATGAAACAATTCAAACTTCACAATGGTCATATGATGACTGGAGATAAAAATAATCCAAAATAGTTATCATGCAAGCATGGGGATTTTGCTCAAATATCTTAATCATCTAGGTTCCTACCATAAAACCATGTGCCTCTAGTGTTGAAATATTGTAACTTTGGAAGATATTCTAGTTGTACTAATTGTATTCCTACTTCGGTAGTTGTCGGTGATGTAGTTGTTCATGTAATAGTCATTTAAAGAATCAATGTAAACCTTTGAATGTAATTCGGGTCAATAGAACCCTTGAGTCATTATAATAAATATTATTTTTGTTTCCTACTAGTCAAGTCAGCCCTCTTAGTTAGAAAAGTTGACCCAGATAGGTTTTAAGACAAGTCAATAGTTAAATATAAATAGGAAGGCACCTCCTTCATTTGTACTTGCTTCACTCAAGCAAGTTTGCAAGAGAGAGAAGAAGAAGTGCGCCATAAAGAGGAGAGAAGCAATTGTGTTGGGCTTTACACTATTTTGGTTGAGTTCTATACTTAGGAAGTTTTGTTGGGTTTTCTCCTCGACAAGGATTTCCTATGATAACTATTTTTCTCTCTTGTGTTATTTTACTTGTCGTTCTTTCAGTGATCCTAGAATCTTAAATTGTTTTATAATATCATCTAAGCAATAAGAAAATATTACATGGTATTTGAGCCACCCTGAAAGGAGACATTGTATAGCTTGGGATTATTGTTCCAAACAATTCCCTAGACATATCAACCATAAAATAAGATCAACTCGCCCTAGAAGGGTGCATCATTTTGTGAAGAAAAAATTGAATTTCAAGAAGTTTCATTTTTGGTCTCGACACCTCTATCAAGAATAACTAGGGATTCAATTTTTTTGAGGTTACATCATCAATTCAAAAAAAGGAAGATATAGTAGAGCTCACCTTGGGGAGGTGAATCTTTTCCAACATTCATCCTACAAGTTGTTCCAAATGAAAAAGTTAGGGTTTTAACATCAAACCCTAGGTCATCCCGAAGAAGGTTAACTAGGAGCAATATTGCTCAAGTAAGTATTGTCTCTCATATTTCCATTTGATGTCGTCTTTCTGCTAAAGAGGACAAAAAATACCAAGCTAGATGAGAAGCTTGAGGGTGTTGAAAACTTCAGAGCATGTAAGCACCGAATCATGCTCATTCTAGAGGAGAATGATCTAGAAGGTTTCATAAAGGAAGAAGTTGCAGAACCTAAAGTTGATGAAGCTAATACCAAGCACAATAGGGATATGATCAAGGCTAAAAGAATCATATTTGACTCCATCAAAGATAACTTGATCTCTCAAGTATATTCAAGGATAACACCAAAGGAAATGTTTGATGCCCTATCCAACCTATTTTAAGTAAGGAAAATCAATATGAATATGACCTTGAGAAATCAAATCAAAGGTGTGAAGGACAAGAAATCAGAAACCATGCACTCATACTTCACAAGAGTTTCCCTGATCAAGGAGAAACTTGAATCTATTGGAGATATACTATAAGATGCAGAAGTTGTAATGACCACCCTAAATGGTGTTTCAAGAGATTGGGAATCTTTTATTCGAGAAATATGCTCTAGAATAAAACTAACCAAGTTCTGACAGTTATGGGAAAAATGTGTTCAAGGAGAAGAAAGAATAGAATTCATAGAAGAGAAACTAAATGAAACTGAATATCAAGCCCTGGTATTTCATACAAAAGGCAAGAACAAGAGGAAGAATTATGATCATCCTCCAAGGAAAGTACAATGGTTTAAGAAGAATAAGAAGTTCAAGAAAGAATTCTCAGGATATGAATGCTTCACTTGTCACAAGATGGGACACATCTCCATAAACTATCCCATGAGAGAAGATCAACTCAAGAATAAGAACAAAATATTATATGCACATACATCTGAAGACAATGATCAAGAAGAAGAAGAAGAAAGAAGTAAAGAAAATGAAGACTTTTGTGAAGAATATGTCTTAATCTCAACACTCACAGGTTTAGTCTCACCTGGGAATGATACTTGGCTAGGGTAGGGTATGTCTATCTAGGCTTGTTGGCCTGAAAGGGTTAGTAAGTTAGATGAGGCATGTTGATCCTATGGGGATTGGTATGTATAGCTAGGATTGTGTGGAGTGAAAGGGTTAGTAAGCCATACAAGGATTTTTTGGTACCCAGGGATATTCATGTGTCTAACTAGGCTTGTTGGATCGAAAGGGTTAGTAATTCAGACAAAATTCCTGGGTAGATCTACCAGAGAACCCACCATGATGTTGCTTTAGAAGGAAAAAGGGAAAGAGGTATTTTCAGTATTCCTATACTGATAAGGTAGGTTCAATATTCTCATACTGATGTGCAAGATATAGTTTCAGTATTCCTATATTGATGAGGTAGGTTCAGTATTCTCATAGCGATGTGCAAGAGGTGGTTTCAGTATTCCTATACTTACGAGGTTGTTTCAATATTCTATACTAATGTTAATGAGGTTTGCTTCAATATTTATTTACTGATTTTACAAATAATGTTCTAAGTATTTATTTGATGATGATGAGTTTTTAACACTATCATGCTAATGATGTTATTATTTTTACTTTAGTATTTACATACCAATTTTACAGGAAGATGATTCAGTATTCACTTACGAATATAATAGAAGATGATTTAGTATCTAGAAGAAGACTCGACATCTACATATTGATATTGTAGAAGAAGAAGAAGACTCAGAATCTACATGCTGACATTGCATAAGAAGAATAAGACTCAGTATCCACATGTTGATATTGCAAAACAATCAGAATAAAACGCGGTATTCACACTGATATCGCAGAACAAAACTCAATATCCACATACTGATATTGCAGAAGAAGTCTTAGTATTCACACATCGATATCACAGAAGAAAACTTGGTATCCACATACTAATATTGTAGAATAAGACTCAATATCCACGTACTGATATTGTAGAAGAATACTTAGAATAAGACTCAATATTAACTTACTGACATTTAAAAAGAAGTTGCAGAAGGTTATCCAGTATTCTCATACTGAGATTGATGATAAAAATGTATGAAGTGGTTCCAAAACTTTCTATGACATATAGAGGCTCACCAATAAGATATACAGTGGTGTTAGTGGTTGTTGATATAAAATACCTTCCTAGTTAAGAGGGAGTGTTAAAATATTATAACGTCGGAAGATATTCTAGTTCTACTAATTGCATTCCTCATTTGGGAGTTGTCACTGATGCAATTGGTCATGTAAGAGTCATTGAAAGAACCAATGTAAACCTATAGATGTAAGTTGGGTCAATAGTACCCTTGCATCATTTTAATAAATATTTTTTTGGTCTCCTACTAGTCAAGTTGGACATGCCAGTTAGGCAAGTTGGTCGAGTTAGGTTTTAGGACAAGTCAAGAGTCAAATATAAATAGGGAGGTGCCTCCTTCATTTGTACTCACTTCACTCAAGCATGTTTGCAAGAGAGAGAAGATGAAGTGTGCCAAAAAGAGGATAGAAGAAGTTGTCTTAGGTTTTGTACTATTTTGGTTGAGTTCTATACTGAGGAAGTTTTTCTAGGTTTTCTCCCACATGAGGGTTTCCCATAATAAATCTTTTGTTCTCTTGTGTGATTGTACTTGTTGTTCTTTCATTGATCCTACCATATTAAATTGTTTTAGAATATCGTATAAGCAATAAGAAAATATAACATCTAGTCCTGCAAAATGATATTATTTCCAAGTAGTATTCAAAAAGATCAATTTTGACGGTACTTCTAGAGGAAATCCAGGCCTAGAAAGCTTCAGAGGAGTCATCCAAAAAGACAAATTCCAAATTGAGAGGCTTAATGTTGGATCCCTAGGATTAACCACCAACAACATAGTATAACTCCACGCCTTAGTATGGCAGTATCCAGATGAGATTTTCCTCAACTAAGGAAAATATGCAGTAGAGATCCTAAAGAGATTTGGGATGATGGATTGTAAGGCTATGACTACTCTGATGACAACAAATTTGAATCTCTTGAATGATTATTCTTCAGAGAGAGTGGATGTTAACTTATACAGACATATTATTGGTTTACTAATGTACTTAACCAATACAAGACCAGATATATGTTTTACTGTAAACACTTTCAGTCAATATATGGTGAATCCCAAACATATTCACTATATATAAAAGGAACGTTAGATTATGGCCTCAAATATGCATCAGATAGCGAGACTAGATTACATGGATTTACAAATTTAGATTTGGAAGGAAGTGACAAAGACAAGAATATCACTTCAAGATGTTTTTTTAGTTTGGGATCATGCATGATCTCATGGTTCAACAGAAATAAAACCATTATTGCACTTAGCACGGCAGATTCCAAATACATAGCAGCATGTTCAACTTGTAGTGAAGTAGTATGGCTTCACAATATGTTGGCAAGACTATTCGATAAAGAGGTAGAGGTAACTGATATCCATTGTGATAATAAAATTTGTATTAAGATGACTGAAAACCTAATGTTTCATGATAAGTTCAAACTTATCAAAATTATATATCACTACATATGGTATATGGTACAAAAGGGAGTTGTAAATCTCAAGTATGTTCCTACAGAGGAATAAGTGGCATATATATTGACTAAGTCTTTGTCTTTTGTAAAGTTTCAATACTTTCAAGACAGGCTTGGTGTAGTCTGAAAGGACCTCCCTAAAAAGAGGGAGTAGAAGGAGGAGAAGGCTCTCTATTGTAGTGGTGTGGTATCTCAGTCTAGGGTAGGGTATGTCTGGCTAGGCTTGTTGGCCCAAAATTATTAGTAAACCAAATGAGTTCTGTTGACCCTAGGGGGATTAGTATGTCTAGCTAGGATTGTTTGGACCAAAAGGGTTAGTGATCCATACAAGGATTTTTTGGTACCTATGGAGATCCATGTGTCTGACTATGCTTATTGGCTCGAAAGGGTTAGTAAGTCAGAAAAAATTTCTAGGTGGATCTACCATAGAACCCACCTTGATGTTGCTACAGAAGGAAAAAGGGAAAGAGGTATTTTCAGTATTCCTATTACTGATAAGGTAGGTTCAATATTCTCATACTAATGTGAGAGAGATAGTTTCAGTATTCCTATATTGATGAGGCAGGTTCAATATTCTCATACTGATGTGCAAGAGGTGGTTTCAGTATTCCTATACTGATGAGGCAGGTTCAATATTTTATACTGATGTTAATGAGGTTTTTTTTAGTATTTATTTACTGATTTTACAAATAATGTTCTAAGCATTTATTTGACGATGATGAGGTTTTAGCACTAACATGCTAATGATGTTAATATTGTTACTTTCATATTTACATACTAATGTTATAGAAAGATGATTTAGTATTCACTTACTGATACAATGGAAGATGATTCAGTATCCAGAAGAAGACTCAACATCTACATACTAATATTACATAATAAGAAGAATAAGACTCAGTATCTACATGCTGACATTGCATAAGAAGAAGAAGACTCAGTATCCACATGTTGATATTGCAAAAGACTCAAAAGAAGATGTGGTAATAACACACTGATATCAGAGAGAAGCAGTTGTCTTGGGTTTTGCACTATTTTGGTTGAGTTCTATACTGAGGAAGTTTTGCTAGGTTTTCTCCTCCATGAGGGTTTCCCAAAATAAATATTTTGTTTTCTTGTGTGACTATATTTGTTGTTCTTCTAGTGATCCTACTATATTAAATTGTTTTAGAAAATGATATAAGAAATAAAAAAAATATAACATCTAGTCCTACAAAACTATCTTGTTTCCCATAAGTATTCAAAAATATCAATTTCAATGGTGCTTCTAGAGGAAATCTAGGTCTAGAAATATTTAGAGGAGTCATCCAAAAAAAAATATTCCAAAATGAGAGGCTTAATGTTTGATCCCTAGGATCAACCACCAACAACATAGTATAACTCGACGTACGTTTCAGACTGCTCAACAGAGTCCATCATCAGGAGGTGTGAAAGGATTTGAGGCAACATCTTCTATAAAAGAGAAATGGAAGACTGTTGGTTAACCAAGGAGCTCAAGTGTCTATCTAGTAATCTATTTCTATCTTAGTTTTCAGATGAGAGGTTTCCAAATTCCACTAATAACCATACCATCATCTCTATTAAAATTATTAGGGTGCTTTTCAATTTCCACTGCCTCTTGAATGTGTCTCCTTGTGTAATGATCTTCAGTGGCTATGACTTTGGCTTGTTCAATGCACATGTAATGGTTGTTCTTGATGGATTGTTCTGCTATCACAAAGATTTTTTTTTTGTTATGCATTATGTCCAAGCAATGCTCTTTTAATCTTATTTTTATGGAACGCCCGATCTCACTAATGTATAATTTTCCACACGAACAAGGAATAGAGTAGACCCCCTTTTTTAGTTTCGAATCCACCAAGTCTTTAGTCTTATCAAGTAAGTTTCTCAAGGAATTTGGAGGAAAGAAGATAGTCCTAATATGTTTTTTATTTAGTACCCTGGATATCTTGTGTGTCGTTCCCTGAATGTATGGTAGGAATATTACCCCTTTGCTTTCATCCTTTTTGTCGAGGTTCTAAATCTTCTTTTCCAAAGCTTTCTTCAAGGCCAAATTTATGTCCCTAATGTTGTAACCATTATCTTGAAGAACCTTGCGAAGATGATCCAATTATTTGTCGATATGTTCATTATCCGCAACTCACACCGCTCTGGTGGCGAGGGTTTTAATGATGCCAAGTTTTTGAGAAGGTACGTGGTGCAAACTTACATGCAGGTATTTGTCCATGTGTGTCTTTTTTTGGTATACCTAGTGGGAAAGAGAACCATCGTTCTTTCTTGTGATGAGTACATCAATAAAGGGAAGATAATTATTTTCTTGAATCTCCATTGTGAATTTGATACGATATGATTGGCTATTGAGGTGGTTTAAGAAACAATCCAAATTCTCCCTCCCATGCGGACAGATGATGTTAGTGTCATCTACAAATATTTTCCAATTCTTTGGTTTTAAGGGCCAGGAATCAATGGATTTCTTTTCAAAGTATTCCATGTAAATATTGGCCACTACATGTGACAAAGGATATCCCATTGCCACACCATCAGTTTGTTCATAGAATTCATCCTAAAAGGTAAAGTAAGTATATTTTAAACAGATTATGACCATGTTTTCTGTTTCATCATTTGTAATATTACTTATAATCTTGATGGATTCTTCAACAAGAACCTTGGTGTAAAGAAAAACCACATCAAAAATAACGATTATTTCATTCTCATCTACCTGAATATATTTAATGTCTTTAACAAAATGTGAAGAGTCTTTAATGTAAGAGAATGTCTAGCCTGCTAATGGCTTGAGAGTTTTGGACACAAATTTCAGTGTGCCAATAGTATACACGATCGGTCTCAATGGAGCTCCCTCTTTGTGGATTTTGGGCAGTCCATAAATATGTGGGATGATCGTATTTCTAGGAATAACCTTTTTCTTCACAGCTTCATCCCATGAGGACGCTTGTATCTCCTTCGTCACCTCCCGTATTATCTTGGTGTTGGGATCTTTGTTCAACTTCCTGTAGCATCCCCCATTTGTCAAATGATCGTGCATCTTATCCTGGTAAGATTGGTGTCCATTATAATCGTTGCATTACCCTTAGCAGCTTTCATGATGTGGATATCTCTGTTTTATTTTAAATTTTTCAAAGCGTTGATCTCCATCCTGCTAAGGTTCGGATTTGGTGCTTTTGTTCTTGATAGAGTCCGAGCACAGTCTTGGCGTGCTTCATTCACTTCATCTTTTGGTAATGTTGAGACCACCTCTTCAATAGAGCAGATTATTCTCTCCTTTGGGATATTCTTTGGGGAAAAAACAAATTTCAACCCCTTTTTCAACACACTGATCTCTTCCTTATTCAAAGTATAGCCAGAAAGATTTATGATGTCATTATCAAGCCTATTATTTTGCTTCTTATTTGGATGATTATGTAATCTCTTCATCTGCGTGGGTTCCTTCATGTTAAGCGTGTCCCCCAATATCATATTCTTCTATATCTTCTTCTGCATGGAATTTTCCATGGTTTCCTTCACGTTTTGCTTAATAGGTTGACTCTGTGTGGGCGCTAGGGTTTCTTTCACGCTGCTAGTATCCAACTTTTTCACATTTTGCTTATTAGTCTGATTATGCGTGGAATTTTCCAAAATCGTATTCTTCTTCTGCGTGGTGGTCTCCTTCACTTTTTAATTCTGTATGGTCTCATTCATGTTGTTCAACGTATTATCCTTATTTAGGGCTTCCACGCTATTCTCCAGCATATTTTCCATCGTTTTGCATTCTTCCGTTCTGGATGGGGTTTCTTTCTTCTCCAGCTCTTCCACATTTTGCTCATTGGTTTGATTTTACATGGAATTTGCCAATTTCTTCTGCATGCATGGTGGTCTCCTTCATGTTTTGATTCTACGTGGTTTCTTTCATGTGGTTCAACATATTATCCTTAATTAGGGTTTTCACGCTATTCTCTAGCATATTGTCCATTGTTTTTCATTCTTCCGTTGTGGCCAGGGTTTCTTTCTTCTCCATTTGTTCCATGTTTTTCTCATTGGTCTGATTCTGCATGGAATTTTCCAATATCGTATTCTTCTTCTGCATGGAATTTTCCATGTTATCCTTCACATTTTGATTTTGCATGGTTTATTTCATGCTTTTCATATTATATTTATTCACTAGGGTTTCCACACTATTCTGCAACATATTGTCCTTTGTTTTGGTTTCTTTATCTGTTTTGGATGGGGTTTCTTTCACATCATTCTCCTGTGTCCCCTCCCTTGATTGTACAACCTGTTAAACTTTCTGATATGCATGGATTTTTTTTTGCAGTGTTTTCTCCACCTTCATCACCGGGTGTGAGTTGATTCTCATCTAGAGATCATAGTGAATGGAACTTGAGAGTTTCATATGCATGTCATAGAATTCTATCAACCAATATTGTAATCTTTTCCTTATACAACTTACCTCCCTTCTTATCAAATCCAGGCTAGCATGGGTGAATATGTCTTCATTTTTTATATACAGATGGTGAATGATTTTGGAGAAATCTGGAAAAGTTTTGATAGATATGCATCGTTTTAGAAATGTGAGCATTTCAGTCCCTTTTGCAATTTTTAGTCGAGACCTCTCCAATTGTTGAAAGTCCTTCAGCATCTCCCTTCCATGGAGGGATATGATGTTGTAATTAATGTTGTTGTTTTCAAAAGAAATATTTTTCTGCATTGTTTTGGTATGGTAACCTGTGTCAGTTTTCTCGTACTCGACGTACGTTTCAGACCGCTCAACAGAGTCCATCATCAGGAGGCGTGAAAGGATTTGAGGCAACATCTTCTATAAAAGAGAAATGGAAGACTGTTAGTTAACCAATGAGCTCAAGAGTCTATCCAGAAATCTCTTTGTCTCTTAGTTTCCAGATGTAGAGTAGACCCCCTTCGTGCGGAAAACTACACATTGGTGAGACCAGGAATTCCATAAAAGTAAGATTAAAAGAGCATTTATGGGACATAAGGCATAACAAAACAAAAATCTTTGCGGTAGCAGAACACTCCATTAAGAAAAACCATTACATGTGCATTGAAAAATCTAAAGTCATAGCCACTGAAGATCATTACACGAGGAGGCGCATTCGAGAGGTGGTGGAAATTGAAAAGCACCCTAAGAATTTTGATAGAGATGATGGTCTGGTTATTAGTGGAATTTGGAAACCTCTCATCTGGAAACTAAGAGACAAAGAGATTATTGAATAGACCCTTGAGCTCCTTGGTTAACCAACAATATTCCATTTCTCTTTTATAGAAGATGTTGCCTCAAATCCTCTCACACTTCCTGATGACGGACTCTGCTGAGCAGTCTGAAACGTACATCGAGTATGAGAAAACCAACACAGGTTTCCATACCAAAACAATGAAGAAAAATCTTGCTTGTGAAAACAACAACATTAATTACAAGATAGTATAACTCCATGCCTTAGAGCAAGGAATCTATATTTCCATCCACTAGGGCATGTCCAAACTCATTATTGAAGGGAACTCCAAGCTAATATTCAACATGTTAAGGAGACTCCAGATTGAGTTCAAAACAAATAAAATATAAAAAAAAAAGAGATTAGAGGAGAGCTTGGAAAAATTTGTTGAAAACCTCATTCAAATTCTAGCCCTAATTCCCTCTCATGTTTTAATATCAAGAAAAAAGGTGGCTAAGCACCTATAAAATGTAGGATTGTCTAACATTATCCAACCTGGACTACAACCCCTGGGATGGGTTTGTAGGGACACATGATTGCGCTAATCGATTCCCATGACAAAGGAAATATTTGGCAGGTCATCCCCCACATTAAACAATCAGATGGAACACATTTGATTAGGGAAATGTAAATGGGAAGGAGGGTTTGTTACATGGCAAGGTTTGGCATGACCTACATCATGGAAGTACTCCATCATCATGGAAGGAGATGATTCACATAAATATCTAGTATATATGATTCTCCTTTGACGAAATTTCTCATGATGATACATAGAAGTCTATTTGGTTCATGGGAGAAAAGGGTGATGTGAAATACATTTACAACTGGAAACATCCAACCTCGAATTAGGTTTATTCGCAAAAACTCATGGAATCATTCTCCAAATTCCATGAGTATATCCAAAGTTTATGTGTTTGATTGACTCATTTATGGCTTATTATTACCACAAAGGAGGATTTGGTTTGGTCTCTCTATTGGGAGAGATCTCAGATCCTAACTTATGGCTAATCATTTTCTATGAATCTATATTGTATCCAAGTTTCTACCTCATTTCTTCCCCCAAATGAGGCATCCATCTTTGTGTTGTTATCCCATCCCATAATGTTTCAGTAATGACAAGCAAAGATCGTAATGATACTTTTTCAAATTTTCAGTAAATAAAATTTATTGCGCCGAGAGGCGCTCTACAGCCCAGTATGGGACAGATCTTGTAACGTTACGTAACGTTATGTAACGTTACGTAACATTATTTTTATTAATAACAAATAAATTTTTTAATTATAGGCCAAAAGAAATGTCAGCCAGAAAAACCACCTAATATGGGGAAGATGTTGTAATATTCCTACCTAACAAAACAATAAAAAAGTAAAAATTTAATTATCCGTAAAAAAAATGGAAGATGTTGTAATATTCCTACCTAACAAAACAATAAAAAAGTAAAAATTAAATTATCTGTAAAAAAATGTGGATCGGGAAAAAAACACATTATGGAGCAAATGTTGTAATGTTCCGGGCCTAACAAAATAATAAAAAATAAAAAAAATGAATTATCCGCAAAAAAATGTTGGCCTTGCACATGGTTTTAAAACCATGTGCATGGTTTTAAAACTATGTGCACATGTGTCACGTCCCCATGCCTCCGACCGGCAAAGAGGACGTGATGAACATCCAAACACAACCGGGCAAACAGCCCCATGAACATAAACAGAAATCAAATGCTGAAATTGGGAGCTTAAACATGCATCATAACAGGAATGCCAAACATACAAGAATGCACAGATGCATAATCCTCTAATTATACAACGGAAACAAACATACATTCCAGCCTTAATCGTGTTCATTATAATTCATTTGTCATCAACATAATTTGTAGAGATGAAGTAACCAGCAACACTTATCTTTCAATGAAGAATCCCGCAACCAGCTATGTCGCTGCAACGTTCCACCCAACCATAGGCCAGCTTGCTCATCAATCTCTCAGCAACGCTGCCACCCCCGAGCTGGGCATAATTCCTCCAGAATAAGGGTCAATTGCAGGCTTGCACATGGCCAAGGGGACACAAAATAGCCAAACCTACACTGTTGGGTTTATCAGGCCATCAACAGATCATCCAAGCCAGCACAGTTCGAGGTTCAACCACCCCATACCTTTCACAGCCCTGTGAAGGAGGCAGAACAACCAGGGAAGTATCCCAAGCCAAGGGTGAGACACAGCTCAAATCCAACCACACTGCTGAGTTGTTCTTGGCCCTAACGTGGCCAAAACAACTCAGCCACAACACCTAAAAGATGATTGCATCCACAGCAACCAAAACCAGGGCAATTCAACAACCCAAACTCACAATGAGTGATTACAACAATCCACATCCCACAAAGGTTAATAAACAGCGTTCCCAGCATAACCATGGAAATTCAAACACAGACCCCAGCAGGAAACGACTCACCACGAATACACAGTGGTCCAAAACGAAAATTGGACACCACAGCCAACAAAAACACAGGGAAGATAACCGCCCCAAAACGAAAACAGTGAGCACGGATTTCTCATGGGAAAATCGACCTCAACGATCTGTGCGTGAGGAAAAGCTTGCACCCAACAGCAAAATACACGAGAAAGACATACCTGATTTCCGCGTGAGGATTCCAGCCTGCGCGTGAGGGGAAATAGCCTCTCTCTGCACTCGAATCAACAGGCCATAGGGAGGATGAACAGACCTCTGCGTGAGGAGATGAACAGACCCCTGCGTGAGAGTGAACAGACAAGGAAAAAAAATGGCCTCGTGGGGAAGATGGAGTTGCTTGCCCCTTTACCCACGTTTCCTCCAGTAATAAATGCCCTCAACTACTCAGCCATAACTCCTCACCCACTAGCTGAAGCATTAAAGAGGTCGACAAGGTTGGATGAGACAAATGTGACAACAACAAAAGTGGCAAAACGTGGGTTTTTCCCATAACCGAGGTTTGACATCCCCCACCCCTTATCCTTTGGAACCATGCCCTTTTCATTCAACGTTGCACTGCTATAGCTGGTTGTGGTTTTAGTTTAATTGATGTGCGTGTTTACATGATGCCAAATTATAATGTGCCGTACAACACGATAAACCATCGGCAACTACCTCTATTGCCGAAACATACACAACCAAATCGATGGTGGGCTTTTTACTTGAGCTCCTCACCATGATTAATTACAATATATGCATCATGCAAACGGGGTCAAAACTGGGGACATTACAACATGTTTTTAAAACCATGTGCAAGGCCTTCTAAACAACCGATGGTTTTATTGTACATGGTTTAGGAGGGCCTTCGAGATGGTTTTAAAACCATGTGCAAGGCCTCCTAAACAACCCATGGTTTTATTGTACATGGTTTAGGAGGGCCTTGCAAATGGTTTTAAGACCATGTGCAAGGCCTTGCATATGGTTTTAAAACCATGTATGGAGAAATGTTGTAATGTTCGTTCCTAAAAAAATAAAAAATACTATATGTCGGCCATAAATTAATATTAAATATTAATAATAACAATATTATATGTGGACCTTAACTAAAACGATGTGTCTTTTGGTTTGAATCAAATCAATGGATACCTAAGAAGAGATTTGATCCCTCTCAGCGCTTAATAGAGCCTAGGATTTGGATCTAGGCTGGTATATTTAGAAACGTGATTCGATTTCGCTCTCATGTTTAAAGATAAAGAAAAAAGGTGGCTAGCGACCTAGAAAATGTAGAATTGTCTAACATTATCCAACCTCGACTAAAACCCATGGGATGGGGTTGCAGGGACACATAATGGCGTCACTCGATGCCCATGCCAAAGGAAATATTTGTCATGCCATCCCCCACATGAAGTAGTCGGATGGCACATACTTGATTAGGGAAATGGAAATGGGAAGGAGGGTTTGTTATGTGGAAAGGTTTGACATGACCTACATCATGGAAGTACTCCATCATCATGGCAAGAGATGATTCACTTAAATATCAAGTAAATATGATTCTCCTTTAACGAAATTTCTCATGATGATACATGGAAGTCTATTTGATTCATGGGAGATAAGGGTGATGTGAAAGACATTCACAACTGGAAACATCCACCCTTGAATTAGGTTTATTTCCAAAAACTCATGGAATCATTCTCCAAATTCCATGAGTTTATTCAAAGGTTATGTGTTTGATTGACTCAATTATGGCTCATTATTACCACAAAGAAGGATTTGGTTTGGTCTCTCTATTGGGAGGGATCTCACATCCTAACTTATGGCTAATCATTTTCTATGACTCTGTCTTGTAGCCAAGTTTCTACCTCTGTTCTGCTCCCAATCAAGGAATCCATCTTTGTGTTGTTATCCCATCTCAGAATGTCCAAGTAATGACAAGCAAAGACTGTAATGATAGTTGTTAAAATTTTCAGTAAACAAAATTTATATATTTAGAAACGTGATTCAGTTTCCCATGTTTCATATTTTTAACGAGAAGTAAGATTCATTGTGTAGGTATGTCAAAATACCAATGTAATTTGGAGGATATATATTTTCAAGTTCTATTGCATCTAACATGTATAAAGAGACCATCATTAGCTTTCAATCAACCATACATTCCTCATTTTCAAGGGTGACAATTAAGTAAGAATAGGATAATTCATTTGAAGGATTTGTTGGATGCTAGTAATCACTCTTGGAAAAACTAAAAATCCATTTTGCATAAATTTCCCCTTTTGGCATGATCAACAGTGGATATTTAGGCACCCCTTGGTCCAATATGATTCTCAAAGATTGTGCTTCCTTCTTCATCAACTACATGATCTGAGCCCTATTCTTAATTCACACTAAGTTCCCACTTATGAAAATAGATGGTGTATCAAAAGATAGCTTAGTGTGTGGTATATTCACATGGGATACAAACTCAAGTGTTTGCATGGCTAGTGATTTACGAGGGCCTTCCTACCAAGGAATGACGCGGAAAAAGTTGTCCAGATTTTTCCCATCCTACTTCGAGTTGGAAGCAATAAAGGGTGAGTACAAGCTAATGATGCTCTCTCATGATGCATTGAAAACATGCAAAAATAGAAATATCTTGACTTGAAGGAACTAGTAAGGGTACTTTCATAATGAATTTGAATATATTGTAAGAATATGAAATGTATGAAATGGTAGTTACATTGGTATGTTATTTTTCATGCAAAACATAATCTCTATGTTCTAGTTAGTGCACTTGGTAAATACCTAGTGTATGTGTTGAAAACTTAAATGATAGAATTTCATTAAAACAAATTGTACAAAATGATCTAGAATTTCATTAAAAATATTTGTACAATTGTAAATATAGTAGATAAAGAATTGTTATTATGAAAGACTATCTTTTCATAATTTATAATATTAATTTTATATATATTGAAATTATGAATATCATTATATCTTTAAAATTAAAAGGCAGTACATTCCTGCAAAGTATGATGGTCTTAACATAATAAATTAATATTTTTGATAGAAAAAATTAGCACAACGAAACTTCCGTGTTCATAAAGTTACGATCTAAAGAATTAAACTTACCTTTGGTTATTAAAAATTCATTTTATGTTTTATTTCACAAAGGTAATTTGACATAAGATTTTGAAAAAAAAAAACTAATTGCATTAGAATAAGCTAAGTTGCAGAAAGTATTTGTATACTTACATAATCCAATAAATCCCTTATATATTTATATAAATATATATATATAAGTGTTAGCTTTTCATGTTTTACTGTTCAATAAAGCCCCAATTAACAGAGATCTATGTAAATGTTTAAACCCCTATTAATAATAGAGATCTATGTAAATGCTTAAACTTTAAACCCCCAATTAACAGAGATCTATGTAAGTGACATAGCTGAAGGTCCAGGGAAACTATAAACCCCCAATTAACAGAGATCTATGTAAATGACATAGCTGAAGGTCCAGGTAAACTACTTACTATGTAAGTGACATAGCTGAAGGTCCAGGGAAACTACTTAGTCATATAAAAAAGATCATATTAATTTTAATGTTGATTATTTCTTAGAAACCATGACAAATGGCAAGAGAGACTGGCTTGATCAAGGAAAACTACCATATTTCAAAGTTAAATATCCAATATATTGATAATCCACTGCATAACAGTATATATAGCTTATCTCTATCTCTGAAATTAAAAAGCTATTCTAAATGTAAAAGCTTTCATAAATTGGAACAACGTTTCTTTTCCCGTTGTCCGCAAGTTGATTATAAACTTCGAAACCTAAAGTCCAGGTAGAATGCTGCAGCCGCAAAATGCTGGGCTCTGAATTTGAGACAGTTGTGTCATTACTCCATTATTCAAAAATCTGAGTGACCATTGCATAATCTGAGTGTATAGTTCGTCAACTTTGAAGGTATTTCTGCGGACTGTCAACATCTAGGTAGAGACCCAAAATGAACATTAGTGACCTGATGAATTGATTTTGTTAGATCTAGCTCCATAATTTTGACAGAGATGAATAGAAAGATAGTTGCACTGGTAAATCTGTCATTGTTACTGTGAGATCGGCGCATATAAAAATATGGTATAAGATTATTGCGGTTGTAACATTGAACATGAAAGCTTTTTGTTTTGACATAGGTTTAATAGGAAATGGGAATATTACTTTTTAAGACCATTTAGTTTTCTTCATCAATTCCATTTATGCTTGAAAGACTGACCTTGTTCATTAAAACAAGAAATCAACAATTTCAGTCCTTAGGAAGAGTTGGAATTGGTAAAGAGCAATAAGATGATCTTCGAAAATCATATTGCTCTTTCCTTATAAACCTAGAACGAATCATAAAACTTTCCAATAGCAATAATTTTATAACACCGTTTTTATATGCAGCAATCTCACAGTAACAACGACAGATTTGTAAGTGCAACTGTCTTCCTATTAATTGCTGTAAAAAATATGCAACTAGAGCGAAAACAAACCCTTAAAGTGACTCAGTGTTTATGTGATGCGCTCCATCATTGTGCAAATAAATAGTGCATATCTAGCCGATATAAGACCACAATTGAGAAAACAACTGCTGCTACTGGCCGACAGAGAGCGTTTGGTTCTTTCTTCCCTCAGTTCGACCGAGAGGTTGATACTCAGTACAAACACCTAGCCGCTACTCTGAACCAGTTCTAAGTGAATGATCTACACCCTCAGATTATGCAAGGGTCAATCAGATATCTGAATATTGGGTTTTGAAGTCCAAAACACATCAATATATAGAGTTAGATTTAACTAGAGTTTAGTTTTTTATTTTATTTGGTTTACCTTAAATAATAGTTTGTTACTTAAAAAACACCATAAAATAAGAATTATATATATGTTTGAGCTTATTCCTTCCATGCAGAGTCAACAGTTGACTTTGACTCTGCTCTTTGCTTGTTGGATGGAAGGAATCTGTAATTGGGATAAGGATGATAATATATATATAAGTTGGTTTATGGATGCATTTTTTTTTAAATGACCAAGCAAATTGTTTTTGCATGGTCTAACACTTCTATGATTGGTCTAACACTTCTATGATTTGAGTAGCATAATTTAGATAATATCTAGTCAAATTTAGTTGTTAATATTTGGAATTTGGGTGGGTGTTGAATCCATGTTTATCATGGATATTGGAATTAAAACATGGTTAAGGCCTGGTCCAAATTGTCAAACTTTTAGACATATCTAATCGTTTTTAGTTAGTCAAATTTATGGGTTGGAAATTTTGACTACACATCAATGTTGATATTTTCCTCAACCTCTAAAAAAAGGTTCAAATTTAATGTAAAACTTCAAAGCTCCTTGATAGCATTCCAAGTTTTGCTATTACTAGGCATATTAAATGGTGTTGACTAAATTAATATAATGCTACATTGTGTTTATTTAAATAATTAGTTAGTTAATTTTGAGAAATTCATGTAAAGCTAATTTTACAAAGCTCTAAGAGGGATCACATCTACAAACCTTTCACTACTAAAGTATATGATACATCCCTTTCATCATTATGATACAACACATTCACGTTTTCCCTACTGGTGGTCCACTATGCTAAAGCACATTGATGCATGCATTCTTATTTTTTATTTTTATTTTTTATGGGATAGAGTGACACTTCCCCTCCACCATGATTGAATAAATGAGCCTTAGACACAAGAACATATGGAAATAAATTAATAAGTAGGTTAGAGACTTAAAACTTTTTTAATTTCATAATTATTTTCCAAATCCCATTAAAATTTTATGAGAACTTGTATTACCTTTGATTCATGGAAACATTGATTATGAAACTTTGTCTTTTGAATATTATCTCTCCTTAATTTAAAGTTTTTTCCTCAAATGTTATTTAATATATGTCATTTAAGAATTTATTAAAAGAAAGTTTAAAAAAAACATATATATGTAAGTTAATCGATAAGATATATCTATTACAAGAAAATAACAACTAAATAAAATATATAAAAATAAATTTAATGTTACATGATGATACGTCTTATTACATTTATAAAAAAATAAGTTAATAAATAAATAAACTTAATGTTTCATTTTGATATGTCTTATTGCATTTATAAGAAGAAGATGACATGTAAGTAGTTTGTATAGTAACATTCACAATACAATAATATTACATTTTAATATTATAATATTTATATTTTAAACTAAATTTCACAATCATTACAATTATCATTATTGCATTTATAAGAAGAAGATGACATCTAAGTAGTTTGTATAGTAACATTCACAATACAATAATATTACATTTTAATATTATAATATTTATATTTTAAACTAAATTTCACAATCATTACAATTATCATTATCATACATGATGTTGACTAAATTAATATAATATTACATTATGTGTGTTTTTAAATAGTTAGTAAGTTAAGTTTGACAACTAAGTAGAATATATGAGAGTAAGCTAAGAGTAAGCAAGTCAAATGGATGTAGCTTGGGTGGTTGGGAGGAATGAATGTTACCCTCCCCACCCATGTTCTACTCTTGTAAGTGACATGATGCTATTGTGGAGCTCTTTGAATAAATGTTGTGAATGATGAGCTGACCATACCTTGATTCAGTTTGAATATCAGGTATTAGAATTTTCGGTGGAGTAACCCTCTAACAAATGGTGTACCACATTTAAAAAAAGAGAGCTAAAAGTAAGCTAATAAGTAGGTCAATTTAATTATTTTTATTTCATAATGCTTTGATTCCTGAGAACATTCACCATGGAAAGTTTCTTTAGAGATTTAAGCTCATTAAAAAAAAAGGCGTAGTTTAAGGATTTGACAATTTGGGCAGTAAGCTATCCATTGCCATTGCTTTTCGGGCCAATCGTCTTTCCTACCAACGCCCTTCTCAAATTCATTTACCGCTCCCATTCACTCGAAAGTAGTATGCCAACCATCCCAATTAAGAATTATTTATTTAAACATATTCCCATTTCCAATATTGCTTAAATAAAACTCTTTATGCAATGTTTATAGGGACCTTGCTTTGGAGAGATTATGTTTCATTTATCAAGTAGAGTAAAACGCAATGCAAAAGATAAAGTGGAAAACAGAAAATGGAAGGTAACTCTATTAAAGCATGTATGATGAAAGAATTTAATATTATAACTTCTTTAAAAGAAAAAAAACTACACAATTGAATATATCCTCATTGGTTAAATCTGTAGGGTATTTTGCATAAAGATTTAAATAATTTTAGTATATTTTGATGATTTTTTCAATGCAAGGTAATGATGCCTATTCATGACAGTTAGTTGCAAAGGCATGTTGGAAAAACATAAATATGATCATTAAATGAATTATTAGAGGTACCTACAAAAAAAATTTAGAATTAGGTGTTAAAAGATGAAACATTCGAGAATATTTAACTTTTATTTATGGAAAATAGGTATAACTACCCCAAAATGTCATTCTTCTAATATTGGTATGTGTTATCATCCCAAATGGCACTTCTCCGTCCGAGTGCCGACATTCTTCATGTTGGTACGCAAAAGGACAATTTAGAATTGAAGTGGCCAAAACACTATAGATGGACATGACTTGGGATGCATTATCCTTAAACCAGCTTTATATATTTTTATTCTGAGTTTTGGAGTGCATACGCTACTATGTGCATTGCAACTCACGTATTATATGCGAGTATTTGCATTGTAACCAGCATATACCTAAATACGTGAGTTCCCTTCGAGCAACACGCGTATCACATGCGATTTGCCTATATTAATACTCGCGTACACCTTAATTCGACTTTAAAAAATATAAATTGAGATTAGATGAGATTAGTTGGGTCCTAATTCATAACTATCCCAACTATCTCAACCATCCCAACCTTCGAAGCCACTCTATTTCCCAAAATATAAATAGAATCCTTGGGGTGGGGGCTAGTCAATCAATTTTGGAGAGAAAAGTTATGCCAGTGGTATATCTTCAGAATCTTGGAGCAGCAAAACTCAGAGTCCTTTGGATGCAGAGGAGTCCTTGTCTCAGAAGTTGGGTTGTACTCTTATCTTATTCATCGATTGTTAATAAAGAGAATTCTTCTTCCAATCTTGTATTGAGTCTATTTCATGTATATTGGTTAATGAACATATTTGTTTATATGTTTAATATGCTTTCATCTAACCTCTGATATAAATATGCATGAGATATTACTTGAACGATTCGCTCTTTGTAGGTGAAGAGGTGCATCCCTGGAAGCTTTGGAGAGAAGAAGAGTGGGAGAAGATCAAGCTTGGACCAACCGTCGTTAATTGGGTAAGTCAATACTTTCTTCCTATTCCCTTTCCATTCTCTGGTAAAGCTGATTGTCTACAAGTTAGTAGTAAGTTGGTAACCCCAAACCCTAGGTTACAAGAGTGTTTTATCATGAACAACAGAACTGGCGACTCCACTGGGGAGTCCATCCTGCTGTGGGTTAGTCCTGTAGATGTTTTTCCAATCTTTGCTCTGATTCTATGTGTGGTCTTTTATATTTCCTTTTGATTTGCAGTATAGTGTGTCCAAAGACCTTTATTGTTTTTTTTTTTTTGAAGAAAAAAATTTGTTGTATACATGGGTTGTTGTGCTACACAGTCGCATAAAGCAACTTGTATACGCGAGTTTCTCTATAAGACAGTCGCATATGGTGCGTGATTTGCTCTATAAGATAGTCGCGTACATCCTGTAGCAGCATAAAATTTTAGGGATGGTTGCTTGTCCCTGTCTTATTTTGATTTTTGTCTGCTTGGGGGTCTCTTTCCTTTGGCATGATTTTCTAAGTCTAAAAGTACTGTATACCATGCTTTGTGCTTTTCTTAAGCCTTTGAGTTTTATTGTTTGAATCTTCTTTCGTTTAGTGATTTGAAGTTGATCCTTTTGCTTGGGTAATAGGTTCAGTGATGTGTGTCTGAATCCGTGATCCAGGCTAGAGATGTCGTATATTCTGTACTGCCTTCGTGTAGTAACAGTTTGTCACTTGTCCTTTATTAAATTCAGTGGATTTTATTCATTGGTTCTTCCCAAGTTAGATGTTTACCAAGTTTCCTTCCTATGTGGTTGAAGTTGGTTTTTTGGGTCCTTTATACTTCATTTTGCTTTCTTTATGTTCTGATTATTCAAACTCACTCGAAAATTTTTGCATTTAAGTGCATTATAATTTTTGAAGAATTTGAAAACTAAAGAAAAACATTTGATGCTTTTGCATTTAGTTGCATACAGTAGTTTTCTTTTCAACATTTTCAAATTAAATTTCAAAATTTATAAAAAGAAGTCTTAGTTTTCTCACACTTAGTTTTATTTTCATTAGCTCATATTTACAAAAAGAAAAGAAACTTGATTTAAGTAGTTGTAATTTGTTTTGGAATTCATTTTATACACCTTTTTACTTTTCTTATTGAGTCTATAGTATCACAGTCATTCACTCCATTTACCCTCTGACTAAGAACAACCCTTAAAATGAACGATATAATTTAAAATTTATTAGTAAGTTCTATTTTATAGGGTCATACACCAACTAGCTTAGGCCAGACCCGTGGAATAGGGAGTGTAAACTCTCCACAAGTGTCTAAATTCAGACGTAGTTGGCCAATCGATAGGTAAATCCTTTTCTATGTTAAGTGTATCTTGGAAGCTCCTCTCAAATGGGAGTTAAGCACGAGGCCATGTGGAGGCTTGGACTGAGTAGATAACCCTCCAATTCCTTGTCAAAACGTAGACTAGGGTTTTTGCGCATTTGGGGATTCTATCCTAGACATAGTTTCAAGATTTGCTACCCTGCCCATGCGTACGAACCAGGCTTGCGACTATCCCCCCAAACTATTGATATAGTTAAGGTAGCCTTTAGTCTCTTTGACTTCTAGGGTTCATACACAGGTAAATAGGAAGGCTATTTTTGGTTGACCTTGGATGGGATTGGTGTTATATTTTTAACATTAACCTAGGATTATATTAGGATCTTTAACTGAGATAATAAGAAGCATAGCAATCAAACACAAAAGACAATGAACACAGTGTTTTTCCTCGGGGAAACCATAAATGGAGAAAACCCCGTAACTTCCTCAGAGATAGAATCAACACCAAAAGTAAAACCCTAAAACAATAAGATGATATCCCAACAGCAGTAGACTCTTTATTCCTAGCCCTAGCAGCTTCTTCTTCCTCACCTATGCGCTACAACTGAGTGTGAGTGAGTGTGTGATAAATAAAGAGACTCACTCTCTATTTATACTAATTCCCGACTTGACAATAACTTACTAGGCCCAACTTCTCTAGGATATTATAATAACCCTAGTGCCCTAGAACTGCGGGGACTTTAACCCTTGATCAATAGGAGGGTTACCCATTATGACTTAACATGACTTGTTTACATTATAGAACCTACCGATAGGAACATCAGGGCATGACATGACTCAAATACATTACAAACACATCCCAGAATAAACATCAAGGTACAATACATAAGATATACGGATGAATACATTTCGAAGTTACAAATACAATAACACTCCCTCTTAACTAGGAAGGTATCTCTCGACACAATTTATTAGCACAAGTATTCTTCTCTGTATCATCTAAATCATTATCGAGTCCTCATCATCTTCAAGTCATCTTCATCTTCGGATCTGGATCATCACTTGATCTAGATCATCATCACTGGATCTGGATCATCACTCGATCTGGATCATCACTACTGGATCATCATCACAGGTGATATCTCATGATTATTCTCGTCACAGGAAGTTCTACAGAGCTAGCCCTTTTTTATGCTAGTTGTAGGTCTAGCCTCCATGTAGGTCTTCTTCAGCGTTTATATCTGACCCTAAGTCGGAATGGCCTGCCCAACACCTATATCTGACCATGAGAGGAATACATCCAACACCATGTCAGAAAGGCACACCCAACACTCACATCTGACCATGCGGGAACACATCCCACAACCCTGTTAGAAAGGCCCAACACTTACATTCACTAGCGTGATAGGACACCCCTACTATCATCTATAAAAAGGCACAACACTCACATCCACCAACATGATAGGACACACCTACTATCATCTGTGGAAAGGGTCAGCACTCACATCCACTAGCATGGTAGGACACACCTACTACCATCTAAGGAAAGGCACAGCACTCACATCCATCAGCATAGTAGGACACACCTACTACCATCTGTGGAAAGGCACAACACTTAAAATCACCAGCATGGTAGGACACACCTACTACCATCTGTGAAAAGGCACAACACTCACATCCACCAGCATGATAGGACACACCTACTATCATCTGTGGAAAGGCTAGCACTCACATCCACCAGCATGATAGGACACACCTACTATCATCTGTGGAAAGGCTCTACACTTACATCTAATCATGTGGGAACCAATCCCACAGTCACATCAGAATGCCTCCCAACCCTAGGTTGAGGATTCCTGGTAACTGACCAGGTGCCTCCATTCTCCCAGAGAATGGCATCAGCCCTTATATCTTATCAAGTGGGAACACATCCCTCAATAACATCAGAATGGCCACACAATCATATCTGATCATGTGAGAACACATCCCACAGTCATATAAGAATGGCTCTCAGTCCTAGACTAATCTTTCCTGGTAACTGACCAGGTGCCTACATTCCAAGAATGGCATTTAGCACTTATATTTGATCATGTAGGAACCAATCCTATAGTCACATATCAAAATGGCTCAGCACTCATATCTGACATGGAAGGAACCAATCCGCTCACCATGATAGAATGGCTCTACCCTTATATCTGACCATGGAAGGAACCAATCCTCTCACCATGTCAGAATGTCTCACGGACTCATCACTTCCCTTTGAAGGGAACCTCGATCTGGAGAACACCAAGCTTCTTCCTGAAGTATTCAAACTTCACTCTGGTCAATGGCTTTGTCAACACATCAGCTATATGTTCGTCCATCACAACATACTGGAGCTTCATTGCTCCTCTCTGCACCATATCCTTGATATAGTGATATTTGATCTCGATATGCTTCGACTTGTCATGGAACATCGGGTTCTCTGACAACTTCACACAACTCTGGTTGTCACAATATATACAAGTAGAATCCAACTGGAGATCAAATAAATCAGAAAGTATCTTCCTTAGCCATACTGCCTCACAACTAGCTGAACAAGATGTGACATACTCTGCTTCAGCTGTACTCAGTGCCACACACAACTGCTTCCTACTAAACCAAGAGATCACACCTGATCCCATACTGAAGCAACACCCTGAAGTGCTCTTCCTATCGATGGCACTGCCTGCCCAATCTGAATCAACATAACCCTCTAGGTTAATCTTCTGACTCACCTCATACTTGAGCCCATAATCAACTGTACCCCTCAGGTACCTCAGAATATGCTTTGCAGCAATCAAGTGAACATGTCTCGGATCTGTCAGGAACTGGCTCAAGGTGTTCACAGCAAAGAAAATATATGGTCTCGTGTTTTTCAGGTACATCAAGGACCCAATCATCTGATGATACATCGTAGCATCAACCGCTTCTGATGAAGCTTCACTCAATAGCTTCAGGTTTGATGCCATAGGTGTGGTCATGGCCTTGCAGTCCATCATCTCAAATCTCTTCAAGATCTCTATCGTATATTTCCCTTGTCCCAAGGAAATTCCATCTACATTCTGCCACACCTCCATGCCTAGAAATTAATGCATCATACCCAAGTCCTTCATTTCGAACTCAGCAGCAAGCTTCCTCTTCGTATCATAAATCAACCCATCCATACCTGTTACAAACAGATCATCTACATACAGTAGGAGCATCACTGGGTTGCCATCTTCAACCTTGTAGTAAAGGTTGGAATCTAC
>LPNX010200426.1:304205-454205 GCA_001517045.1 Pseudotsuga menziesii
ACTGTCAATTCTGTCGTACCATGTCTTGGGTGCCTATTTCAAACTATACAGGGCTTTCTTCAATCTACACACATGAGTCTCCCTATCATGTGTCTCAAAACCGAGTGGCTGCTCCACATACACTTCCTCTTCCACTACACCATTCAAGAAGGCAACCTTGACATCCATCTAGTGTATCTTCCATTTCATCACTACAGCCAAAGCAAGTACTGATCTGATGGAAGTGTATCTGGCTAGAGGTGTATAAGTTTCTTCATAATTTATTCCTTCTTTCTGGCAGAAGCCACGAGCAACAAATCTTGCTTTATATTTTTCTATGTTTCCATCTGCAACATGCTTGATCTTGTAAATCCATTTGGAAGTTACAATCGACTTCCCTTCTGGTCTTGGGACAACATCCCAAACATCATTCTTCATGATCGATTGATACTCTTCGATCATAGCATCCTTCCATTCTTTCCTTTATTTCGCTTATTCATAGTTGGAAGGTTCTTTATCGATGAAATCACATAATAATGCTACATACCCAGAGTAGGACCTGGTCCTCTTTCTTTCTCTGTGATTCTCTTCTGGAGTCCCATATATTTCTGCACCTTGGATAGATTCTCGTACCCAAGAAGGTTTCCTCTTATGAGGATTCTTCTCCTAAGATGGATCTACAGGTTCTTGAGGTTCTTCAAATTCTCGATCTTCTTCTTGAATTTCTTCGTTCATGGTTGTGTCATGAATTTTGGGTGCTTCTGTTTCTTCAGGTTCTTCATAGGCCTCTTTCTGGATTCGTTGTAAGCTAAGTCTTCGTCAAATGTTACATCCCTACTGATGTCGATCTTCTTGAATCCTAGGAAGTATATTCTGTAAGCCTTCAAGCTTTCAAAGTATCCCACAAATATACCATTCTTTCCTAAAGGATATAATTTTGTCCTCTTTTCTTTTGGAATGTGTATGTACACTGGACAACCAATTATTCTGAGATAGATGAATTCTGGTTTCTTGCCAGAAAAGACTTCTTCAAGTGTCTTGTTCTCGAGTACTCTGTGGGGAGTACAGTTCTGTACATACACTGTTGTTCTGGCAGCTTCTGCCCATAGATGCATGGGAAGATCTTGATCATGAAGCATTGCTCTTGCAGCTTCCATGATAGTTCTATTCTTCCTTTCTGCAACCCCATTCTGTTGTGGATTATATGGAGTGGATAACTCCCTCTTGATCCATGAGTCTTTGCATAAATCTTTGAATTTATATGATGTGAAATCTCTACCATTATCTGATTGAAAATTCTTGATCTTCCTTTCAGTGTGGTTCTCAATCAAGGCTTTGAATTCCTTGAATTTGCTAAAAACTTCATCTTTGTTCTTCATGAATTATATCCATGTCTTCCTAGAAAAATCATCATTAAAAGAACATAGTATACATACCTGCTTAATGAACATGATGATATTGGACCATATACATCGGAGTGGATGATTTCCAAGATTCATTTTTCCTTGTTCTCACTACTTGGAAATGTCTTATTTGTGTTCTTTTCTTTCACAAATCCTTTGCAGACTCCATCATGTTTTGCTTGAATTTTTGGAAGACCTTCAACAACTTTGGTTGCAAGTGGTAGTGCTCTATAATGCACATGTGCAAGCCTTCTATGCCAAAATTCATTTGGCTCTATTGTGTCATGGACCAAGGCTTGTTCTGGATGGTCGTTCAATTTGTATAGACCTCCCTCTTGTTCCCCAATCACTACTACATCATTAATAGTCTTTCGTTTTGGCCACATGATAACTTGGCCATCTATAAATGCAACCCTAATTCCTTTTCATCTAATGCAGATATGGAGAGGAGGTTCTTCTTTAGTCCTGGTGCAAACAATACATCCTTCATTGTCGTAGACTTTCCAGAGTCTGGCTTATAGGAGGATTCCCCACTACCTTTTATTGGATACTGGTAGTCATATCCAAGTTTCACCTTGTGTGGTGATTCATGTTCTGATAGTTTCACAAAGGATTATTTGAATCCTATCATATGTTTGCAAGCCCCAATGTCTATAAGCCAATCATTGCTTCCATGTGTAATGTTTCCCGTGAGAACGGAAATCAAAACATATTCTTCATCACTTGAGGAATCATCACTTTCATGTCTGATTCTCTTTGTGGAAGGTTCATCATCCTCTGCAGCATGAGCATGATGTATTATCTTGTTTCCCTTCTTCTTATGAGAGACATTTTTGTTTCTAGGACATTCTCTAGCATAGTGTCATTTCTTGTCACATGTATAACAGCTAATTCTAGACAAATATTTTCTAGTGTTATCTTTGTGAAAGTGCTTACCTCTGGGGTGATGAGAACTTCTTCTAGTTTTTTTGGAGTGTACCGTGAGAGCTTAATATTCACTTCCCATCTTTTCTTCTCGAGCTGCTATTCGAGATTCTTCTTGAGAGCATTCTTCCCATAGTCTGTTGAACTTGGCTAACGCACAAATTCCTTAAATAAAGGAGTCCCTTGATCTATGGAGACCATTTAAGGTGGTAATTACAATCTCTGCATTCTCCACTTCTTCATCTACTGCTTCCAGTTGTTCCTTGATCTGAGATACCCTTGTAAACTAAGACTGGATGGTCTTTGCATTATAGATCTTTACATTTTTCAGTTGGTTTCTCAAATTCATCTTTCAGTTTATGTTCTTCCCTTCAAATAGTTTGTTTAGGGAATCAAACATAGGTTTAGGTGTCTCTAGGGAGGACACCTGTGGTATGAGGTGATCCTTGATTGAATCAGCAATAATCCTCTTAGCCATAACCAACTTCTTCTTTTGTAAGGCCTTAGCCTCATCTCCCTCTGAACTGGAACCTCCTCATTGATATAGGAGTCTAACTCATTTTCTTCCAGGACCAAGGAGATCCTATACTTCCAGGCTCGGAAGTTATCAGCTCCCTCAAGCTTTTCATCAAACTTGGTATGATGAGACATATTAACTGAGAACCTCAAATGGAAATACAAAATATTTAGATCTTACCAGGTCAAGATGTCGGATCTAGATTTGGAGTTGAATTTCTGCAGTGCTGGTTCAAGAGCATATTAGGGTTTTACTTTTTCAGAGTTCTGTCCAACCAAATGCTTTGATCTTGATCTCTAAATTTCAATTTTGAGGAGGAGATCAATCCAGGCCTAGGATCACTCAAAAATTCCACTTCTATGGAAAGCCCTAATTTTCGGTAGTAGTGTCGGGTCAAAAACTGAAAATGCTTAGAATCAGATTCTGCTTTAACTAAAAGATGTGCCCTAGGGAGGAGTGTCAACCCAACCTTCTTTTACTAAAATCTGTGGAGAGAGATCCAAAAATTAGGAATCCCTAGTTTCTACAGCTGCATAGTGTCTTCTTCTCAAGTTAGCTCTGATACCATGTTAGATTTTTAACACTAAGCTAGCATTATATTAGGATCTTTAACTGAGAGAATAACAAGCACAAAAATCAAACACAAGAGACAATGAACACATTGTTTTTCCTCGGGGAAACCATAAATGGAGAAAACCCCACAACTTCCTCAAAGATAGAATCAGCACCAAAAGTAAAACCCCAAAACAGTAAGATGATCTCCCGACAGTAGTAGCCTCTTTCTTCCTAGCCCCAGCAGCTTCTTCTTCCTCAGCTATGTGCTACAACTGAGTGTGAGTGAGTGTGTGATAAATAGAGAGACTCACTCTCTATTTATACTAATTCCTAACTTGACAATAACTTACTAGGGCTGACTTCTCTAGGAGATTCTAATAACCCTAGTGCCCCAAAACTGCGAGGACTTTAACCCTTGATCAATAGGAGGGTTACCCACAATGAATTGACATGACTTGTTTACATTATAGAACATCCCGATAACATCAGGGCGTGACATGACTCAAATACATTACAAACACATCCCAGAATAAACATCAGGGTACAATTCATAAGATATACGGATGAATACATTCCGAAGTTACAAATACATTAACAATTGGAAGGTAACCCTTGTTGAAAGTGTAGGAGGGCGGTGGGTGATTCCTCCACTTATGCCTAAGAACCTCTTCAAGGACGCCAAGAAACTATCTTACAACTTTCTTTGGGAAAGCATATCTTATACCCCTTGTGTCTGTTGTGAATTTAGGAGATTTTATAGTGATTTCTCTATGGTTTGTTTGTGTTTAGCCGAACTTAGGGTGTGAAGAGTCAAATTTTACATTGGAACTTCCACCTCCCCCTCAAAGGTAGATATTAGACACGGATAGTTCTTTCAAACCAGTAGGAATTAGTGAAGTTCCGGGTGAACTAGAACTTAAGAAAAACCAAGTTGTTTTAACCACAGTAGAGATAGAAGACTTGTAGGCTGACAAGTTTGCAAGAAACTTTAATTCACCTCCTACTTACCTAAATGATCTTGTGATCGTCCAAGTTCATCCTTTTAGTTCGCCTGTGATTGGTGTTCCTCTAGGCAGACTAATGTCTAGTGCGGGAGAAAGTTCTTCTACCTCCACCTCAGCTGCTCTGGCTGAAGGGGTACCACCTCCCTTAGTTGGTGCCCCTAGAACAAGTATACCTACTACTCCTTTAACTTCAGCTAGTCAGGTGGTTCAACTACCGGCTTCCACAAATTTAGTAGGCTCTTATGGTGGAGTGGTCAGTAGGATTCCCAGTGTACCTTCTGCTTCAACTTCCTTCACAAACACTGCTTGGAGTGGTCCTATAGGATACTTGTCATTTGTCCAAGGTTTTCCTTGGAATGGGGGGCAGATTCCCCCATCTTCTCCATATGTAGGTCCAACACCTACATATGTAGGGGTGCAGTTCAAAAACCATAATCCTTATGGTTAAGGTTTTCAAAATCTGGTTTTAGCTCCTTTCATGAGCTCTCCTTTCTCACTTTTTAGTGAAGGGATACCTACTCTTGTGTTCCAAACCCCAGTTTCAACTAGGACAGCTCGAACCTCATACACTACACCACACATGAATAATCCACTGGCCTATGGGTGGAATCCTTTCCAAAGTGGCCTGACTACTTCACAATTGGTAGTAGGGGGAAACCTTGCCTTCACATTTGGAAACTTAGGGGCAAGTCCTTCTAATTCCCAAGCTAGTACTTTTCATGCTCCGGTTAGACCCAAGCTCCATTTCCTGCCAACCTTAAACTTTTCGTACTTGTCAAAGCTAATGAATGACCCAGTGAGACATAATGCCTCCTGGCCACCCGTTCCTACCAAGCTGCCCTTGGATATCCCGAAATTCAAAGGCAAAGTTGGTGAAGACCCAGGGGCTCATATCACCACTTTTCACTTGTGGTGCTCTTGCAACTCATTGAATGATGACACCCTCCAATTGATATTGTTCCAAAGAACTATAACTAGTGTTACAGCAAAGTGGTACATTGAACTGTCGTCTGTTGCGTTTGATAGTTTTTGGGACTTAGAGAATGTGTTCCTTAATCATTTCCAAATTCATGTCTGGCATGATGTTGGGACAGACTTTTTCTCCACCTTTCGGCAGGACAAAGCCACTCATATTTTGGATCACATACAAGAGTGGAGAAGGCAGAAGAGGCTTATTAAGGCCACTATCCCTCCCGAGTTTTTACTAGAATGGTTCCTTAAATCCTTATTGCAGTATATATCTAAGGATGTATCTACTTCGGGAGTAAACAATGAGGAAGAGGCTATCCTCAAGGCCCAGCAGTTAGATTTGATATATTCCCAGTCTAGGATTCTATACAAAATCATCCCTGATGCACCGAGGCCAACGCATAATTTAGAGAAACCTAAGCCTAGACCCCATGCTGATGGTGTGGTTGGTTCAGTGAAATCTTCCACTGTAGAGTCTTTGGATAAATAGCTGCATGAGTTATCTGTAAAACATTTTACGACGAAGGTAGAAAAGGCTGCCCCCTCACCCTAAAATGCAAATGTTTTTGCTCAATCCTCTCAAAACGGAAATCAGCATCCCGGTGGGAAAAAGAAGAAGGGGAAGAAAGGTGAGGGAAACCAAAACAATCCAAAATCCATAAACAAAGCTGATGGGGGGGGAAAAGAGAAGAAGAAGGTGAAATTTCCATGTAATTTGTGCCAGGAAGATCACCTGACCCATCAATGTCCCCTTATGGACCAAGCTCAGAAGCTGCTCAAAAGCCAACAACCATTTGTCCTGAAGGATCCTTTTCCCCAAGGACAAAATTATGCTTCAGCTTCAAATGTATCAGGGGGCACCCCAAATGCCCTGACCCAAATTATATAAACATGGTTTGATCCCAGACATTGCTCCGAACTAGGAACAAGAACTATGAAACGAAGGCTCCAGAGAAGGGTAAGTCTAACCCTCTCACAATTGAAAAAACCTGCCGAGACTATGCCCAAGATACATAAAGGTGTTTTTAAGAAAGCATTGCACAATCCTAATGCTAGGGTTGAAACCAATTACTCTATAGTTGAATATTTGGCCCAAACCCCTTGTGCAATGTCAGCTTTAGAGGTGTTACAGAGTTTTCCTACCCAACGATATGCACTCTTAGCAGCCTTAGGTAGTATGGATTCATCGAGCCTGATGGTGAAGTTCAATTTGTTTAATATCAAAATTTTCCTTCCATATAATGTAGCCTTATCGATAGATGTCATCCTTGGTGGAAAAACCATTAGAAGGGGAACTTTCAATGAGGGTGCTTCTACATGTTTCATGTCCTTGTCTTGTTGGAAAGATCTTGGGTCCCCAGAGCTATTTCCATCGAACACCCTACTTATTACTTTCGACGGAAGGTCATTTTGTCCACATGGTATCCTATCGGATTTCGAGATAAAGTTGGCAGGGAAAGTAGTGTTTGTTGAGGTAGAGGTTATTGATGCACCTTTAGATTATAACTTGCTTCTAGGGATAAGCTAGACTTATGCCATGTCCGTTATTGCATCGGTCGTTCTTCGAATAGTAGTGTTTCCACACGAAGGGAAGTTGGAAACTAATGAGTCCACTGTACCATTGGTTGATCAGGCTAAACCTGCTTCAGAGAGCTTAGGGGCTGGAATGTATTCATAATTGATGGGCACATTTGATTTTCCAGCTCCGATTAATTACTTAGGTTCTATTAGTATATGGAAGTCCATTGCAACGGTTGTCGATAGAACGGACCCTTGGGTTCTTCCTTCCCATCATGAACCTGAAGTTCCCTTGTCAACAGTGGAATTAGCTTATCAATCTATCATATATACCGTTGTTGATTCCGTTTCGGTCCCTCTTACAGTCTCAAAGGAGCCAAAAGAAGCCTATCTTCCTGCTTGGGCAGAGAACTCTTTGCATACTGAAGACTGCTTAGGTATGGTTTTTCTATCTGATGAAGCCATTATGGAAGCCATGTGTAGACGAGATAAGATCTATGAAGATCTTCACCATCAATCCTATTCTCTGACAAAATTAAGAAGAATTGAAAATCAAGAGTTCCATATGAGACTAGCAGATGATGCTAATACTCCAATCAATCCTTTACCCAGGGAGGGAATATTTTCCGAGGGGAATATGGAAAACATTTCCGTTACTATTCCTATCAACATCTCTGTGAACCCAAACATTGTGGAAAATGTATATATATGTTCAAAGTGCTCTCCGAAGGATATTGCTATCTATATAGCCTTGTTTAAGGAATTATGCAACGTGTTTTCTTGGTCATATGAGGAGATTCTAGGCATTGATCCATCGATATTCGAGCATGAAATCCGAACATATCCTGATGCCAAACCATTTTGACAAAAAATTAAGCCTATCAATCCGTGCAAGCAGTAGCTGTCAAGGATGAAGTTGAAAAGTTGTTTAGAGTCAGTTTCATTTACCCGATAGCTTTGACAGAATGGGTATACAACCCTGTTCCTGTTGACAAAAATCAAGGGACAATATGTGTTTGTACCGACTTTCATGATTTAAAAAAAGCCTGTCCTAAGCATAACTACCCTACACCATTCATAGATCAAATCATTGATTCTTGTGTAGGGAGTGAAGTCTTTTCGTTTATGCATGGTTTCTCTGGGTATAATTAGATTTAGATCAAACCGGAAGACCAATATAAAACAGCTTTTATTTGTCCTTGGGGTATTTTCGCATACAATAAAATGCCCTTTTGATTAAAAAATGCAGGGGCTACTTTTCAATGGGCAATGAATTTTGCTTTTCATGACATCAAATCTATTGTTGAACCCTGCCTAGATGATCTGCCAGCACATTCTAGAAAGAGGATTGATCACCCAGATCACTTGCGTTTGATCTTTGAAAGATGCAGACATTATAAAATATGTTTGAATCCCCACAAATGTGTTTTTTGTGTCGAGTCAGGTAGGCTACTCGGGTTCTTTGTTTCTAGTAAAGGTATTTAGGTGGATCCCTTGAAAATTGAGGCCATAGTAAATTTTCCTCCTCCTCGTTCCATCATGCAGCTTCAGAGCCTGCAAGGGAAGTACAACTTTGTCCGACGTTTTATCGTAAATTATTCCAAGATCACCAAAGGTTTCATATGCCTATTGAAACAGGACACCCCATTTGTATGGGATGAAATCACACAACTTGCATTTGAGTCATTAAAGAAAGCTTTGTTGTCGGCACCCTTATTGCGTCCGCCAGATTACTCTCATGAATTTATATTGTATCTGGCCGCATCCGAGTTGACCATAGGGGTAGTAATAGTCCAGGAAGACGATAAGCTCCAAGAGCATGTCATCTATTATCTTAGTCGTGCTTTAGCAGGCCCTGAACTTAGGTATTCCCACATCAAAAAAGTTGGCATTAGCAGCTATGTATGCTGTTAAGAGGTTGCGTCATTACATCTTACTAAGGACTACGACAGTAGTGGCGAATGTTAATCCTTTCCAGTATGTTTTGTCCTGACGGATAGTTGGAGGAAAATTCAACAAATGGATAGTCATTCTCCAGGATTTTGAATTAGATTTCCAATCCGCCAAATCCAAAAAATCCTTAGTTTTTGTAGATCTCATCGCAGAATTTCCTGTTGAATAAGATGCAACCATTGAAGAAGACTCATTCCTAGATGAGAACATCTTCTTGATTTCTAACTCTGACCCATGGTATGGAGATATACTTATCTATCTGCAGACTCTGAAGTGTCCTACAACCTTTTCAAGGGAAGAACGACACAAATTACACTTGCATGCGAAAAACTACCTCATTATTGGAGATACTTTATATTGTATGGGGGTATATTTTGTTTTGCGTCGATGTCTTACCCATGAAGAGGCCGATATTGTCCTAAATTATGCCCATAGCAGAGCATGTGGGGGTCATTTATCTGGGTTAGCAACGGCCTAGAAGATCCTATGTGCAGGTTATTTCTAGCCCACAATCTTTAAAGATTGTGTAGAATCTATGAAGCGTTGTCATCCATGCCAGATTTACACCAGAAATATGTCGTCGTATCCTAATCCATTATTTTCCGTCATATCCGTGGGCCCCTTCGCTAAGTGGGGGATATATTATATGACGTTCAACCCAGTTTCGGCTGGGGGGCACAAATACATCATTGTCGCAGTAGATTACTTCATGAAATGGGCAGAGGAAATGCCCACCTATAAGGTTGATGGGGAAACAACAAATTTTTTCGTTTTTAACCAAAGTATCGCACATTTCGGTATCCCTAAAGAGATTTTCACTGAACATGGTAATCACTTCCAAAATGGCATGATGACTGAGTTAACCACTATGCTAGGGTTTAAACAAGAACATTCATCTTCTTTTTACCCACAAGCGAATGGTCAAATTGAGGCAGTAAATAAGACCTTGAAGACTATTCTTAAACATACTATTAACTCAGCCAGGTTAAATTGGCACATCATGTTGTATCCTACACTTTGGGCTTATTGAAGGCTTATTGAACCAATGTGAAAATTGGCACAGGGTTTTCTCCTTTCCAACTCGTTCACAGGGTGGAAGCAGTAACCTTGATTGAATGCGAAATCCTCTCCTTAAAGATTGTCATTCATGTGTTACCTGATATGACTGAGCTTGAAGAACGTTTATTACACTCGGAAAATTTAGATGAACAGCGTAGAGATGCGCTGACAGCAAATGAAGCTCATAAAAATAGGGTCAAAAATAAATACGATAAATCGGTCAAACCTCAGATTTTTTCTGGAGGGGAACTTGTATTGTTCTAGGATCAAGACAAAGAACCCCTGGGGGAAGGGAAATTTAGGTCTATGTGGTTAGAAACTTATGTCATATCAAAGTTTTTGAAGAAAGGTGCATATAAATTAACTAATTTCGAAGGGAATAAGCTGCTCGAGCCTAGAAATGGGCTCTACTTGAAAAAGTACTATGCTTAGGCTTAGCGCTTTTTCTTGTATTTTTATTGTATGTAAATTTATGTACAATATTCCGTCGGTTTGTGTTCTTATATCATCAGTTGGTTGTTACAAAATCCTTCCAAGTGGTTCATAGGTTTTGCAGATGGCGTTAGTCATCACACTTACAACTTGGCTTCAGCCGCATGTGTTATTTACTCACCCTCAGGACAACTAGTTATCTCTAGAGGGGCTTGCCTAGGTCCTGCTACCAATAATGTGGCTGAATACAAGGTCATCATTGAGCTTTTATGGGATGCCTTATCATGTGGCATCACCCAGATGGAAGTCATACTTGACTTTCAACTGGTAGTTTCCCAGCTCAATCAAGCTTATCAAGTGTGGAACCCTATTTTACTACGTCAATTTATGCAAGTTAGGTTATTGGAAATAAATTTTGATTTTATTACATTCAATCATATTCCAAGAAATCAAAATTCATTAACTAATGCATATGCGAATTATATCTTGGATTGGCACTTAACACACATTTCATAAAAATACACAACAGATACATTGCAACAACACATGTAAATAAACTATAAAAATATATATGTGTGTGTGAATATCTATCCATATAGATAGGTCAAGTTTTTTGATCCTCAGATCCAGTCATAACTGTATAATATACAAAAAATATACAAAAAGTGGATCATAGTCCATAGAATTCTCCTAGTTCTAAGCCGAACCACCCTGGTCATCCTGATCGCCCTGGTCGCCCTAATAATCCTGGTCATCCTCCTCTCGAGATTCTTCATCTTGTTTAGCTACAGCAGCCTCAACAACATCTATGTACACAAGCACTACTCTAGCTACCCTCCTCATTAGGCGTATCCATATAGGTGGGATACCAACCACTAGCTCCTGCATAACAACAGGGATCTGCTCAATACATAAAGTAGGTACTCTTTGGGTAAGCCTGCCTAGCTTCCCCTCAAGAAACATGATAAAACCATAATCTTCCCCTGCCACAGGTTGCACATACATATGAGGATTCCCAACAGGGCGGACTAGTCCAATATCTGCATTTTAAAATCATTTTTCAAGATTAAAAAACTCTTATACTAAAAATTCATAAAAATTTGAAAATTTGAAAAAAACAAAATACATCTTGCTCCCCATGCTCCTCCAGGAGGGAGGACAAGGTCATCGTCACCTCGGAAATCCATCACAACATATAGAAACCACTCCAATGTTGGTACCTGTCACTCCCACCATAGGTAGAAGTCATCATCGTACACACTCTGGGGACACTTCAAAGAGCATATTGGTCCATGTCTTCATGCTCCCTCTCCCTCCACTCCAACACCATGTTTTATCCTACCAATGAAGCCATTTGCATACATTAAATTCACTTAAAAAACTTTGATTTTGGCCCAAATTAGCCTTTTCCTATGTCGTGCAGTATACACGACTGTCCTTTGGATAGCTCGTGTATCATATGTGAGTTGCTTTCGGGAAATCCATTTATAAAACACGTGTACACGACTGTCTAGGTTGTATACCCGCATATACAACATGACCCCCATACAATTGGCCTAAAACATCAAATTTTTCATAAAATCAAAAAAATTGGATGAAATGAAAAAGCATGATGAGCTGATTTACCTGGCACTTGTGGATTTGAAAATCGTCCACCAAGTTTTCCACATCGAGTGATTGAAGGCAGAGGTAAAACTTGTCTATATAGGGTAAAAATGTCAAATGGTGAGTTTTGATTTCTATTTTGAACTATTTATAGAAATATTATTTCAAAAGTGGGTTTTTAACCTATAGTTTTTATTTTTTATAAAAGTCAAACCAATATCATGTCTTTTTTCCTAAATGTAACAGGTCCAAGGTCACTTAAAGTTGTTTTTCACTCATATAGGGTAGGATTTTGGTCATTCATATGCACTTTTGCATTTATACCCAATTCGTCTTAACCCTAGAATTACTACTTTGACCACATACTATGGTATTTTAACCATTAGTACCTTGTCTATACCATTGTTCTTCCATGGATTTTGCATTTCCTAACATGAGTACCCTAGCTTAGAACACATTTATTGTCTTTTGGTACTCATGTCACATTTGTCATAGGTTCAAGGGATTCTTCTTAGATATTTTTCACGTCAAATTGAGCCTCATTTTGGTCTCTTTTTACAAGCTATCCCTTATAAAGACTCCCCGCCTTTATGTAGTTTCTTTAGGCCCATGTCTAACTCCTCAAAATAGAGTTGACTACCGAGTAAACTTGTCCATTCATGCTCATTAAGAATATGTGAATGGGCATCCACATTGGTGGTAGGTTATCTCTTTCTCGGACCATGTGGAATAATACGAGAAAGGATCACTCTCTTTTCTATGGAATTGAGAAGAGTATTCTCAGGCATAGGTTTATCACTTTTCCGAACATGAGGGACTAAACTTATATAAAAGGAACACTCGATATGAGCTTATTTTTCTCTTTTTCGTGCTCTGGACATAAACATGAAAAAGATTTCAAGTGTACTTTATGTCTTTGTCATGCTCGTTAAACACTAAGAACAAAGCATCGAGTTTACTGTTGTAAGCTCCATTCATCATAATCAAATGGATCTTTCCGAGTGATCTTACTTTCCTTCACACTCGTAAAACTCAAGCTATATGTTGCTCTTAAAGGAGCATTGGGTAAGAGGTAATTTAACCTTTTTCAGACCTCCCTGACTAAGTACGAAAAAGGTTCACCTTTTCTTCTAAGGAAGTTAAGAGAGTTCTTTTGTGGTATGTTTTATACTTTTTTGGCCTCAAGAGACTAAATTGGACGAAAAAGGACCCCCCCTGGAGTCTTCTTCGGAGTTTTCAGGCCCTCTAAACATGGAAACACCAAGTGAGAAAGTACTAGTTCAGGCTCATAAAATCCACGAATCAGTGACATTATCAAGCATTATTCCCTCTTCTCTTCAATCTTGTCAAAAATGAAGAGGGACCTGAGTTGACTTTCCTGGACTCATTAAAATTTTACAGGAAAGATAAGGAAGAAGTTTTATTTTTGGCTTTTAGTTGGTGGCAGCATTTCCTCCTTGAATATAGCACTCTTTGTACTTTCCAATACTCATGTCTCAGTGTACACTTTCAGTTCAACTACCACTTTGAGTCTCTTACTCCTCCACTTGTCATTTATACCTAGAGAATCTGATCATGTCTCCTACATGACATATAAGTCTAGTTGTCCTATATGTAAAGTTAAAAGTTGCCTTTGGTCATCTATGTGTCGTGCTCACTATTCAAGGATTTATCCCTGCATCTAATTATTATCCTGATTTCATCATTGTTCTATCTGATACTACTTGTGTCTACCTTCCTTTATCCAGTTCCTAGTCACTCTTGTGATCTATTGGAGGATATATTTCCTTCCTCATCACAGTATGGTTTCTCATCAGCACTTCCTGAAGGCGAAGACCTAGATTTTTTATGATGGTACCTTAGGATTCACTTTCATTATTTGTGAATTCCTTTGCTTCAGTTGTTAATTATCACCTATTGATTGAGAATCTGTTGAATCCTATCCATGTTCAACTTTAACACATCTATTCACATGGCTTGGATTGTACTAGTTACTTTGGATTTTGATGAATACCTTAGGTTCACATCTATAACCTAAGTTGCGCAAGATTGTGTTGTGTTCACCTACACAGCTTCTAAATCTTTGAAGACTCATCATTATTGTATATTGTGGCTTCGATCCACCTTTGTAATATACATGGTCTTGTACCCGTATCATATGATGTACTCAAATATTGTAAAGGAGCTAGTGTTCCAGTATATTGAACATGGCATCCTCAGTTATGATTTTGTATATGTCATTGCTATGTATTTGTTTCAAGTACTTCCTTTGTTTCCTTGGACTTCTAAGTTCTCCAAGATAATGATTATAATGTATTTCATCCATCATTTCCCTCTGACCTCACACATTAGGGGGCATCTATTGTCAACCCAAATGGCACTTCTCTGTCCGAGTGCCGACATTCCTCATGTTGGTACACAAAAGGACAATTTAGGATTGAAGTGGCCAAAACACTATAGATGGGCATGACTTGGGATGCATTATCCTTAAACCAGCTTTATATATTTTTATTCTGAGTTTTGGAGTGCATACGCTACTATGTGCATTGCAAGTCATGTATCATACGCGAGTATTTCCATTGCAACCAGAGTATACCTAAATACGCGAGTTCCCTTCGAGCAACACGCGTATCACACGTGAGTTGCCTATATTAATACTCACATACACCTTAATTCGAATTTAAAAAATATAAATCGATATTATATGAGATTGGTTGGGTCCTAATTCATAACTATCCCAACTATCTGAACCATGCCAACCTTAGAAACCACTCTATTTCCCAAAGTATAAATAGAGGCCTTGGGGTGGGGGCTAATCAATCAATTTTGGAGAGAAAAGTTATGTTGGTGGTATATATTTAGAATCTTGGAGCAGCAGAACTCAGAGTCCTTTGGTTGCAGAGGAGTCCTTGTCTCAAAAGCTGGGTTGTACTCTTATATTATTCATCGATTGTTAATAAAGAGAATTCTTCTTCCAATCTTGTATTGAGTCTATTTCATGTATATTGGTTAATGAACATATTTGTTTATATGTTTAATATGTTTTCATCTAACCTATGATATATACATGCATGAGATATTACTTGAAGAATTCGCTCTTTGTAGGTGAAGAGGTGCATCCCTAGAAGCTTTGGAGATAAGAGGAGCGGGAGAAGATCAAGCTTGGACCAACCATCATTAATTGGGTAAGTCAAGACTTTCTTCCTATCCCCTTTCCATTCTCTAGTAAAGCTGACTGTCTACAAGTTAGTAGTAAGTTTGTAACCCCATAACCTAGGTTACAAGGGTTCTTTATCGTGAACAACAATATGTTATTTTTCTCTAAAACATAATAAATTTGTTCACGTTGATCCACCTCTTTGGTATGTAAATTGTCAAATTTTGTGAAAAAATGTAGAGTCATAGGTAATTGGAAGATCTTGTGCAGGGCTATTTTTCCAAAATTTTAAAAGTTAATGTTATATATTTTAAAAATTAATGAAGCCACTGAAGCCTTAAAATGACGTGGTCAAGCATTGGTCCACCCTATCATGGTCTTCACATAATCAATTAACTTTTTTTAGTTTGTATGTATTTTTTTATTTTTGTGCGTGTTATTTTAGTTTCCGAAATATGTGAGCCAAGCAAAATTCATAGTTGAAATAAATGACATATGTTATATACAGTTTTTACATGAGAGCAGTTATAAGAAGAAAACAATAACAAATTTATTCAAATATATATATAGTTAGAATCTACAAACACAGCTCAACAAGTGTGTGCAGTTTCATCAGTAATATTGCATAAGTGGAGCATATACAGAACAAAGGGTGAAAAACACAAAGTTATAGAATTGGGTGCGTTTTTCTATAAATCGGTCCTAACCTTAAGGTTTGAGATATTGGCAATATGGATGATAGTTGTCACTGATGTCAAAAGAAGTTCAGTGATGACAAAGGAATAACCGACGACATGATGGTAGAATGAACTAAGTGAAAGACAAAGGAAAGGACCATGAAAAGACATATATGATGATGAGGTGGAAAGAAGGACGATGGTAGGATATACCTTGTTATAATGGATATCTATTAAAGGTATAAGTTTGACTTAAACATCTCTGAGGAGAAAGATATGGGCCTGCCAAAACAAGGTTATATACCCCAATGGAGGTAAAAATAACTAAGAAGTCTCAAGAGGATGCTCACCATAAATTATGGGATAGAGTAAAGGTCAAAAACACATGGGGGTCTTGTAGTGTGTTGGTTTGTATATCTAACCATGGCCTTAGTCCTCCTTGAACATGTATGGAGACAAAATTATGGATCTGCCAAAATGGGGTTTCAGAAGGAAGTTCTGAACTTAACTAAATATTGAAAATTGGCTCATGTATTATCCCACATCGACAGCGGAGTGATAGTATTTGGATTTATAAAGAGATATATCTCATTAATTATTTGGCACAGAGAGAGAAGGTATATTGGGGGATCTGGGTGTTTGGACTCCACGAGAAGATCACCAGCCTCTATCTCGGGACAACATGACAGGCCCCATACCTTTTGCCAGATGCGCCATGAACAAATCCAACAGTCAAGATCAAATCCACATCTATCTTTTAAATTGATGGTTAGGAATATTACCGCATGAGATCCAATGGATGAGGATCAGTTTCGCATAATAAAGGAGGAAAGGTTGTAGTTCAACAAATTTTCAAAATCAGAAAACTGAGAATCAGTCTGCAAGAAGATAGTTAGTCGATAGTAAATCCTCGAGAAAAGTAGAAAGGACATTAGTTTAAGAAAAAACTGAGATCCAACAACTGAGAAATGATCCGCTAAATAAAATCAATGGTTCAGATAGAAAGAGAAAAGAGAAAATCAGATAATTGTGAAAAATATTGTTGGAAACATTGAGTTTCCGACTTCCGCATTCTACAATACGCAAGTGGAAGTGCAGGTGGAAAACTGCAAGGTGTAAGTTTTGGAAACATTGAGTTTCCGACTTCTACATTCCGCAATGCGGAAGCAGAAGTGCAGGTGCGGAACTGTGAGGTTGAATTTTAGGAAACATTGAGTTTTCGACTTCCCCATTCCGCAGTGCAGAAGCGGAAGTGCGGGTCCAAAACCGCAAGGTCAAATTTTTGGCAACATTCTGTTTCTTACTTCCGCATTCCGCAGTGCGGAAGTGGAAGTGCGTGTGGAACTACGGAGTGCAAAAAGTCAAAATCATGAAAATTGAGTTTCCACTTCCACATTCTACAATGTGGAAAGGCCAGTGCGGAAAGGTTTGTGTGGGTGCAGAACTGTGGAAAACAAAAAGTTGGAGTCATGAAAAGTTGTGTTTTTTTATTTTTGCCTTTTGTGGTGTGGAAAGGAAAGTGCAAAAAATTTAGTGCGGAAAACGGAAAGAGGATGAAGCATAAGCTTTTCTTTGGAAACATTGAATTTCTGACTTCCACATTCCGCAGTGTGCAAAAGGAAGTGCGGAAAGGAAAGTCCGAAAAGCAGAAGAACATATGCTCATTCTTGGAAACATTGAGTTTCTGATTTCCACCTTCCGTAGTGCGGAAAGGAGCGTCCAGAAAGATTGGTTCGGAATCATGGAATGATATTTGAAAAAGGTACATCTGATATATGATTTTCTCCTCGGATCGATGGTCATGAAAATATTGAAGGAGATCAATGATGTGGAACAGTTGAGGCAGAAAGCTAAGTGCAGAAATAGCATTTATAGGATCGAAAGTGCGGAAGCATCAGAAAAACATTAACAAAATTGTAGAAATGGATTCTAGGTTGCGGAAAGGATGAAAGGGTGTGTCTAGTGCAAAGGCATGATGAAATATTGCGATAGTTGAAGGTTATATGATGAATGGATGTGTCTATAACCAATAGTCACAATCCAAGAGGCAAGTATTTAAACAGAAATTTAAAATGAAAAGACAGTGTCTTTTGTGTCCAAATCGAAGGAGACGTATACCAAGTAAACATGTCACCGATGTTCTAATATGTGTGCATGGTTCATCACATTTACAGGTGGAAGGGTGGTGCTAGGGAAGGTTGGTGCCTGCAAAAGGAGTAGGTGCTCCTTATCAATTGTAGCTAACTAAATAGGGGGTAGTTTCCTCCTACCAGTTGGTCCTGTTGAATGAGGGTGTGGGTGCATCCTGATCAGTTGGTGTTGATTTAAAAGAAGAGACATCTTCTTCTATTGTATATTGTAAAAACAAAGTTTTGCAGATAATAGGAAAGTGTTGGTGGTTTGCCGTATTGGGTTCCATGATAAATTATTGTGTTCAAATTTGTTTTTACATTTGCTAAAATATTGTTTAAATTTTAGTCTCTGATTCAACCCCCCCCCCTCTCAGTGACAGGACCTGATTTAATAATTGGTATCAGATCTGGTTCCTTCACCATATTTTAACCACTATAAGGAAGATCCTATTAAAACCACTATGGATCAGCAGATGAAGATGTCAATAAGAGTCCCCATATTTGATGGTGAAGACTTTGTTTTCTAGAATATTAGAATGAAAAGATATCTGATGTCCATTGGTCTGGAAGTTTGGGAATTAATTGAAGAAGGACATGATGTCCCAAAAACTACTCCCGAAAAAGTAGAAGACAGTAAGAAATATTGGGAACATGCAAAATCCTTAAATACATTACAAGTTGGAGTGACTAAAAAGGTTCTTGCAAAAGTACTATCTTGTACAAGTGCAAATTAACTCTATGACAAATTGGAAATGTTATATGTAGGAGATTCCAAAGTAAAAACGACAAAACTTCAATCCCTCATAGTTTATTATGAAGGTCTAAAAATGAAGGATAATGAAACTATTTCAAAGTACTTCGGAAAAATTGAGAGTCTTGTCAATAAAATCATAGGTTTATGAGCATAAATAGCAGACAATGAGATAGTGCAAAAAGTATTAAGAACACTTCCTATGGCATATAATCCTAAGGTATCCACCCTTGAATATCGAGAGAAGTTAGGAGAACTTACTATGGATGAATTGTATGGAATTCTTATAGCCTATGAACTAAGACAAGGAATTGATAATACTTCAAAAGGATAAGCAACCTTCAAAGTGACCAATAAAATTAAAAAAATCAAAAGCAAAAAACCCAGACCAACCATAATGAATAATCTAATGTGGAAGAAACCAATTTTATTAAAAAACTTCAGAAAGGATCAAGGAAGTACAAAGGCAAGCTTCCCTTCAAATGTTTTAATTGTGGAAAATTTGGGCACTTTCAAGCCAAGTGTGCTTATCCCAAAGAAGACTTTGAGGATGAAGATGACAAAAATAAATAATACAAGAAAAAGGGAAAATTCCACTATAAGAAAAAGTACAAAGGAAAAAGGAATTTCTTCTCAAAAGAAGAAGAAGAAGACATCATTTCATTTGAGATTATTGACAGTGATGATGAATTCCTTTTTATAGGTATTGAAGAGTAATGAAATAGAAGAAATTGAGCATAAGGAGGATTCAGAAGATGAAGAAGAGGTTAATATGGAAGAAGAACTACTCAGTGCTTTGGACGGATTAAAAATATACAAAAATAAATATAGACAGCTGAAAAGTTTTGTAGTTGAGCAACACGAAGAGCATGAACAGAAAGAAAAGGAGATGAAGAAAATCATGAGGAATCTGAAACACCAAATTCAAGATGCAAATAGGATAGAAGAAATGATGGAGAAATATCTTAAAGAAAAACAACTAATATGTGAAAGAATGGAGGTAGAATTAGTTCATTTAAGAAAAGAGCTTGATGCAAAATTTATTCAAACTAGATATGAAAATAGTTCTAAAATTTTATATGATATTATAACCACACAAAGAAACCCAAGTAACAAAAATGGAATAGGTTCTTCTCAAGAAGAAAATCAAGTTAGCCCAAAATCATATGCAGCTGCTCTTCTCAGTACATTCAAGAAGAAAGAGGAAGGAAAGACAAGGAATGCTCAGAACTCTAGGAGATCATTTCCACCCATCAATAAGGGATTCAAGACAATTCCAAAGAAGGTTTGTCAAAACAAGTATCCTCACATTTTCCTTGGTTATTGTTTTGCATGCTCTAACTTTGGACACAAAGATATGAATTGTAGAGCATACGAAAGGAAAATATTTAAAGTTAAAATCTATAACTTCAAGGGCAATTAGACAGTTAGTCAAGTTAAGAGCAGAAATTATAACTCATTTACGCCTCTACAAGAAAGGGATTTAGAATGCCTCAATTGTCATAACTATGGACATAAAGAAAGAAATTTCAACTTAATGGAAATCTCACAAAGACCAAAGGATATTAGAGAGAAAAAGAAACTACGGAAAGAAAGAACATCAAAAGAGGAATGTCTTATTGCCTTGAGAACACAAGATAAAGGAGATCTCTAGTATGTTGACAGTGGGTATTCAAAACATATGACAGGAGAAACGGACAAGTTTTGAAACTTAAAAAAACAAAAGGGTAAAGTTATATTTGGGGACAATGACTCCGGTAATATTATTGGGAAAGGTACCGTGAATATAGGAAAAGATAAAGCCAAAAATGTGTTACTTGTAGAAAATTTGCAACCTAGTCTATTAAGTGTCAACCAAACCTGTGATCAAGGGCACATCTACATTTTCTATTCTCAGAAATGTGAGATAAGAAGGAAGAACTCTAGAAAATTAGTTGGTGTTGCTTCTAGAACTCCCAAAATGTATACATACTAAATATGAGACAGTCTGAGAAATTCCATATGAATTTAGTGAATGAAAGTTGGCTATGGCATAGAAGGTTGGGGCACATTAACTTTGATAATATACTAAAGGTTAGCAATATTGGGGCAGTGAGAAACTTACCAAAGATCACAAAACCTTAAAATCCTATATGTATACATTGTCAATTAGGGAAGCAAACTAGAGTAATGTTCAAAAAAAAGAACACTCAACCTCAAAATCCTTAGAGTTGGTTCACACTGATCTCTATGAACCTACAAGGAAAAAAAGTATGCAAGGAGAGTCATATTTTATGTTGTTCATTGATGATTTTACTAGAATGGCATGGGTATTTTTTCTCAAAGAAAAATTAGAAGCATTTGAAGTTCAAAGCTTTTAAAACTCTTGTTGAAAATGAAAAAGAAGCAAAAATCAAATGTCTTAGATTAGACAATCGTGGTGAGTTCACCTCAAAAGAGTTTGATATCTTCTGTGAAACTCATGGAATTAAGAGACAATTTTCAGTTGTCAGAACACCTCAGCAAAATGGGGTTCTTTAGAGGAGAAATGCAATAGTCCAGGAGGCTTCAAGGACCATGCTCAATGAAGCAAGACTATCTGATGGATACTGGAGGGAAGACATAAGCACAGAAGTATACATTTTAAATAGAGGACGGATCAAGAAAAATAATAATAAGTCTCCTTATGAATTATGGTGTGTAAGAGCTCCTTCTTTAAAATATTTTAAGGTTTTTGGAAGTAAAAGTTACATCAAAATATTTGATAAGAATCTTGGGAAATTTGATGCTAGATCCGATGAAGGTATATTTCTTGGATATTCTTCTACCAAAAAGGCATACAGATGCTACAATTTCAGATTACATAATATTGTTGAGAGTGTTGATGTTAAGGTGGATGATTTAAAAACAAAGAAGTTCAAACATCAAGAGAATATACTCCCTAGTGAAAGCGAGGATGATGAGCTAGTTGGTACACAAACAGATGTAGAAGAAAAAGAAGATATACAAAAATATGAATTAGATACCAAAGAAGAAAAGGAGGATACTCGAGAAGAAGAATAAGAATATCCTAGAAGAGACACAAAGACACCCTCCAGGATAGTCCAAAAGAATCATCTTGAATACCAAATCATTGGAAATAAACGTGCAGGAGTACAAACAAGAAGACAATTGGTGTATCAAAAAGAGATAGTACTATTGTCATGTATTGATCCCAACTCAATCAAAGAAGCATGCAAAGATGAAAGTTGGGTCAAAGCTATGAATGAAGAATTAGACCAAATGGAAAAAAATAAAACTTGGGAACTGGTTCCAATACAACAAAATAAGAATGTCATTGGAACTAAATGGGTGTTCAAAAACAAAGTAAATGAAAATGGACAAGTAATTAGGAACAAAGCCATATTGGTATGTAAACAGTATGCTCAAGTTGAAGGAGTAGATTTTGAAGAAACTTTTGCACCTGTGGCTAGATTGGAGGCAATTACGATGTTCTTATCCTTTTCCAGCTACAAAAAATGAAAAGTATATCAGATGGATGTCAAGTCAGCATTTATCAATGGAAACATAGAAGAGGAAGTCTACATTGAGAAACCAGAATGGTTTCAATTAACTAACAAAGGATATTATGTTTGTAATCTAAATAAATCCATCTATGGGTTAAAATAGGAACCTGGAGCATGGTATTCAAGACTAGATTCTTTCTTACAAGTACAAGGCTTCAAAAGAGGGTCGGCAGATAGTAATATTTAATGTAAAATTATTGGTGATTACATGACTATTGTGGAAGTATATGTTGATTATATGATATTTGGGAGTGATGATGAAAAAATGAGTAAAGACTTTGCTAGTAGGATGCAACAAGAATTTGAAATATCCTTACTTGGTGAGCCGAATTTCTTTCTAGGATTTCAAGTAGTTCAGTCCAAAAGGGGAATATTTATCCATCAGTCCAAATATGTTAAAGATATGCTGAAAAAATTCCAGTTTGAAGATTGCAAACCTGTTTGTACACCTATGACAACTGGATGCAAACTAAGCAAGGAAGCTGAGTCCAAGGAAGTAGATCCAAAACACTACAGATCAATGATTGGGAGTTTGCTTTATGTAACAAACTCAAGACCTGATGTCAAGAAAGTTGTTGGTATCGTAGATAGATTTCAAGCTGGACCAAAAGGGAGCCATTTTCACACTGTGAAAAGTATTTTTAGGTATTTGAAAGGAACCATAGATCTTGGATTATGGTATCTTATTAAGAATTCATTTTCTTTAAAAGGCTAATCAGATGTAGATTGGGAAGGTTGTGTAGATGACAGAAAGAGTACAAGTGGAGGAGCATTTTCTTAGGAGAATCATTAGTAGCCTGAACAAGCAAGAAACAAACCTCAATTTATCTGTCTGCTAATAAAGCTGAGTATATTGCAGCAGCAAAATGTTGCGCACAAGTGGAATGGATGAAACAAACTCTACAAGACATCAAAGTAGTGTTTTAAGAACCCATGGTTATCTACTATGATAATACAAGTGCTATAAGTCTCTCCAAGAATCTTGTCTAACACTCTAAAGAAAAACACATTCCAATAAAATATCACTATCTGAGAGATCGGGATGAAAATAAGACCATCAAATTGGAATATATCCCAACTCAAGAACAAATTGCAGACATCTTCACTAAACTCTTAAACAGAGATGTATTTGAATATCTCAGACAAAAACTAGGAGAAGTTTCTCTTACAGACTAGTCTCTCAAAAGATAGTGATCAAAGTTAGGAGGATTCATTTAACCCTTTAATGGAAAAGGGGGAATAAATCAAGGATTCACATACTCGGGGGGAGTAAAAATTCAGACTCAATAATGGAGCTGGTAGGAAGGTTATCCTTTGTCATTGGTGTCAAAGGGGGAGAAGGATTAGGTGTTACCATCAATGCCAAAGGGGGGTATTGTTGGAAATATGGATAATAATTGTCATTGATGTCAAAATAAGTTCAGTGATGACAAAGGAATAATCAAGGACATGATGGAAGAAAGAAATCAGTGAAATACAAAGGATAGGACCATAAAAAGACATATATGATGATGAGGTGGAAAGAAAGACCATGGTAGGCTATACCTTGTTACAATTTCTATATATTAAAGGTCTCAGTTTGACTTAAACCTCTATGAGAAGACAAACATGGTCCTGCCAAAACATGGTTATACACTAGTGGAGGTAAAAATGAATAAGTAGTCTCAAGAGGATGCTCACCATAAATTATGGGCTAGAGCAAAGGTCAGCAACACATGGGGGTATTGTAGTGTGTTGTTTTGTCCATCTAACCATGGCCTTAGTTCTCCTTGAACATGTCTAGAGATAAAATTATGGATCTTCCAAAATGGGCTTTCAGAAGGAAGTTTTGAACTTGACCAAATATTGAAAATTGGCTCATGTATTATCCACATCGGCAGTGGAGTGATGGTATTAAGGGTTTATAAATAGATATCTCCCATTACTTGTTCGACGTGGAGAGAAAAGGTATTTTGGGGGATCTAGGTGTTTGGAATCCATGAGAATATCACCAGCCTATACACTGGGATGCCCTAAAAGGCCCCATACCTTTTTCCAGATTTGGCATGAACAGATCTGACAGTCAAGTTCAACTCCACATCTATTTTTAAAATCGATGGTTAGGAAGATTCTTGCATGAGATCCGATGGATGAGGATCAGTTCTACATAACATAGGTGGAAAGGTTGTAGTTCAAAAAAGTTTCAAAATCGGACGGCTGAGAATCAGTTTGCAAGAAGATCGATGGTCGATAGTAAATCCGCAAGAAAAGCAGACAAGACAGAAGTTCCAGAAAAAACTAAGATCCAATAGATGAGAAATGATATTCTAAAATAAATAAACGGTTTAGATAGAAAGTGGAAAGCGAAAAGTGGATAATCGTGAAAAATACTATCGAAAACATTGAGTTTCTGACTTCCGCATTCCGTAGTGCTGGTGCGGAACTGGGAGGTCGAATTTTTGGAAACATTGAGTTTTCTACTTCTGCATTCTGCAATGCAGAAGTAGAAGTGCAGGAGAAGAACCACAAGGTCAAAGTTTTGGAAACATTGAGTTTTTGACTTCTGCATTCTGTAGTGTAGAAGTGGAATTGCGGGTGTGGAATCATGAGGTTGAAGTTTTGGAAACATTGAGTTTCTGACTTTCGCATTCCGCGGTGTGAAAGCATAAGTTCAGGTGCGGAATCGTGGAGTGCAAAAATTCGAAGTCATGAAAATTGAGTTTCCAACTTCTGCATTTTGTAGTGTGGAAAGGTTAGTGTGGGTGTAGAACCATGGAAAACAAAAGGTCGGAGTCATGAAAAGTTGTGTTTTCCAATTTTCACCTTCCACAGTGTGGAAAAGTTTGTGTGGAAAATGGAAAGTGGAAGAAGCATAATCATGTCTTTGGAAACATTGAGTTTCTCACTTCTGCATTCCACAGTGTGGAAAGTAAAGTCCAGAAAGAAAAAGAACATATGCTTGTTCTTGGAAACATTGAGTTTCTGATTTTTGCCTTCTGCAGTGCAGAAAGGCGCGTGTGAAAATATTGGTTTGGAATCATGGAATGATATTTGAAAAAGGTACATCCGATATCCAATTTCCACTTCAAATCAACGATCATGAAAATATTGAAGGATATTGATGATGCGGAATGGTTGAGGCGGAAAGATAAGTAATGAAAGACCATCTACAAGATCAGAAGTGCAGAACCATTAGAAAAACCCTAACAGAATCGCAGAAATGGATTCTAGGTTGCAGAAAGGATGAAAGGGTGTGTCTGGTGCAAAGGAACGATGAAAGATTGTGATAGATGAAGGTTAGATGATGAACGGATGTGTCTGTAGCCAATAGTCACGATCCAAGATGCAAGTATTTAAACAGAAATTTATAATGAAAAGATAGTTTATTTTGTGTCCAGATCCAAGGATACGAAGACCAAGTAACTATGTCACTGATGTTCTAATCTGTGTGCATTGTTCATCACATTTAACGATCGAAGGGCAGTTCTAGGGAAGGTTGGTTCCTACAAAAGGAGTAGGTGCTCCTTGTCATTCATAGATAACTAAATAGAGGATCGTTGCCTCCTACCATTTGGTTCTAAAAAATTAGGGTGTAGGTGCATCTATATCAGTTGGTGTTGATCTAAAAGAAGAGACATATTCTTGTATTGTATATTGTAAAAACAAAGTTTTGCAGATAATAGGAAAGTGTTGGTGGTTTACCTTATTGGGTTCCATGATAAATTATTGTGTTCAAATTTGTTTTTACACTTTCTAAAATATTGTTTAAATTTTAGTCTCTGATTCACCCCCCCACTCTTAATGACAGGACCTGATTTAACATGAGAATATAACCCTAGAATCAAACCTAAAAGGGCACAAAAAAAATTGAATTTAATGTCATGTATGCATAATGGTGCATACACATAATAACACATACATGTACTAGAGTGCATGCATACTAACACACACATGGACTAGCATGCACACACTCCTTTACTCCCTCTCTTTTCTTTCTCTTATTCTCCCTAAACCCCCTCCCTCTATATAACCCCACCCCTTCTCTCTCATCTTGTCTACCCAATCCTTCATCTCTCTTCCTCTCATCCCAATCCTTCCTACCTCCCTCACCCCCTCTCTCCTTAACCATAGGGATTGGGAGTTTCAGGAATCCATTTCCATGAATAACACCTAAATCCATGACATAGGACTCTCAATGATAGCCTTGATTCCAAGTATGAATATGGGTGTGGATATTCTAAGGTCATGGAGTCTAGGTATGAGTGTTTGGGACATATACATGGTTAAGGGTTGAAACTTGGGATTTATTCCCTAAAATAAGAATTTAATCATTGAAGTTCAAGAATGAAGCCTCAGTCCACTACAAACGACCTCTAGAATACCCTTGGCAATGAGTAGATATACTAATGATATTACGAATGCATGATCACAAGGTATAGGTATGAGGGTATTAGACATGGTTGAGGGAGAAAATTTAGTACTTATTCCCTAATCAAGATGATAGAAATATAAGCTCAAGATAGATGCCTCTTGAACAAAAAAAATGACCTCCTAAGGGGATATGGGCACCATTATGAGTTTTCAAGAAGAAGGTATGAGTCACGGGGCCCTCAAGAAGACCACAAGAGGAAACCTACGCGTTGGTCCCTAAAAGATAATTTTTTGCATCTAGATCCAAAAACAATGTTGTGAACCAACACATATGACATCCCAAGAGAATCCTTCACCTTTTAGTTAGCATGTTAACACCATTATTATATTTGGTAAATAGGTAATGATATCAAGGTTTGGAATAAGGTTAAGCAATGAAACTCAAGAATCATGCCCAAAAAGTATCTCCTAGTGCTCAAAATCCATAAACAAGGCCTCAAAACCACCACATGTGACCTATTTATGGAATATTTATATTTTAGTGGAAACATGGGCACTAATAGAATGCTTTTAGCACCAAGGATGGGTCGTGGTGCCTTATAATGCCTTATACCACCAGCAATGGTTTCTTGAGAGTGTTATCTACCTCTAACATGGGATATGGGAATGATAGGGAGGTTTTGAGCACTTGGTATAGGTTATGGTGCCTTAACCATGCCTAGTGGATGAAACTTGAGCCTTATGTGCTAAAGGTGGCTTTTAGGGCTCAAGGGACATGGACAATGCCTTAAAGCACCAAACAAGACCTTTCTATGGGACCTATGGACTTTGAGAGGGGATATGGGATCCATTAAAAGGATTTTAGTACTAGGATTGGGTCATGGAAACACAGACATGGAAGGGGGTAGAAAACTAGGCCTTAGGCCCTAAAATAATATTTTAGGAATCTAGGTCTAAGAATGTCACCTCAAACCACCACACATTATCTCTTGAGTGTATCCTTGACCTTTGAGATAACTGGATATGGGTACCATTAATATTTTTTGAGAATTAGGTATGGGTGTGAAAGTGTTAAGCATGGTTGGTGAAGGAAGCTTTAGCATTAGGCTCTTATAAACACCATTTTGTGGATCAAGATCCAAGAATGATGCCTTGAACCACCATAAATGACTTATTGAGTGTATTTATGGCCTTCAAATTGGATTATATGTAGAATTCAACAATTTTGAACACTAGGTATGCATGGCATTGGGTTTTTAAACATGGTAAAGGGAGAAAACTTGCATCTTAGGTCTTGAAAAAATAATCGAGGCATCTAAATTCATGAACATCAAATTGAACCACCAAAGGGGACCTTTCCAAGGTATCGATGGACTTGAATTCGGTATATTGTTTCCACTGGGAGGTTCTCAATACCAAGTATGCATGTTAAATCCTTTAATGGGATCTATGGCCTTTAAGAGGATATATGGACTCCATGCAGAGGACAATAACTATGCCTGTAATGTGGAACCTTCATTGGAGTTCATACTTACAACTTAACATGTAGTTGGAATAGGTGCTCGTACCACCTTCATAGTTTTTAACAATAAGAAAGGGTTCAAAAACAAAACATTGATGTTATATGCATCATGGGACAATCCCCCAAAATTAATAGTAGGGAATGTTGTTATACTAGAGAAAAGGGTATAGAATATGAGAGCTTTAGATTCTCTTTTATTGAAATCATATAGAAATCATTTTCTTTTTCTAAATTAGATATTAGGGTAAATATATAACCCTTTGGATTTCTTTATTGTTTTTAATGGAAAATTATTATTTTCTTTGCAGGTATTGGATTTAAGAGCGTTTTCTTAGTCATAAGTCAGCCTTTCATTTACAACAATGGATATAGAATAAGATTCAATGAGATCCCTCCTCATGATGTTAACATTGCATATGTTCTTCCTAAATGGATAGAATATAGGCCATGAATAGCACTACTTGAAGAAATTTATGAATGTCACTTCTCAATATTGTTGTATTTCTACCCCTACATCTTGAGAAGGTTGAATCTATAAAGAAACAACTCTCTAGTATTCATCCCAGAGTTCCTTTATTTATGTCTAAGATAAATAATCTCTTAGTTCGTGAGCTAGAAAATATGGATCTTAACATGATTTATAATATCTTCGTTTTGTAAGGAACTGACCTTAGAACTTCTCATATCAATGATAATGAATCCTTCATTTTTCATTTGTTACCAGAAGAAGATCAGTTTTTCGAGGAAACAATGTAGTTATTACATGTGGATGTAGCAGTTTCTTGTGGAAGATGAATGTAGGGTTGAGTAGAGGAAAGATGTCAAAAAATGGGCTAGTACATTATATTTTCGATTGGGTGAATGACTTACAAGATGAAATATGGTGGTTGTAGGAATATATGCTTTTCTTCCCACATAAATTCTAACTAGATTTCCATTTATAATACATGGAAATTTTTTACTGGATTTTACAAGAGAAAGTATCATTTTCAATAACAAGTGGAACTAGGTCCTTCATTACATTCTATTATATTTTTGTTCGTCATTTCGTACTCTAATGCATGGTAATGTACCTCTATCATCGAAAAAATGGGTCTTTAGTTGCATTCCTTTTGACCCAATTGAAAGTTGAGGAAGTACTTTTATGTGACATTATATTTGGGGATAAAAATTTATGTAAAATAATAGAAGCTCAGAAAATACTCTCGGATTTTAAACGCATTCTATAGAAAGCATGAGGACAAGGCTAAGAAAGTGGCCAAAGCCATCATTTTTTTCGTGATGTACACATAGTCCATCCTTACCACCTTGTGCAAGAGGTTTGATGTATTTAGTTAATGATTTGGTTTAATTTTTTCAAATAAACCTTAATGTAGTAGATATTCCATAGTTATTTCCTCTGAACGACAATATTTCTACTGCTTCCCATGCTTTGACAAAGGAGATATAGTTCTTTTGCTACAATAAATACAATATTTGAAGAAAAAATCAGAAGTCGATGGATGCTTTTATGCACAGTATGTTAAAAGGAAAATGGATAAAAACATCCTAAGGAGAATAATTTCCATATAAAACTTTCCTCTTTTATTCCATTTGGATATCTTCTCACCTACTAGAAGATGACATTTCCTTTATCGATAAGGTGTTCTATGGAAAAACTATGCATGAATATAAGGATGCTCTTAAAAATTTTGGAGTGGTCATTGAGTTTGGAATAGGACGTGACATAATTGGTTATCAACGTATTCAAATGAATCAAGATTTCAAAGCAATAACAAGATTGTATAACAACCTCTAGGATTCAAAATAGAAGCCTCATGAGAGCACGATGTTCAAATTATGGATTCCAGACATGATGGTTGGCATGATGCAAATGCATATGTTAACCATTATGTTGACGAGATTTTCAAATCAAGGTGGAAAGTATTGGAAGACTAGTATGATGACCCATTGTAGTTTAAAATATTTTATGAAAAATTGTGTGTATACAAACTTCCACAAATTGAAGACTACTACTCCCTGTGGTGGGAATGGACAGGAACTTCACGATATCGTACACTAAAATTAGAAGGTTAAGCAATGAAACTCAAGCATTAGGCCCAAAAAATATATCCTTGACTCAAAATCTATCAACAAGGCCTCAAAACCACCACACATTACTTATTTATGTAATATTTTTCTTTTATTGGAAATACAGGCACCATTAGAAGGTTTTTAGCACCAAGGATGGGTTGTGCTTCTGTGGACATTGTTAAGGGAGGAAAAAAAAATCTTATGACTTAAAATAAGCTTTTATGCATCCAACTCAAAGAATAATTCCTTAGACCACCACTAATGGTTTCTTGAGAGTATCATCTACCTCTAACTTGGCATATGGGCACCATGGGGAGGTTTAAAGCACTTGGTATAGGTTAGGGTGCCTTGACCATGGATAGTGGATGAAACTTGGTCCTTATGCACTAATGGTGGATTTTAGGGCTCAAGGGACATGGAAATACCTTAAAGCACCAAACAAGACCTTTCTATGGGACTTATGGCCTCTGAGAGGGGATATCAGCTCCATTACAAGGTTTTTAGTAGTAGGATTGGGCCATGGCAGCATAGACATCAAATTCAGCAGAAACCTAGGCCTTAGGCTCTAAAAGAAGCTTCTAGGCATCTAGGTATGAGAATGCCACTAGAACCACAACACGTCATATTTTGAGTGTATCCTTCACCTTTGAGGGTGGATATGGTTACCATTAACAAATTTTTAGCACTAGGTATGGGTGTGAGGGTGTTAACCATTGTTAGTGGAGGAATTTCATGCATTAAAATCTTACAAAAACCATTATAGGGCTCAAGGTCCTATAATTATGCCTTGAACCACCATAAATATTGGTGCCACTAGGAGGTGTCTAGGAACATGAATGATGCAACATTACACATGAGTTGCGAAGGGAATCCTTTGCCTATAAAAAAGGGCACAAGTGACTTTATGAAGTTTTGAGAATTAAGTTTGGGTCTCAGGGGTTTGACATAGTCAAGGGAGGAAATACAAGACATAGCCACTAAAGGAAGCTTCTTGGCATCCAGGTCCAAACCCAAGATCTCAAACCACCACACATGACCTCTAAAGGGAATTATTAATGGGTATAGGTAAATACCACACACTAGGTAGAGGCATGAAGGAACCTATAATCCCTTAATCCCTAACCCCTAATTCCTAGTTAACCCAAAACACCTAAGCCCACTAACCCATAATCCCTAAAGCCCAAAACTTATAAGCACATAAACACCTAAGCACTTGGGGATTATGGTTTAATTAAGGGCTTCAAGGTCTTTAGGAAGAGGGAATTTAGAAAAAAATAAATAAATAGGGATTTATTGAGCAATAAATGTGCTAAACTTTATACACCATGAAGCAACGTTTAACATAGGGGCGTATGTGTTAGTAGCGCATACGCGCCAGTGGAATGTACGTGCTACTAATGCGTATTCTCCCCTATTGAATATGACAATTTATAAAATTCCTAAGCTCTTCTTCGACATTTTTCCTGCTCAATTACACGATCTGTATTTGCAACAAACACAACTCGACATTATTTTACAATTTGAATTGACTTCACACACCTCTTGGAGTTTATTTGGAAATTTGGATTGAATACACACACCTTTTAGAATCTAATAGGATCTTTGGATTGAATCCTTAGGATACTTGGACACACTTGAACTATTCTTACATCTAGTGGACACATCAAAACATCATTCTACATTGCAAGCAAGGAACAATCCCTTAGGTATGGTGACATATTTTCCTCATGGAATGTATTTCAATCTTCATTCACTCTATTTAGATTGTTTGAATTGTAGTTTTTCCTCATGCATTGTATGAATTGTATTTTAGTCTTCTTAATTTTCATCATAGACAACAAAAAATATCTTACCAAGAAAAAACAACAACATGCTCCAAACAATGCTTTCAACCTTTCATAAAACTTACTTGCATCATCACCAACAACCTTGCATAATTAGATAACTCCATCCATTACATAAAAAATTTCTTAATTTGTCATGATGTAACTCCAACAACTTGCAAATACCAAAAGGATCATCAATAATGTGGCATCATTCCTTACTCCCATCTCTTCAGCATATTTAAAAATACCCCCGTTGATACATGCCTTGTCAATGAGAGTGTCTCCTCCTCTACCATATGGATCACTACACTCAACACATCAGTGACACCCACCTACAAAATCCTAGATGATAAGACCTAGTTCTGGGCCCCTCCCTGAGATAAAATCTTCATATTATTTTACAAAAATATAACTTTAATATAATAATTAATGAAAATAATAAAAGAAAATTATATTTTCATAATATAAATACAATTAAATAAAAAATCATGGCAATTTTTAGTAATATGATTAAAATTTTTGCGAGTATATAAGAGTGATTGAGACTATTGTGATTATGGTAAAGATGTTTATTATTTTTTACATTATTGAGAAGGCATGTAAGGCTTAAGATTCTCAGTATTCTATAACAATCTAAATGATCCTCCCTTGAGTTAGATGTAAAGTTGATATGAACATGCAAGTTCTGAGTACAAAATAGTTTTTGGTGCATTATTTTTCCTTGAAGATGAGATTCTCTACAGTGGTTCATTTTATTTTAAAATGTGTGTTTCATCAATATGTTTGTGGACATAGGTAACACTAGACACATCTTTGACACCATTCCATTTGGGAATTTTATGAAGTTATTGGAGGGTTGATTAATGAGTGATAAAATGAAGAGGATGGAGGGAGACTAGAGAATCCCTAATGTAATTACCCTAATATTAACCCTTGAGTTTTGATTTGAGTATTTAGTATTGTGGTTAAATATGAATGTGATTATACACTATGAACATTGTTTAATGGTAGAAACTGTAAATATTTATATTTATTGTATTTAAATTTTGTTCTTTATCAAACCATGGGAAGCATTGAAGTAAGAGAGGTCATGATACAACTAGAGGGTAATTTCAACTTAGGGAAGTATTCAATAGATTGAATTGAATTAATTAAAATTATAATATCTAAGAGGCTAGAATGTGCCATAAAAATATCACCATGACTCTAAAACTTAGGGTTAGGTGTCATCCCTAGGTTTAAGGTATTGAAACACTAAAAAAGGATCTATCCCCTCTATTATTTTTATACTGAATAAGGGTTGTGTTAGGATCAATTAATCCTCCCTTGTCCATATATAGTATAATTGATCATCTTTCCTAACTTAGGAGTCATTTACTAGAGTTTGGTGCCACCATGAATATTAGTGTCATTGGTGCCACCGTGGCCACTGGTGCCATTGGTGCCATCGATGCCAATCCCTATATTTTAGGATCCAGTCTGAGTGCTACCAGCAGCCTCCATCAGTTGGTTGTGGTAGGTAGGAAATTATGTTGAGTCAACCTCTAATTACAATCAGTTTGATCACTTCCAGTTACCCTAGTGCCAGTTAATATGCATCCATGAAGGGAGAGTGGTGCCTTTTTCCACCTACCTCATCAGTTAACTGATTGTAGAACTGATTTAGAAATTTGGAGTTAGACTAGTGACCTCTTACAGTGGTTTAGACACACTGAGTTAGACAGTTAGTCAAGTTTAGTTGTAAATTCAAATATTATCCACATGATTCAAATTCTACTTATTGTAACACCATTGTATTACTGTTGGAATGAATGAATATTAATGTTGTAATTAATTGATAAATTCTTATTAGATTTGTCTCAAATTTGTCTTGTTTAGTGTACACTGTCTTTGATATTCAATTGCATAATTCTACTTCTCAATTGATCTCATTTTCCTCTAGATAAATGGTTCACAAATTTAACATGGTATTAGAGCCTTGTTCAGGCTAGCCACAAGTCTTGTCCGATCTCCATTGTGCATCGGAAGCAGCTGAGTTTCAACATGAATCCTATAAAAATTTCCTTGCAACTATGGATTCATTGTGAGAAGTCTCTGCAGCTTTGATAGACTCTGAGAAAGTGAACATGTCAAGCTGGAAAGGATTGCATTGACATATGATTGCAAATTGAATTGGTTTTTCAATGTCACTTGCAGATACCTATGTAGATTCTTGAGGAATTGACTGATCAACATACAGAAAGATGGATTCTTCATCTCTCGTACCCTGAATCCTTAATCCCTTCAATTATATTGATTGGAGGGAAGATGTGCAGGTATCCTTTTACAATATTGGCATGTTTAGGATGAAAATGGAAAGAGAAACTAAGCCCCAATTTCATCCTTCGGCTTCATGTGCACTCATATCTCCTAGCATATTTTGTTGCACCTTGAGGGACTAAGGACTCCGAAGGAAAATTGGGATAAGCTTGAATATTTGTTTAGAAAACAAGATGAGCTTCAAGGGCACATATTGGAGAATGAGCTCATTCCACTACAGTATTAGAATTTGAATTCCATTTAGATATTGAAGCAGATAGTTCTAATAATGTTTGCGGTAAATGGAGAATGAAGATACAAACTAAACAAAACAAACCACACACGAAACAAACAAGTATTTCTCAAGAATTTACAGTATCATTCACAATAAAAATATTCAATGTTACAACAGTTTACATAGGAAAATAATTCGAATCAATTAGGGATGGATTCGAATATATCCACTAGATGTGATTTTATCTAACTGGCCATCTAAATTATGGTGACTCAATCAATATCAGAGTCCAATAAATCAACTCCCAGATGTCCAACCAACTCAATCACTCAATGAAATCTAGTTAACTCGGTGCAACTGAGTATTGTCGATGGGAAAAGGTGTCTACTCCACATGCAGCCATGCTAGCCATGCAAAGCTTGTGCTAGCCAACTGATTGTGAACTAACTAAAAGTATCTGGGGGATAACTAAGACTGACTAGTACTAATTCCAACTAACTGAAGTAGGTTGGTGCCGTGACTCCCAATGGCTCCTAAAATGTAGGGATTGGTCTAGGAGGCACCCAAACTGATGCATGTACATGCAATAACTGGAAGTTAACCTTTATAAGTGTTCCCCACACTCCAATGACTAGTACATGTAACCCCATTAGGCCAAGTGGACCCAATTGTACTAGTGGGACCAAATAATTAATTAAGGTTCCTAAGTTAGGCTAATTACTCTAATAGACAATATGGTCAAGGTAGGCTTAATAATCCTAACAGCCCCCCATGAATCCTAACTTGGACAACTGTGGGACTTGGTAAAAAAATCATAGGTCACCCAATATACAATATAAAATACATGAATGTTGCATAATACAACCGAGGTAGGTAAAACCTCTTGGGAAAACATCCCCTCAAAATAGGAACTGAAAATCAAGCCTTAGTTCCCAAAAGACACCAGAGAAAGGAAAATCTATTTTCGGTAAAATACTTGGTGAAAATATTTGCAATATGATCCTCTGTCAAACAATAGTGCAATGTGATGGTTCTGTTATGCCCTAGTTCCCAAATGTAGTGCATGTGAACCTCTATGTGTTTTGTCCTCTGCTTCTGAACATGATCACTAGAAATATTGATTGTACTTTGGTTGTCACAATAAATATCCACTGTAGATGAAGTATGAATCCCAAACTCTGTCAAGATTCCATTTATCCAAACTTCCTGAATAACTACATTCACAGCTCCCCGATACTCTTCTTCTGCTGAAGAGAGTGCAAGTGCTGCTTGCTTCTTGCTAGACCAACAAATTGGCCCAGATCCAATCATGAATAAAAAAACCCGAGGTGGATTTCCTATCATTTCCATCTCCTGCCCAGTTTGATTCTGTAAATCCTGTGATATCCAAGTGTTCTCCTGCAACATAGTGGATCCCATAATCAATATTACCTTGCACATAGTGCAAGATCCTCTTTAATTCTTTCGAGTGTAGCTCATGTGGCTCCTGCATGTATCTGGCAGAAGCGCTCACAACATAGGATATGTCTAGTATTAAATGAGTGAAATACAGAAGGATTCCAATGAGCTTTCTATAGAGAGTGTTGTCCACCAAAGGTGTGGAACCACCTTCTTCAAGCCTGATGCCTGATAGAAAAGGACAGGGGGATGCCTTGCAATCCTCCATGTGGAATCTCTTAAGTATGTCTGATGAATACCTGGACAGTGAGATCATGATTCGTGAAGTATTTTTACTTACTTCGAGACCAATTAACTATCTTAACAGTCCTAAGTCAATAATAGAGAATTCTTTATTAAGAGCATACTTGATGCTACTCAATCCAGAAATAGATTTGCTGGTGAGAAATTCATCCACATACAATACAACTAGAAGAAAGAACCTCTCCTTCTTCTTCATGTAGACATTGCAATCATACTTTCACCTTTCAAACTTCTGAGAGATGAGGAAGGCATCCTTATTGGAGTACCATGCCCTTGGGGCTTCTTTGATTCCATACATTACTGATTTCTTTAGTCTGCAGACTAAGCAACTATCATCAATAAACCCCTCAGGTTGTTTCATATATATCTCTTCCTCCAAATCACCATGGAGGAAGGCACTCTTCACATCCATGTGATGTACTTCCCATCTCTTGGAAGCAACAATGGACAATACCAACCTGATGGAGTCCATTATGGCTACTGGAGTGAATTTATCATTGTATTCCAATCCTTGGACTTGAGAGTATCCTTTTTCCACCAACCGAGCCTTATACTTGGTTGTGGTCCCATCAGCAGCTATTTTGGTTTTGTAGATCCATTTTCACTGTACCAACTTCCTTCCTGGAGGTAAGGAGGCAAGTTCCCAAGTCTAGCTGTCATATATCAAATCAAACTCCTCATCCATGGCTACCTACCATCTAAGATCATGGAAAACCTCCTTGAAGGATTGAGGATCTGACCCAAGCATCATAAAATACCTCTCAAGAAGAAGAGGGTTTGTGTGAGACAGTGCAACACTCTCCTTCTATTACTGGGACCTTGTTCTTCTTTTGTCATATGGATCCCCAGTACCATCTCCAGCTACTTCTATGATATTCTTATCCCATTTAGGCTGCTGGAATGAGATAGATGCTGGATCTGGATCTAGATCCCTTTGAGGTGTAAGCTCAATGTCTAGATCATGTTGGGATGACTCCTCTTCTAAATCTGAATCTGAAATGTCAAGAATTGAAACTGAATCTGCAATAGGAAGTGAAGGAATGTTTATACCTTCATTAGATTTGAATGAAAGCTATGGTGATGTTGGACCTGTGTATGGCATGAAGTGAGAGAAAATATATGCCTTGGAGGCATGATCAACAATTCCTTTTTCTATAATATCCCCAGTTGATATTTTTGTGATCTCCACTGAGTCAGGTCCAAACACCACTTGCTTTGGTGAGCCAATGTGAGTCATATGATAAACATATAATAGATTAGCTACAAGGGAGGGCACATATAGGACATCTCTGAACACACCATGCTTCACTCTGATGGTGCCTCTTCCTGCTGCTGGAATTTGGGAGTCATCTCCCATGTGAATAGTGGGACCTTCTTTGATATTGAGAGAGGAGAAGAGATCCTTAGAGGCCACCATGTGATTGTAGGATCCAGAATCAATCAAATATGCTCTAGATTGAGGTAGTCCTACTTTCAAAGCATGACATATTTCATGTCCATTATCTGACTCCTTTGCTCTTTGTGGGGGAGCAATGCTTGAGAAGAGCAGACATTTAATCAAGTTTCTTCCTCATACAATGATCTTCAAGATGGTACCCTGTTCACAATAGGGACATAAATTATTCTCGAATTTATTCTTCTTAGAGCCTGAGGCCCCTTCAGAATTTTATTGATTCTATTTAGGCTTTGAATCAGCTTCTTTTGGCTCCTTATTCTTTGTTTTCCCCTTTGCTTGCGCTTTGGAAGAGTCAGTAACTAGGAGAGCTTGATATTTGGAGGTCTTTATGATTCCCATTCGCATCAACTTGTATTTCTCCTTGATTAAGGACTCAAAAAAAGAATCTAATGAAGGAAATTTCCAATCAGGAAATCTTTCTGGCTTGGAATGAAATATGGAAACAAATACAAAATACTCAAGGCCTAGCTTGCTGACTATGGAAAGGAAATTCTTCTCATCCTTCCACTCTATTCTGCACTGTCTTCATTCAAGTAGCATAGACTTGAATTTAGTAAATAATTACTCAATAGTATCGAAACTGTTGGGATGTAAAGATACCAACTCATTCTCCAGAACATGTCCCTGAAGCTCATCTTGTTTGTTAAACAAGATATCAATATTCTCCCAGGATTCTCTGAGAGTCCTCAAGACTTCTAGGTGGAAGAGGAGATATCTGGATATATAAGTACATAAGTACTCGAATGCTTCATCACAATGGTTTAGAAACTTGTTTCTTTCAACTGGTTTATGAGGCTCAGGGTCCCATCCATGTATGATCTTGTGATATCCATGCTTGCACAAGGCCAATTGCATATCAATCCTCCAATCAAGATAATTGGAAGTTGTGAGGATCTGTGGTTCATGAGTTTGAGAACTCATAATTGCTTCGGCTAAAAGATTGCAAAAACTTCACACAAGCTACGTAGCACTTGTATTTTTTCACTGCAAAACACACTAAAACATTTGAACTATTAGAATCATGATTTTCCTCTCGACATGAACATATTTTTAGGGTCTGTCACTCCCTCTCTGCTGCTCTGAATAAATCTAGAGCCAACAAACCATCATAGGGTACTTCGGTGGAAACCCAACTGCTTTTGATGTTTGATGGGGAGAAACAAGCATGAAACCTTCCTGAGAAATCTCTGATGTCATATTAGAATTTGATTTCCATTTAGATCTTCAAGCAGATAGTTCTAATAATGTTTGCAGTAAATGGAGAATGAAGATACAAATTGAACAAAACAAACCACACAGGAAACATACAAGTATTGCTCAGGAATTTATAGTATTATTCACAATAATAATATCTAGTGTTACAATAGTTTACATAGGAAAAGAATTCAAATCAATTAGGGATGGATTTGAATCATTCCACTGGATGTGACTATATTTAACTAACCGTCAAACTCATGGTGACTCAATTAATATCGAAGTCCAATAAATAAACTACCAGATGTCCAACCAACTCAATCAATCAATGGAAGCTAGTTAACTTAGTGCATCTAAGTGTGGTAGGTGGGAAAAGGCACCTACTGCACATGTAGCCATGCATTAGCCATGCAAATATTGTGCTAGATAACTGATTGTGAACTAACTGAAAGTAACCGGGGGCTAACTAAGACTGACTAGTACTAACTCCAACTAACTGAAGTAGGTTGGTGATGGGACTCCCAGTGGCTCCAAAAATGTAGGGATGGGTCTAAGAGGTACCTAAACTGATGCATGTGCATGTATTAAGTGGCAGTTAACCTCTAGCAGTGTTCCCCACACTCCAGTGGCTGTTGCATGTGGCACCATTAGGCCAAGTCGACCCAATTGTACTAGTGGACCCAAATAATTAATTAAGATTCCTAAGTTAGGCTAATTAATCTAATAAACAATATGGTCAAGGGAGGATTAATAATCCTAACATACTTTCCAACAATTTTGAATCTATTCATCAATTATTCACAAAATACAAGTCACTAGTACTACAATGTAAACAATGTGGAATAGAGAGGAAATATGAGCTACTCATTCTATTAGTCTTGAGCAACCTTGGCTCAAAATACTCAGTCTTTGCCTCTACATTCCATTCCGGAAGAGATTCCATCCCTAATTAAAAGATACCTTCTCTAGATGCTTTTGTTGACTCCTTAATACTGGAGAAACATAAATTGGTTCAAATGGGAGTGATTCAGACCTCCAAGAATCAAGCACTCTTAGTGACATACTCAAACAATGCGCAAGGAAGAGGGAAGAGAAAAGAGAAGGAGACCCAAAACATTGATTTGAAGAAAAAGGAGAATAAAAAATATTCTGATGGAGCCTCGAGTTCCAGGGAAAAGAAGAAATTAGAGAATACTAAGTGTCTATATTGTATGAGAGGCTTTCATCCGAAAATCCAGTGCATGGAGAAGACCACCAACCAGCTGTAAACACTCCTTGAATAGAACAATATTTCCCTCCCACAAGGAGCAAATAAGTATGATGTTGGACAACTGACAGAAGATCATGAGAGGTTCTATGCCTTTAAGGTATGCCTCACTCAGTTGAAGGATTATTTGATAGATTTTGGAGAATCCAACCACATGGTTTACTCCAGGGAATCCTTCACCACTCTAAGACTCATAGGAGGACCTAGCATTCATATGGGAGGTGACTCTTAAATCCAAGCTACTGGGAAAGGTTCTATTAAAATCTAGCATGGTGAGTTCAAGAATGTACTCTATGTGCCCTCTCATGCAGCAAATTTGTTGTCATTTTATCATATGACTCATATAGGCTCTCCCAAGAGAGTTAAATTTGACTCTGACACAGTAGAAATCACTGAAAAAATATATTGGAAATATCATAGCGAAAAGATTTTCCAATCATGCTTAAAAGGCATATGAGTTCTCCCATTTCCTTCCTGCTTCACATACAACAACTTTATTGGCTCATGCCAATAACACCAGCAAGTTGTGGCATGAGATATTTGGGCATCTCAATTTCAAATATCTCCACCAAATTCAAAATGACAAAATGGTTAAGGGATTTCCACTCATCCAAACATCAGATCGAGTATGTCATGGTTGCTTGGTAGGTAAGAATCCAGAGAAGAGGTATGAAGTTGGGAAGGAAAATAGAGATGCCTCTACACTTGATATGATACATAGTGATGTTTTAGGACCAATTCCTACAACATCAATAAATGGTTTCGGGTATTTCCTTACTTTTATTGATGATTGTTCAAGGTTCTACTGGGTATATTTCATGAAGCCGAAATCAGAGGTATTCGAAATTTTTAAAGTTTTAAATCTTTGGTTGAAAATAGCTTTAGAAAGAATATCAAATCCATTAGACAGGATAATGGAGGTGAATACATTAAAATATATTTTTATCAGTATTGTGAATAATAGGGGACTCAAATGGAACACTCAGTTCCATACACACCACAACATAATGGTGTCCCTGAGAGGAAAAATAGATCATTGAAGGAGATGGAAATATGTCTTCTCCAAGAAAAGAATCTTACTCCTCTTTGGGATGAAGTTGTAAACTTTTTTTCATACATATAGGATAGAGCGCCTCACAAATAAGTGATTTGGGCCACTCCTTTTGAAGCACTACATGGGAATAAGCTTGATGTCTCTCACTTAAGAGTCTTTGGTTCCAAAGCTTGGGCCAGAATTCCTATGGACAAGAGAAAGGAATTCCAAGCGCATAGTAGTGAATGCATACTGCTGGGATATGTTGAGGATGAAAAATCATATAAATAGATGGAACTTGCAACTAAGAAGTGCTTCACAAAGTGCAGTGTTCAGTTTGAAGAATATCAGTTGCTTGATCCACCACAATCCGAAGCAAAAGGAGGTATAAACAATATTTCATTTCCATTTGATGATGATATTTTGTCTCATGTTTCAGATTCAAATGATGAGGAATAATATCAACATGATCTTGATATTGACTTTGTACCTCATGAGAATCTAGATCCAGATCCAGCTCCCATTCCAAATCAGATGCCTAGGCCTAAATGCGACCAAAATCTCATTGAAGCAACTAGGGATGGTGCTGAGAATCCAGAGGATAGAAGGAGAACACGGTCCCAGTCTCAGAATGAACATGTTTCACTATCTCACATAGCTTCGCTATCTATAGATTGGTGCAACAAACTTCTAGGGAAATGTTACTTGATGATATCGAATGATTTAACAATTTGGCCCACTGAAGAAAAAAATTGATCATTGTGTTCCTCCTCCAGAAAGAAGAAACACAATGAACATTCACTGGATCGAGAGAAAATTGATAGGTTCACATGCACAGTTTCAGGATGTTGCTACACAGAATAACCAAAATACTGCATTGTTGTTGCAAAGTGTTGCAGATTGCAACAAAAATTTTACAAGTTATTACCCAAAGAGGAAAATTTAATTCTAAAGTTTAGCTTGTTTTCTTTATTGACTACTTATTTTGACGGGGGGGGGGGGGGGGCCCCCAAGGGGGGTTNTAGGGCCCAAAGTTGTCCAACTTAGGATTAAGGGGGGGTGTTAGGATTAGTTAATCCTCCCTTGTCCATATATAGTCTAATTGATAATATTGCCTAACTTAGGATTCATTTACTAGAGTTTGGTGCCACCATAAATATTGATGACATTAGTGCCATTGGTGTCGTTGGTGCCACCGGTTCCAATCCCTACATTTTAGGAGCCACTATGAGTGCCACCAGCATCCTCCATCAGTTGATTATGGTAGGTAGGTAGTTATGTTGAGTAAAACTATAGCTACAATCAGTTAGATCACTTTCAGTTATCCTAGAGCCAGTTATGCATGCATGAAGGGAGAGTGGCACCTTTTTCCACCTACCTCACAAGTTAACTAATTTAGACATATGGAGTTAGACTAGTGAGCTATGACAGTGATTTAGACACACTGATTTAATCAGTCAATCAGGTTTAGTTGGTATATTCGAATCTTATCCGCATGATTCGAATTCTACTTATTGTAATACCATTGTATTACTGCTGGAATGAATGAAGATTAATGTTGTAATTAACTGATCAATTCTTATCATATTTGTCTCAAATTTTTCTTGTTCAAGGTACATTGTTTTTGATATTCCACTGCATAATTATACTTCTCAATTGCTCTCATTTTTTTGTAGATCAATAGTTCACAAATTTAACAGGTTTTCAACAGGTCATTATTACACCAAGAATTGACAAGTGGATGGGATTTATCGAGTGGCTCTATGTTATGGATCATGTATGAATATAAATAAGAGTATATAAGTTAGCTACCAAGATTTTTTAAGAAACTGATACTGTGGATATCGTCTAAGAAACAATCCCTCACCCATGGTGGTGAAAACAACATCTATTGGTGTTCAGTGTATAATGTTTTTTTCCCTATTGTCGAAAGGGGATAAAATCCTTGATTTTTACTAAAGAAAAATCAAGGGAAGGAAAGTATATTTTTTTGGGGGAACATAATCCTTGGTGTTAGTATTAGTATTATCTTATCTCCCTATTTATGTGAGGAGAAGACCAAAATTCATAGGTGAATAATAAAATTCGCTCAGGAGTCCAAAAGACCACTTGAGAAATTGAACCCAAAGGTCATTCTCATGTATATATTGTACATTTGTTAATGGTAAAATTGTGCTTTGACACCTATATTTTGTCTTTGCTTAGGTTCATCTTGGCTTTGTGCTATCCAAATTTCAAGGAAAATTTTAGGCGTGATATTTAAACCGTGTTCTAGGTTTTTTACCTTTTGTTTCAAGAAAATATTTGTCAATTTCCATTTTTTCTAAGTTGATTCACCCAAATTCACCACAATTAGCTATAAATTATATAAAACCCTTATCAACTTCAAACTTTTCAAAAAAAAAAATCGTCAAACATTTTATGGTTTGAAATTTAAGAATTAGTAAGATTTGCCAAGCTTTTTACACTTTGAAAAAATTATGGATCCTTAAAACTTTCCTTATAACCAATTGGTTTATCTACCTTGAGGGGAATATAACAGTGGTATTAGAGCTCATTATGATTCCTTGGACTGTGTAATAACTCCTTGGCCTACACCATTCAACCCTATGCTTTCTAGTCTTAGTGCTCAGTATGCATTCTATACATTTAAATGTTGAATGAAACCCTAATTTTAGCTATGTGTTTCATTCTCCTCACTATGAAAATCCCATAACCTCCACTCACTACAAGTAAAATTCCCTGTAGCGGAGGTTATAGCTGGTGATCCACTCAAAAGAATCCAAATATCTGTTTATAATGGAGGTCATTAGTGTAAGTGAGCAGTCAAGAGTTTTATCAGAGGTTTTTTCTTGGTGCACTTATTTTAATACCAACACATCAATGTGTTTCTTACATAGACACTCTAGGAAGCCATATACCATGTTTCACCATGTCCAAAAAAAATCATCATGTGGAGAAAACAAAAAATATTAAAACCAGTGTTAAGTAAACATAAATGCCTTGGTGCGTTTCCATAAACCTAAATGCCCCATAATATATTTTATTAAAAAATTTAAAAATATTAGTTTATCAAAATATTTGTAAGATTTTGTTTAAAACCCTATACGCGTTGCGATGTCTAATATTGAACATCTTAGTGTGTTAGGAAGACACGAACACACAGTCGCATGTTACAAAGAAAATATTCCTATAGTTTGGGGTGGACCACAACACACAGTATTAACACCAGAAATCACATCTCTTCTCAAGTATGCTAGATAAATTAAGGAAACTAACAACTAAGGGATAGAAACCTACATACCTCAACAAGATGTTTGAATATGACTGCCGTTGAGCTCACAATCAAAATCTTGTCCTTACAATTTTCCCACAACAACAAATATACATCCAAGCATAAAATATATTAAATGTTAGTATTGAATCTAGCATAATCCATTTAAACATGTATAAAACAATTATACCCATGGATACAAATATAAACAATTGCACATGAAATTTGGATGAGAATTGGATATTCCTAGTAATGTAAAAACATAGACACAATGTGACAACCTATGTCAACACCTCGTCCAAACCAAGAAATCGAGTCCCTCCACATGGACCTCCACCACTTGAATCCTCCATAACAAGGTAAACTCACAAAGTAAATGGACATCTTGGGAGATGAAAAAAATGATTCTATCAACAAGGACAAAGGGATGCAGATTCAAGTATATGATAATGGGACACAAATTTTCTATAGTCTCCTTACTTTCAAAGTTTCTCCTCCAACTTTTCATGATGTCTCATTACATTGCCCTCAAATGGGAAATGGAGGGTTGAATCAAAGTGTTTCCAAGAATATGGAAGGCCAAGGATCAATGTATTCGTTACTTGATGAGGAAAGATCCAAATATTATTTGTTTTTTAGCACAAAAGCCAATGTCCGTGGGATGTAATGGTGCAAGCGGCATATACATGGGATGCATAATTGATGACCCACATGTAGCTTCAAAATTGCCTTTTTAAGGGTTAAAATGAAGCATAAGGGATATAGTAAGTAAAGGGAGTATAGTGAGTCTACATAGGGACAAGTGAAGGCCATCAAGGAATGATGCATGAGATGTGGCAAATCAGGATATAACACTGCATATTTTATTTAAAAAAACATTATTAATTTATTTAAAATCCTAGTTAAATTTATTTAATACCTTAAACTCAGCATGTTACCTATCTCACCGTGGCCTGGTGTGTAGAACTACCTAATACATAAGTATATGTTCTATTAAAAAATTACACATATTATCATTGTATTAGAAAACATCATTATATTTTACTTAAAACCCTTCACCGACGCGTTAGCTAATATGACACACCCCGATGTGTGTCATTTAACCAAAATCACTAATATGTATTTTATTAAAAAATAATAAATGTTAAATTTTGTTGAAAAACATAACGACGATGTGGTCATGTTCTAAACCACTTCTATGCATGTATTATTATCGAGTGCAACGGAACTGGTTTTTATAATAAAAAAATATCACCTCATCAAACTCATTTTTACCCCTTTATAGTGCGTCTAGGCCATCTACACCGGTGTCGTACATCACCCACTGAACTACCTACCACCTATGCTCGTTCTTCATTTGTTGCAGAAACATTGCTCATTCCCACTGGTTATTGACTCGAGTTTGAATTTTCCCAAACAATGGGAAAAAATTCAAAATCTCCATACATAACCAAGATGCCTGCCCGACATGCAATTTAGTAAGTAAATTAATTCTTATTTCATAATTTAAATTTTTAGCAAATTAAATTTTGTATTTGAGCAATTTTTTTTTCCCAAAATTTTTAAAAAAATGACCCAATGCATTCAATCTGTTCATCTCACACCGGATGTCAGTGCACCTTCTAAAATTGGTGCACCTTGTGAAATTTTATAGGGAGCACCACTAGCGAGGCAAGCCGAATTGATTTAACACACTACTTAAACAATGTGTTACACTTTTGTAGCACACCGAGTAAACATGTTCATTTTTTTTAATAATAATAAACCAATTCACAATCCATTACTATCAATGTAACACACTAACCTTACAATTCCCATAGTGTGGCTCACCGAATAAACATTCATTTTATTTTAATAATAAAAAACCAATCTGCAATGGATTACTATCAATGTAACACACTGACCTTACAGTGATTATATGTGTATAGATCACACCATTATATATCAAATAAAACGTATTAAAATTAAATAGTCAGTTCTTTTCGTTAACGATTGCGTACCGGTCTCATTGCATTAACATGATTGTAACCCAATGCTTTAGACAATTAAGAAATTACAAACCCTAAACAATAATGATTCCATGGTACTCATGGCTCATGCCAGCGTACCAGTATTTGGTGTTCTGACGTGTAGTAGGTGCACCATGTACACATTCCCTATGGACATTAAAATAATGTAAACAACGATGCTTCTCATTAAAGACAACACAACAGTTACAATTAGTTGAAAACCAAAATTTTGAAATGCGTCGGTACATTTTTTTATCAAATGCACCGTCTTGACAATATAATTTTTTAAAACTATAAAAATATCTTAACGGTGTTTTGGTCCCCATTTTGTCACCATTTTTGGGTTCAATACTTCGCATATTAACACATGTTTTGGTACTTTTTAGTGTCTTTTGCACCATGCAGCTCACTATTCAAGCCTCAGGTATGAATAAATTTAAGGTTCATATCAATTCTATTTATTATCAGCATTTTATGGTTTCAATGATTAAAATTGGCATGATATAGAGTGAATTCGCTATATTAATTCATGTGTATTATTGTTTGCAGGTTATATGATCTTTTAGGCAGGCTAACAAACAGACACGCGTTCAACTAGATATATGGAGAGCGTATCCAGCTTCCTATCCATATCACCAATCAGACCATGCATTGTTGGTAGCATATTTCTATGTGTTAAAGGCACGAGAATGGCTAGGAACTGTCATCACCATGTGCCATCATCTCAGCATCAGTCTTCTTCTGGAAGAAGTGCCCATCTCATGTCTATGAATGACACCTTGACGTCGGCTCTTATTTGGATTAAATTCATAAGCCACATCGCACACCAGAGGAAACTTGATCTACGAGAGCAGGAATTGTTAGTTGTTAGTTGTTAATGCACATATTTGACATTATGGTTACCTTATCATGAAGAGCATTCAACCACTATAGGGTCGACTTGCTCGCCTCCATTGAATGATGTATATATAGACGTTTTCATGCGACATAGAAAAGGTTGGAGTATGAGTTTCTGTCTTTTATTTGATCAGTTTAATCTGGAAAAAATCGGTAATGCTACCCTTTTATTTTAATGAAAGTGATATTGCGCTATGTATGATCATGTGTGGTTAGAAGAAGCATAACTCTATTCGCTGGGAGGCCCCCCCAACAAACATAGTCTTTACATCTTTGTGTAGGTTTTGTTATTTCTTTCCTCTACAATTAGTATAATTTTGTTTATAATTTGTTTAGTTTTGTTTCTATAATCACTCATGTTTCTTGTAGATTTCAGTTTAATATTATGTTGACCATGTAGATTCCTTTTTATCAGTCAGCAACTGGTTGTGCCTAATACAGTTTTCAAGTTTTTCTACAAAGTCTTTATAATTCATTACTTGATTTCTAGATTTAAATTATAGTAAATTAGTTCTGTTTATTCCAGTTTTTATAATGAATCTGCTTAAGAGTATGCTAGTTTGTTAAAGGATATTTTAAATTATGAAATCAGCTGAAGTTATATTGTTATGGAATTCAGTCATTAGAGTAGGTTTTACTTCTTGCTTTTATATTGCAGTAGTACATGCACGAGGCATCTGCCCTTCAATAAAGCATTTAAATTTATTGTTTCCTTAAATTTTTAGCATTTTCTTCAAACATACTGTCATACAGACAGTCTATTCCACCTTTTATACAGACCTTCATTTCCACCTGTTATACAGTCGCTCATTCAGCCCCGTGTGTTTTTAATTTGTTTTAAAGCCTATCTTTTTAGTTTTCTGATTCTATCTGAATAGTAATGGTTAGATAATGTTTATATTTTCTTTTAAAAACCTTTAGATAATATTGTTTAAGACTTCTTGTTAAAACTCATTTTCCCTTTCTCTTTCTTTTTACCTTATACATAGGAATCATGTTATGTAATTTAACTCATTGTATTGATTTGTAATTGAACCTTTGAGTTAAGTTGTTTCTTTGTATATGAGGTTTAAGTTACATACATTAATGGATTAAATAATTTACACATAATACAACTTGTCCTCTTAATCATGTAATTAGGGATCTATAAGATAGAATTCAAATTACTTTCCATAAGTCTCATGTTTGATCATAAATCATGTTTAATTTTATTAATATTTTGTAAGTAGGAGTTGTGTATTTATAAACAACCATGTTTACTATTTCTTGTAACTGGACATTTCTCATTTTGCACATTTTTGTAGAGATAAAACTAGACCTAATTTACTTTATCTTTTACACTTCTTTTGAGAGCCATTTTGATACCTCTCCTGCCCCAGTTCCTATTACAGTAAATGCCTACCCTCAGAATAATCGAGGAGAGTGGAATTGAAATGATTTAGTTAGTGAATGTGTATTTAGTCATTGTGAATCCTTCTTTATCATCCTCTCAAATGAAATAAATCTCCTTTGATAAAACAGTTTCAATGTCACAACATTGTTCATGATTGGATACCACTCTGCCTTGACCTTTGTTTTATTAGATCCTTAGAAGTTCAACTTAAGGTCTTTTGATCTTTAGTTTATTAAAGTATTACCACGATACTCTCTACCTTCGCATATATTTTGTAGCAACTCTAATCCTACTAACTCCGATTGATAATTAAATATTAGGTAAATTATTCAAGACAATATTTTGCCCAACATTTATGGCGTCGTTGTCAGGGACTTGTTTTGTAAGGTAGAATAGATGTAGGGTGGTAATGGTGGAGAAATAAGATGAGAGGTAATAACCTCCACATCTGTTATAACAGGCGCCCCCAAATCCAGTAATAATATTAGCATAGGATATCAAAATTTTGTTGAGTTTTTATAAAATTCTTATAGGAAACATAAAAATCCCAACTCACTGAATATGAATTAAAGAAAAAAATACCTATAGGAAGTAGTTTTGCTAGAAATATAAAGAGATTCTATAGAGGGAAATCATAGAATAAATCTTGGCAGGAGGTCCTGAGGGCCTCATTCTTAACAAAGTTCATAAATAAGTAACCATTAAACCTTCCACTAAGTTACAAAAATTTAAGATGAAATAACTTTTTGGAGAAGCTGAACTTCACTAGTTTTGTCAATTTTGCTTAGGTGAAATATCTCTTTGACATAGTAGCCCTACAAATTAAAACATCTACAATAGCATCTGCTCTTCCTATAGGACCTAATAAAGAGAATGGTTGGTCGGAGGAAAATCTCTTCTGAAAAACAACAATGGGACTCTCCATTCTCACCTCGAAAGAAACCTTCTAGGCACACTCACTCTAGAAACCAAACCTACATAAAAAAAATCGGGAAGAAGAATGAGCAGCAAAAAGCAATGTCTGTCCAGAATGTAAAACTAAACACCCCCGACAGGAATGCCCATTAAATAAAATTCCTCCATGCTATATTTGCATGGGGCATCATGTTTTTCCCCAAAAAATCAAGATCGATCCTATCAATATAGAGGTGATCATTGGACTGGTCTCTCCAAAAAGCTCTTCCTCCTCATCTTAAAAAAAAAATTGTGGGTTACCATTACTTGTATATATGTAAATATTTGTATATCTCTTTGAATAAATAAAGAAACATTTCTCATCACTTCTTTCGAGATGACTCTTTTCTATGCTTTCAATAATGAAATAAATCATCTAACAAATGGTTTTGAAGAAGCATATATTTCTTTGAACAGCTTATGAAGTACTATCAGAAAAAGAAAGTGCTCTAATAAGACTTTGAAGTTTTTCTTGTATTCCAATTTCAAACCAATTATTTTATGATTTTTTTATGCTAAGTGTTTTGATTCAGATAAATGCATTTCTGATTATTTGAACAATTGCTCAAAAGACTTATTTTAATTATCATGTTCTTCGGCATTTTCATACCTAGAGGTTACTAGCTCATCTACAGTTGTTATCAAAACTTGACTCTTAACTATCTTTGAGGGCACTAGAGGGTAAGTGGAATTGTTGCTTGTGGGGAACATTACCTTTTATAAAGAAAATAGAGTCAAAGGCCTAGGGACACCTTTAATTTATTCTCTTTTGACATGATCTATAGTTAAAGACATTTTGTGATAAAAAAAAATTAACTCATGTGTTTAGTAGGGCTTAGCATGCTCTAGCACCAATCGACTTCCTATACTTAGAATCTTTATACAAGGCAAACATGTCGGGGTGTTGAACAGGCCTGCTGGTAGCGGGTCAATGCTAAGTAATAACTTACAAGGAAGTTTGATAAATGCAAGTAAACCCATCGGGGTACTGAACAGGCTCACTGGAAACGGGGCTATGCTTGCATGGTATCAAGATAACCCTACCGAGGTACTGAACAGGCCTGCTAGCAGTGGGGCAATATCAGGCAAAAAGAGATCTGATTCATGCACCACTAGGCACATGGTTTAACAGTAAAATATGTTTAGGCCTAATGTTTATGATTTCATTAAAGAATAACTCTAAGATGCCCCTGGATCCGACAATCTGATTTCAATAAATATCTAGGATATGTTTATCCTAGCAATGGGACCCATGGCTGTAAACTCCTACAAATTCGAAGGTGAGCTCAAGAATTTTTGAGATGCCAAGATATATTTACAACAGGGAAAAGGTGACTAGTTTTCCCTATGGTACTGTTCATCGCATCATAATTGATCCATTTATATCTCTATACATTTGAGCACTGTTTTTTTTAAATGTCTCTATCTAAATCCTTTCACTTTATTAGTTAGTTTTTCTCTCTTTTACAAACCTACAATAGCATGATTGAACTTTCTTTAATCTATTATGTAAATTACATAGTTTTTTTGTATGGCTTGAGGACATGCCATATCTTTGGTTTGGGGGAGGATTAGTAAATTGTATGTCTTCATTTTTACTTATAAAAGACTTATTATCATATGGTAAAGTGTTTGCAGGATAATGTAGATAGCGAAATTGGCTTTAAAATCTTGGATGAATAATCAAGAACGCTAAAGAATTATTTCATATGAAAATTTGTATGAAGGATCATATGAAGGGTCGAATGTCAGTGTGAATAGAAGGCCAAATGATGAGTTGGATAAAAAAAAATTATGATATTTTCGTACTTCTGATTGAGTGTTGGCTTAATTTTATTGGGTAAAAATCCAAGTCATACCATTAGGGTCACATCTATATGATATTATGACTAATGCCAATTAATGATTGTACGAATTAAATGTAATATGATCTTATTTCACTCCTACATGGATAGGATACGACCTTCGAGTACCTTTTAGTTATCATGACCCTTCCATCTTCATTATTCTCTTTTTTTGTTCGCATGCATAAGCTATCAGATAAGTCACCCTCCTCGTTGCACTAAGGTTATGGTTATGAGTTTGGTTATACACTTGCATTAAGTTACACGTTCAACCTGTCCAAATCTTGCTTTGGACATGGTTGAACCAATTAAAAATTAGAAACTCATTCAATCATGCGCTTTAGACGACACACGTTCTGAAATTCGCTATAATGGCACAATCATTTAGGCATGCCGAGCTGTTTACATGATCATTTGGGTGATTGAATGCGGCACACTTCAAAACTAGCATTGTGCGAACCTTCTTCAATTCCATTGCCATCACTAATCGTTATTACTGAGGAGCATTTTAGCCACCTTTCCTGAAATCCCTGTATTCCTTCGTCTGTTTCCATCATGCTAAACCAATTTGAGCCTGAAAGTTATCACGATCCATTTCAAATGACAGAGTTTAGGGAGTGTAGGGAAGTGTTTTTTCAAGCTAGTTGGAACCCATTTCTCCATTCACTACAAGGTTATGATGAAGAGATCTCATTGTTGTTTGCAATGGGGTTCGATGGGACGACGACCAGAGTAGGTCGCCTTTCTTTTCAAGTAACTGAAGAGTCGATTTCCCGCACCACTAAGCTTCCCTGAGAGGGTGAACGGTGGCATAAACATTGGTTCATTCCACGAGCATCACATAATTTTGCTTTGAAGCCTGAGTTTTGGCATGTAACAGGTGTGAAAGGATACCATCACAGCTGGATAAAGCCGGAGTATATCAAGTCGTTGACATTCATCATTCATGTGGTTACTTGTGAAGGTAAATTTAGCGTTTTCAAGTCTTGTCACCTTCATTTATTAGCCCACTTTGTTGATAATAGATTTTTGAATTTGCCTTTCTTTTTCCACCATATCTTAGAAAAATGTCGAATTTGGTCAAAAGGAATACCCTACATCCTAAGAGTAGTTTGTACCATCACAATATAATCAAACTGTTAATCTTGGATCAGCTTAGAGAATGAATCCAGTCTTGGGAAATATTTGTGTTCAAAGTGCTTAATCCCCACCTCAATATTCGTAAACGGTCTCGTCATTTTCATTTTGAGTCTAGACCAAACTCGCCCACAGTAGAGGAAAACCCCGATGTTGACCACATTGATGAAGGTGTCTCGGAACCTAATTCACATGTGCAAGAAACCCCTGCTAGTCCTATGTCCACTGAATTTGTGCCTTTTTCACAACCTCATACCAGAAGACAGAAGGCTAAAAGTGTTCGACGCAGGCTTCATCCCAGTACTCAGACCGTAGTTCAGCTTGATGAGCAGATTGGTCATCCTAATGATAAGGCCAAGATAGAGGAAATCAATCCCAGTTCATCCCTCTTAGCACTAGCTAGCCTCTCTATTGAATTGCTCAAGGATTCCGATCAGATGGACATTCTTGCATCTGTTCAGAATATCATCCCTGAAGACCCCCTTCCTACTATCGATTTGGATCCACTTTCAATAGAAATGAGTCCTCCATGGGATTTTAACCTGTCCCCAGAACCATTTACTTCACCACATTCCACATTAGATCAGTTAAATTCTGAATTAACTCAATCGACGAAGCAGAATGAAGCACATGTCAAGTTAATTTCAAAGCTTTGTGAACAGAGAATTGCGGTTACAAATTAAGACTATGGAGGATCTACATAATACCATTAGTCTATCACAAAGGGATTTACAAGCAAGGCATGCCCTTCTGAAAGAACAGGCAAGGAAATTGAAGTACAAGCAATTTGTTCCATCCAAGTGGGAGGAAGCTAATGATGTAGCTCTGCCTCCTTCCTAATGTTATCTTTTACTTTTTCCTAGTGGGACCTAGTATTCTTCTAGTTTGGAGGAATGTTGGTCCCCATTTTGTCACCATTTTTGGGTTCAATAATTCACATATTAACACATGTTTTGTTACTTTTTAGTGTCTTTTGCACCATGCAACTCACTATTCAAGCCTCAGGTATGAATAAATTTAACCTGTTTATATCAATTCTGTTTATTATCATTATTTTTTGGTTTCAATGATTAAAATTGGCATGATATAGAGTGAATTCACTATATTAATTCATGTGTATTATTGTTTGTGGGTCATATGGTCTTTTAGGAAGGCTAACAAACAGACACGCATTCAGCTGGATATATGGAGAGCGTATCCAGCTTGCTGTTCAGATCACCAATCAGACTGTGCACTGTTGGTAGCATACTTCTGTGCATTAAAGGCACGAGAATGACCAAGAACTGTCATCACCACGTGCCAGTATCTCAGCACCAGTCTTCTTCTGGAAGAAGAGCCCATCTCATGTCTCTGCATGACACCTTAACGTCGACTCTGAATTTGTATTGAAATCATAAGCCACATCACACACCAGAGGAAACCTGATCTGGGAGAGAAGAGGAACTGTTAGTTTTTAGTTGTTAATGCACTTATTTGACATTACGACTGCCTTATCATGAAGAGAAGTTGATCACTAAAGGGTCAACTTGCTCGCCTCCATTGAACGATGTATATATAGACGATGTCATGCAACTTAGAAAAGAATGGAATCTGAGTTTCTGTCTTTTATTTGATTAGTTCAATCAGAAAAAAAAATGTAACACTACCCTTCTATTTTAATTAAAGTCATATTTCACTGTGTATGATCGTGTGTGATTAGAAGAAGCATAACTCTATTCGCTGGGAGGGCCCCCCGACAAACATAGTCTTTACATCTTCGTGTAGGTTTTGTTATTTCTTTCCTCTGCAATTAGTATAATTTTGTTTATAAGTTGTTTAGTTTTGTTTCTATAATCACTCGTGTTTCTTGTATATTTCAGTTTAATATTATGTTGAGCACGTAGGTTCCATTTTATCAGTCAGCAACTGGTTGTGCCTAATACAATTTTCAAGTTTTTTAGCAAAGTCTTTATAATTCATTGCTTGATTTCTAGATTTAAATTATAATAAATTTAGTTCTATTTATTCCAGTTTTTATCATGAATCTGCTTAAGAGTATGTTAGTTTGTTAAGGGATATTTTAAATTATGAAATTATCTTAAGTTATATTGATATGGAATTCAATCATTAGAGTAGGCTTGCTTCTTGCTTTTATATTGCAGTAGTACATGCATGAGGCAATTGCCCTTCAATAAAGCATTTAAATTTATTGTTTCCTTAAAGTTTTAGCATTTTCTTCAAACACACTATCATACAAATAGTATATTCCACCTTTTATACAGACCTTTATTTCCACCTGTTATACAGTCGCTCCTTCAGCCCTATGTATTTTTAATTTGTTTTAAAGCCTATCTTTTTAGTTTTCTGATTCTATCTGAATAGTAATGGTTAGATAATGTTTATATTTTGTTTTAAAAACCTTTAGATAATATTGTTTAAGACTTCTTGTTAAAACTCATTTTTCCTTTCTCTTTCTTTTTACCTTATACATAGGAATCATGTTATGTAATTTAACTCATTGTATTGATTTGTAATTGAACCTTTGAGTTAAGTTGTTTATTTGTATATGAGGTTTAAGTTACATACATTAATGGATTAAATACTTTACACATAATACAACTTGTCCTATTAATCATGTAATTAGGGATCTATAAGATAGAATTCAAATTACTTTCCATAAGTCTCATGTTTGATGACAAAACATGTTTAATTTTATATAATATTTTGTAAGTAGGAGTGTTGTATTTATAAACAATCATGTTTACTATTTCTTGTAACTGGACATTTCTCAGTTTGTACATTTTTGTAGAGATAAAACTAGACCTAATTCCCTTTAGCTTTTACACTTCTTTTGAGAGCCATTTTGATACCTCTCCTGCCCCAATTCCTATTACAGTAAATTCCTACCCTCATAATAATCAAGGAGAGTGGAATTGAAATGATTTAGTTAGTGAATGTGTATTTAGCCATTGTGAATCCTTCTTTATCATCCTCTCAAATGAGATAAATATCCTTCAACAAAACAGTTTCATTTTCACAACATTGTTCATGATTGGATACCACTCTGCCTTGACCTTTGTTTTATTAGATCCTTAGATGTTCAACTTAAGGTCTTTTGATCTTTAGTTTATCAAAGTATTACCACGATACTCTCTACCTTCGCATATATTTTGTAGCAACTCTAATCCTACTAACCCTGGTTGATAATTAAATATTAGGTAAATTATTCAAGACAATATTTTTCCCAACACGGTACAATAAGATACAATATCTTCACCACGTTACCCATTGCTCTTAATTATAACATAGCGCACCGCTTATATTTAGAACCTTTTTACAATACATCGATGGTGTGCACATTAAACATGACTTCACCACAACTTGTCTTCCCCATTTGCGAGGCAATGATGTGTTTAAAACACACCGATGTTGTGGTTTAAAAACTTAACTAATTGAAAATCGTGCACTATATTTCAATATCCACACCGATTTACCCAATGCATTTATCTTTAAATAAATCATCAATAAAGAAGGAAATTAAATACAAAAACACTCAATACGTCGACAATGCAGTTTGTATATAAACTCATAGTTTTCGATGCATTTTGTATATAAACGAACCATCTACAATGCATTTAGTGTGTAAAACCCCTGTGGGTGGTGTGCATTTTTTATTTGGGTGCACCACACCTAAATAGGATTTTAATTGAATGAAATATTACATTTTTTTAGATATCTATTTATAACACTAATTCATGTTATATGTGAAACAGAGAAATGAGCGGCAACAAGATACCCAGCAAGAGAGTGCACAGGTGGATTTTTTCAACATGGTAAGAGACTAGGAGGCTAGCGAGAGGGAGAGGGATTTGTACCCTTACCCCATTAATTTTAAAAATTTATAGCTCTTGAGGGTTTTCAACCTCCTAAAATTCTATCGGGAATCTACATACCTCAATGGTAACTCTTCATTGCTGTGTTAGTTCATCCGACGCCGGGATCATCGTAGGCGGGCACTTCATGTTGGTCCCGGTCAATGGTTCCATCCCACTAAGGAGGACATCTATAATTTCATCGTTGGGATATGCAAGAAAGGGGAGGATTTTCCCTAGTTTTATGATGTCCCAGTTGGTGATGTGGCAGAGATTCAGCTACATTACTCTCTGAGATATATTAGTGAAGAGGTCATCCATGGCTCTAATTTTCAGGTGAGTGTTGGGAAGCTTAGGATCTTTGTTTTTGGTCGAGATAAGGTTATATGCCTTTGTATTTTTCTTACGAATTTGGCACACTCAACCAATTATGGGAATCACATTAGTTTCCCTCTATTGTATTATGTTGAATCTGTAGTGTAGAGACCTAGATGCATTAGGTGGAACGCCATTTTTTTTCAACAATTTTGTTATGCTTTGGATAGATGTCATGCATTGATTGATGGGATTTCCAACTTCCATTTATGTTTATATATTTTTGTTTATTTTTTAATAGGATTTCAACCCGGGCCATCATTTCAACACCTCCCTTATAGGTCAATGACAAAGGGGTGTATGCACATGCGGGAACAGATGTTTCCCAAGAGGGAGCAACTTGACTTCTAGAATGGGATCACGCCAAATGTGCTTGAGATGTTAGCAAGTGAGGAGGACCATCCACTATACATTGTTCAATATCCATATGTGGGATTGGACTGGAGAGGGTTCCCTGATATCTTCCTTACACCGAAGGAGCCACCAGATGAGAGAGGTAATATTACCATTATATTTAAATTACTCTAGTTGCATTTTATTCTATTTATACTTAATGCAAATGAAATATATTCAAAGTATTAAATTATTTAATGAAATTGTCTAACTATTATGAGTAAAATATATTTTGCATACATTGTCAAATTCAATTGCGAGGTCAGGTTTCCTCCTCCCAGTTAGGAGGATGAGGAAATGGAGGATCCTAATTAGGGTAGGCCATAGTTAGCTGGTAGACATTTTAGACACTGGCCATGTAGGACCCATGATAGGTATCACCAAGATGTGGTAGAGAGGTTGGAAATATTGTTGGTACATGAGGGGGTTCATCCTATATGCGTGTAAGACATTGTTTGGAAACCTCACCTTGTGGATAAATGGAGGATTCTTCCTTGTGAGATGAGGGTGTTGATGCAACATATTGCCAGTGCATGCATTCAGTTAGCTTCTAGGATGGATGACCATCATCATCCTCCTCCACCTCCACCTCCTACTCATCTTCGACATCTATTACTCCACCTCTTCCTCCATCATCTTCTATATATACTAGTCCACCTTCTCCTCCATCAGCTTCATCAAGATCTCATTCACCTCGTCCTCCTCCATCATCTCCTTCATCATCTCCTCTACTCCTACTTTATCAACCTCCTGATCTTAGTTCATATCCTCTACTGCTACTCGACTGACCTGTCAATCCTACTGATCAACCCGACCATCCACCATTTCCTGATCCAATCAACTCTATTAGAAAGATGCTCACATGGGGTCATATGATTCAGCTTGATGGATGTATCCATGATTCTCTCTTGTCTTTTTTTTTGGAAGAAGTATTGATTCCTTTCTCTCTATTGGTGGAGGTTTCGATGCCTCTAGCTCTGCTGGAAAAAGTGTTGACACTACCTTTGGCTCTATTGGTGTAGGTTATGATGCATCTATCTCAGGTCGAAAAGATACTAATGATGCCTCTACAGAAAGAGGTGGATCAGATATGTCATAGTGGATATTGTAGTGGAGATATATATTTGGCATATTGTATTGTTAGTTTGATATATATATATATATATATACTGCATTTTTCATGTTTATGTTGATATCATTGTTTATGTACTTGATGGTGATCATGTGTATGTTAGCTTATATTAGATGATGCTTGTTAGATTTGTGTAATGGTTGTGCATGTTATAATATAATGTGGCTTGTGTTATGTTAGATGATGGAAATGTAATGTTTATGATATTATGTCATGTTCATGTTTATTTGTATATTTATGATGCTATATCAATGATCTTTATGTTTTATGTGAGATGGTGAAAATGCATGATAATGGCATGTTTTTGTTTATGTGGTGAAAATGATGATGATGGTATGTTTATGTTTATGTTCATGGTTATGTTTATGATGATATGATGATGTTATTTTTATGTTTATAATGGTATGATGATGTTTATGTTTATGTTTGTTAGGTGGTATGATGATATATATTTAAAATTATAAATTAGGATATTTATTAGTGTCATGTGATTGATTGATCATGTGTTTAAAATAGTGAAATTGTTGGATGGTGACAATGATAATGATGGTATATTTATGTTTATGTCATGAAAATTATGATGTTATGTTTATGCTTATGCTTATGTGTCACATACCTATAAAATCCATAAAAAAATATAAAAAATCCTTTACTCTATTATTTCGTTTGTGTTGTTTTAACATAGAAATGTTTAGTTGCAGTGTCTTAAATATGTCGTCATAAGTAATTATGCATGTAACATAATTTCATTGGTTTCAATGTTTACGTGGATAGGTTAACCACTTGTGGTGTTGTAATAGGGTGACAACAACGATCTTGTAGGAACTTACCAAGGCGACGTTTTTTTAATTCTTTTATAATTATTTTAAGTTTGGGTAACTAGGGACCTAAGCCTAAAAAGCTATGCCTTAGTCCTAGCTTTCCCTCCACCCTCTTACTATAATTTGACAAGGGGTAATTAGAAGTTGTAATAAACAATTAAATGCATGGGAGACCCAATGCATAGTTTTGTTAAAGGTTTTATGAAACCATTTGGACTAGGGCGATAAACACCATAGTCGTGACCCTAGTTTCCAAACTACACATCGTGGTTGATATGTTATAATATGGCATGCAATAAACCTTGGAAGGGAGAGTGGGAGATACAAGGGTTTTCTAGCACCATATTTAAGTTTTGTACAAAGGAAATAAATATGCCTTGGCTGCAATTTTACAATGCATCCAAGCGCATTCAATGGAAAGTTTGAAAAAACAAGCAAATGTGGTCCGATAGGGATCTCAACCCTCCACTTGGCGTGATATTATGCAGGGGGTTTTCCAAGGGTTTAAACATGATTTACTATGTCCAAGAGTTTTGTTTCTACATTATTTTGGTGTGTAACTATTCAAAGGGAGAGAGATCATCCATTCATGGTTGTGCTGTGCATTTTTTCCCAATCCTATGCATAATATGTTAATGGAAGTAGGCTACTCTTTCTAAGGTTTACTTGAAGGTTTTTATCAAAGGAATGCCCGCCATTATGGCCTCATCCTATCTGGTTTGTCGTGTTGCCACAAGGGACAATTCCTTCTTCAAGTTTTTGGAAAGTTTACATCCTTCCATACTATTTGTTGGTAAGATATTTAAAGTCTCTAAAAGTTCTTTAATATTGGTTTTATTATAGGTCTTAAGAGGGAAAAAAAAATAGTTCTAATTCAAAGCACTCTATTATTGTGCAAGCAAAGGAGAGATAAGGGAAACTAGGAAGAGCTGGCCCTTGGGCCTCTCTACATTTGTTTAGGGTAAGTTCTGAACTGAAATTTCTTTTTCTTTTTCAAAACAAATTCTAAGGAGAAATTCTAGAAATTCTAACTTTCTTCTTCATTATGTAGGTGGAGTTGGGTGGATATAAAAGCTTTCAAAAAATTCTAGCTTCAAGTCTCCCACCCATGTATCGTTTGGTCAAGTAAGGGTTTTACCCTATAATCCTTATGCAAACTATTTGTTACAAGTTACAAATTATAGTTTTAACCATGTATAATGTGGATTGTAGGTTGTAAGTCTGGTCGGCGAGAGTGGCGATATGGTCACCTCCTCTCAGGCCTTTTCCTTTCCTGCCAAAGGTGAGGAAATTTCTCCAACTCTGGTAAATATGAACGAATACAGTCTTAACTTTGTTTCTTAGCAATAATACTAACATTCATTACAGGTTACAGTGGTTTCCATTGAGTTCATAGACCACAAATGGATAGGTTTTTCTCCACTACTACGAAGATAGGTTAAAGTATATTATTTAACCCTTATGGATATGTTGCGGTTGCAACTTTTCTCCCCATATTTCTTAAATTTTGGTCCCCTCCTCATAATTTAGAGTTGTTTTAATCGTTAGACCCTCGAGCCTTTTTGGGCATGGTTTATTTTTGAATGATTGTTTTAAAGATTGATTTGTCAACCTGTTTCACAAGTTGCCATGTTTAATTTTCGTGATTGATCACGGATGTGAGTCTGGTATGCCTAGCCAAGGATAGATTGCATTTTTCGTCGAGGGGCCGCTGCTTCGGAATCAAACAGTTTTTAACTGTTGCTGGTTTTTAAAGTTTTGAATCACTTAATTGTTCTGTTCGAAGGGCGTCATTTTTCGTTAAATCGACAGCTGATAATTTGTTTCCTTTCTGTCGTTGCAGCTCCCAAATTGATTAGCAATCCGAAGCATAAAGAGCTCCGACTGCTGATGTGTGTTAACCTTTTAGTGGCCTACCCAAAGTTGTTTCTCTTCCTTCGTTGCGGCTGGGGAAGTCATTTTTCTTCCAATGTCCAAACCTTTCCAACTTCTGATTTAAAGCTTTTTCCCACCCCAAGGTCGCGTGTCTTAGTCTTTTCTCTTCCGCCATTGTGGCTAGGAAAGTCTTTTAACTCCCGATATTATTTTTCTTCCAATCTTCGGTTGAGTTTTCCCGCCCACAGCTTTGGATCAGAGGTTATCACCTTTTCCTCTTCCGTCGTTGCGGCTAGGCAAATCCTTTGACTTTCGACGTCAGTATCCTCCTGACTTCCGTCGTGTTGCACCTGGCCATTTCTTGTGGGATAGTCGTTTCAGTTTGTATAATCTGCTGCTTTGTTTTATAATGCGGTCCCAAATGAATAATACACATGGAATAATTGCAGGTGGACGTAAGGAACTGATGCGCGAAGACATAGAGGAGCAGTTTGCCAAGGATCAAAACGAAACCGACCGGATCGCTAAAAGGGCCATCGAAGCAGAAGGCAAAGTCAATAATGCTAAAGGCATGAACCTGAATGTATGTCTGTTACTAAAAGGTTCATGAGTGCATATAGACAACATAGAAGAATATGAAGCGTTGGAAGAACTAGAAGGTCATTCGTTTGGGGGGCAGCCCAAACGGTCAGCGATTGTAGTTTAAATATCGGAAAGTAGAAATTAGAAGGGGCTTTTTCCCTGGAAAAAATTTGTAAACCATTTTCTTGTAAGAGGAACTAATTCATAAATTACAATCAGAACACTGCAATTTTTCCTGTTGGAGAAAGCATGATGTGGAATGTATCGATATGATTAAATGAGCAATGTTGAAGAGGAACTATTTCGTTTTCAGCTATGTGTCATTAACTGTGAGAGCGTTCTGATTTCTTGAACCTACGTTCTTGTTTGAATGTTCTTCAGTTTATTTTGTGATTTTTTCCACTGTGAGTAATGGAGGTCGTTCATAGACAATTGGCTATCTGGTTGTTGAAATATCTTGAAACTGTTCATTTGTATTGAAAGAAGCATCAGCTATCTGTAACTTTTCATAATGCATGTACAAAATACATTACTCACTAATGAATGATAATCTTGCTCGCTAGCGATAGGGTAGATAGTTAGTTTGAATTTCATGTTGTTTATGTGATTTGGATGCCTGTGAGCCTTAAGACGAGAGGTAAGAACATGCGCATCACATTGTGACTATTCCCTGCATCTTTATCATCCTGCATTGTTAGATAGGCACTTGCATTTCATAACTTAAGTCAAAAAATACAAAAATACAAGGTGGACCGGGCCGCAACTGGTAAAACCTTTGTTTTGTTACTTGACCTACGGTAGCCGAACCGCAAACCAGACGGATTCCCTACACCAAACAATCACGGGCTAGTTGGGAACGTTGACTGGGGAGAATCCCTTCCTATTGTTGCCTGTGAATTTCTAGGCCTCAACAGTTTTGGCGCTAGAAGGAGGGCCACCAGTGTATGGCTGGCCGAGGATACCCATTTTCCTGAGACTTTTCCACCAGTAACAGTTCAGAAAGCAGTGGGTTTCATAATCCAATTCAGGAAGAAAGAAGAAGAGAACATTTATTTTATGTTAACAACGAAGTCGTTAATGACCTAAGAAGACACACCAGGGCATATGTAAAGAATATCATAGGATTGCCAATTATCCCTGAATTGCCCAGAAGAGAATATAAAAAGAAAGATCGTCCTATAGTAGAAGACTCAGTTCTAGTTGGATACTGGGAAGAACTTGTGGAAACAGCCTTGCAAGAAGTTGTACCACCTTTGAACCAAGAAGGCCCAAATACCCCTCATAGTTCTCTAGTTCACACCCCTATTGGCTCGCCTCCTCTCTCTCCACTCGCACTCATGGCAGGCGTGAATGCTAATCCGCCTCCCAACCCACCAAATCCACCACCTGCTTGGAGAGCTAGATCGCCCTTAAACCTGACACCTCTGTTACATGACCTACCTCAATCCTTTGAGAAGATGTTGCCCAAATTCGATCCAAGTGAAAAAACACTAGTAGATGACCACCTGCAGAGTTTTTACTTGGCAATAGAAGGGTTAAGGGCTGGGGAGTATGAAGATGTAGTTTGCAGACTATTCCCTCATACCCTTAAAGGGGCTGCGGCTTCATGGTATTTTGGGTTGCCCGCTAACTCTATCCCTGATTGGAATACCTTCGAGAGAATTTTCAAAAGTAAGTATGCAACTCAAAAGACTCATGCAGCCCTCATGAAAGGACTGTGCACATTGAAGAAGGAGAGAAAGGAGAAGGTGCACAATTTTACTCAGATATTTGCAGCATATCTCAAGAATTTTTCTGACACTGACAAACTTTCGGACAAGGTCCTGATTGAATATTACACCTTAGCTTTAGGTCCTGATTTGGCCATGTTTGCCAAAGGTAGGGCCAAGCCTACTTTGACGAAAACCTATGAAGAGGTAGAAATAGTGGAAGATGAAAGAGAAATTATAGAAGATTATCTTGAACAGTCAGGAGAGAAAGGTGGAAGGAAGGCCTTATTGTTTACTAAGCCTAAGGAGGAGAAGTCACCAGACTATGAAAGTATGGCTAAAATGATGCAGAAGTTTTCTAATAAAATCATAGACTTGGAAAAAGAGAAAGAAACTCAAAAATTCTACAGGCCTTATTACAAGAAAAGAGAGGACAACAAGCAGTCTCAACCGCCTCCACCCAATTCTGCATCTATGAATTTGACAGAGATAGGGATGGAAAATTTTTGCACTTTCCACCAACAACCCCACTCTGAAAAGAATTGTCCACAATGGATAAATTCAATGACGTTGGTCATGAATCAGATGTTGGATTCTAGATTAACAAAATATGGAGATGAAGGAAGAACAGAAAATACTACTTCAACGAAGGAACAAGAAGAGGAAACCATGGTTCTGTGGGATTCTGTTTCGTTATTTGACCGTGAAAAGGAAAAGAATCAGGGCCACAAGGACGTCCTGGAGACCAACGTAACAACAAGAAGCCAAGGGTCGATTAGAGCAGATAGTCTCATACTCCCAAAGATCAAAAGGCTACAAAAAAATGTTAAGAAGTTTCAAAATAGTTCCGCAGCTGATAAAATGCTTGAATTCACCGTTACCAGGAAAGAGCCGAGGCAGAATGAAGCATGGGCCAAGCCCAATGAGGGAAAAATGAATGCTGATAAACCTCACCCCATTGAACAGCAGATGGATTATGACGTTGTGGAGGATTTAAAGAAGGTAAAGGCAAACGTTTCACTATTCAAGATGTGTAAAGTGCCGCAGCAAAAATAAAAACTATTGAAAGCACTTGAAGCACCGGAGGAGAATCTGCCTGTTGACAATCAGCCCAAAGAGGAAGAAGAAATCGGAGAAACCAGCACTGGAGGTAAGTCCAAGAGAAAACATCCACCTTTCCTCCTCACATTTGAAATTTTTAATCATAACGTACATAATTGCCTGGTAGACTCAGGGGCATCGGTCAATGTCATGCCAATATCAGTATGTAAAAGGATAAATGGGCAGCCTAAGCCATCCACTTGGAGAGTTGTTCAGTTGGACAGGATGGATGTAAAAGTAATGGGTGAGATGGAGGATGTCCTAATCCGTCTGTCATCAAATGATAAAGTGTGCCAAGTCGTTAATATCGTTGTGGAAGATATACCAGACACTTATGGTCTTGTTCTGAGCAGAGATTGGTCAGCAAAAATGAATGGATATTTCGCTTCTGATTGGTCGCATTTGTGGTTTCCATATAAAGGGAGTCCGAACCAGATTAAGATTTTAAGGGAGTCTCACATGAAGTATAATGTTACTCGACTTGAAGAAAAGAATAAACCAGTGGATTCTGTCTTGGGAAACTATTTTATTGAATTGGAACCTGGAAATTACCAAGCAGAAGAAGCCAGCAACACTTCAGACACCCAGCCTGATCTCCTTCGATTTTCACAGGCTGATGAAATCGACTGTAAAATAGTAGACTTAGTAGTAGGAATAGATTCACATGCAGTAGCTAGTGATTTTTGGACTTTGTTTTTTGATGGCTCTAAGACATTAGAAGGGTCAGGGGCCGACTCTGTCCCGATTGACCCTCAGAAGAATAAACACTTTCTTGCATGTAGATTAGAATTTGAATGCACGAATAAGACAGCTGAGTATGAAGCACTGGTGCAGGGCTTGAGGAAAGCGATTGAATTAAAGGTAAGTAATTTAAAAGTTTTTGGAGATTTAGAAATAATTGTAAAGCAAATCAGAAATCAAATACATTGTGTTTCTCCCCACTTGAAAGCTCACCAAAATGAGGTATGGGACTTGCTTAAATGTTTTAATGCATTCAATATTATTTCAATCCCCGGACTTAAAAATGCGGCAGCTGATCTGTTGGCCACATCAGCCGCTAGGCTGGTACCTACTAATAATCGATGTTCTATTGAATTGTTGTTCAGGCCCTCAGTACCTGATATGATCACCAACCTGCGGGTGTTCGATGATGACCAATAGATTATAGAATGTTTAACGAATGACGAGGTATTCAAAGGAGCAATTATAGATGATGAAGAACATCAGACTGAGATGAAGTATGATAATTTCATCCCTAAAGGAGTCAAAATGCTAGAAAGAATGTTTGATCTAAATGAAAAATTCAAAAGACCAGCCAACGTGAAAACCTATAGCTCATCTCTGTAGTTCGAGCTGATAAACTTAGGGACTAAGACGAATCCTAAATTCGTGAATCTTGGCAAATGTTGTTCACCAGCAGAAAGAGATAAATTCATCAGTCTGTTTAAACAATATAGAGATGTTTTCACCTGGACCTACGAAGATTTGAAAACATACGACACCAACATCATCAAGCATTTTGTTCCCATCAAAGCTAGCATTAAGCCATATCAGCAACCTTTAAGAAAAATGCATCCAAAATTGGAACCACTGGTTCAGAGTGAAGTGAAGAAATTACTGGATGCTAGAATCATTTTTAAGTTCAGACACTCTGAATGGGTATCAAATCTGTACCAGTAAGAAAAAAATCTGTAGAAATCAGACTATGCGTAGATTTCAGAAATTTAAACCGTGCTTCAGATAAAGATAACTACCCGGTGCCACCCATGGAGCAATTGCTACAAATGGTCTCAGGTTTCGAACTGTTCTCATTATTAGACGGTTTCTCTGGCTATAATCAAGTATTAGTAGCCAAAGAAGACAGATTGAAGACAACATTCAGGACCAAGTGGGGAACCTTTGCCTACAGAAGGATGCCCTTTGGGCTTATAAATGTTGGAGAAACGTTTCAAAGGGCTATGGACATAGATTTCCGCAGATTGATTACTCGTAGTGTTGTAGTGTACCTTGACGACATTATGATATTCTCAAAGAAAAGAGAAGAGCACACATTTCACTTAAGACAGATTTTTGAACGTTGTTGGAAGTACGGCATCTCACTCAATCCTAAGAAGTGTGTGTTCACTGTCACAGAGGGCAAGTTGCTAGGTCACATAGTTTCAAAGAAAGGAATCTCCATTTATCCAGAAATAATTAAGGCTATTGAACAAATCCCCTTGCCCCATAATAAAAAGGGGATGCAATCATTCATGGGAACTATAAACTTCGTGCGAAGGTTTGTGCCTGATTTCGCTCAGATTGTCAAACCGTTGCTGTAGATGGTGAAGCAGAATGCACAATTCAAATGGACTAAGATTGAGAAGAACGCCTTCAGCAAAATTAAAACTGCTGTTGCACACGACCCTCCCTGAAAAGCCCAGATTTTGATAAAGACTTTATTTTGTATACCTTTGCATCTGATGATTCGTTAGCAGCCGTGCTTACGCAAAAGGAAGATGGGGGGGATGAATTCCCAATATCTTTTATGAGCACTGGTCTGCAAGGGGCCGAATGAAATTACCCAGCCATTGATAAACAAGCTTACGCAGTGTTCAAAGTAGTAAAGCAATTCAAGCCTTATATTTTGAAAAATCGAACCAAGGTGATCGTCCCCTACCCAGCTGTAAGGTCCCTTCTTGTGTAGAAGGAGTTGGGAGAAAGAAGGGGCAACTGGGTGACAGCTCTCCAAGAGTACGACCTTGAATTCAAGCTAGCCTCTATAGTTAAAGGACAAGGGTTATGCAAACTGATGACTGAAAATGAAAAAAATGAAGAACACGCCTGGGAGGATGAAGCCAAATTACATTTAACAGATGTCTGTCCTTTGTTTACAGCTCCCGAGTCTTGGTATAGGGACCTCATACATTACCTACAGGCAGGGCTGCTGCAGGAACATTGGAACGCTAAGCAGAGAACAGCGCTGCATCTTAAATCAGCTTCCTATCAAATTGTAGGAGTATTATTCAAAAAAAATTATGACAGAGTTCTTCTGAGATGCTTAGAGAAAGAAGACACGAAAAAAGTAATGACAGAATTGCATGACAGGCCTGCTGGGGGACATTATTCAGGAGATACTATAGCCCACAAAATCCTCAGAGCCGGTTACTATTGGCATATGCTCTTCAAAGATGCACACGCAAACGTCAAAAAGTGTGATATTTGCCAAAGGTGTAGTGGGAGACAACCTAAAGCAGCAACAGCCCTAAATCCTGTGATGATCACAGAACCATTCGAGCAATGGGGTTTGGATATCATTGGAGAAATAAAACCAAATTCCTCCCTACAACACAAGTACATTCTGACCGCGACCAATTATTTCACTCGCTAGGTCGAAGCAGTCCCGCTGCACAAGATAAATCAAGACGAGGTCATCAATTTCCTGCAGAACCACATCATGACCAGGTTTGGAGTTCCAGTTTCGTTATTTTTTGATAATTCTACGTACTTTTCATCAATTAGGTTAACTGCTTTTGCTCATGATAAAGGGATAAAATTGCATTATTCTGCTAATTACTATCCACAAGGGAATGGCCTGGCTGAATCCACTAATAAAAATTTGATTAGAATTTTAAAGAAAACTGTGATAGAAAACCAGAGGAGCTGGCACTCAGTACTACCAAGCTCCCTTTGGGATGATAGAGTCACCCCCAAGTCTGCGATAGGAGTGTCACCATATACCCTTGTGTACGGTAAAGAAGTCATTCTCCCCCCCAATATCATGCTACCATCTTCCATAATAGCTCAAGAGTCTAGGGGGTCGGATGACGAAGTTTTGCAAATGAGGATATGCAATCTTCTGAAAGCAGAAGAGGCTAGATCTAAAGCCAGAGAACATTTTAAGCAACAACAGGAGGTAATAAAGAGATGGTTCGATAAACATAACGCTGGGACAAAAGAATTTGAAGTTGGAGATTTAGTCCTCAAGTGGGATCATCCCCATCATGAGAAAGGAAAGCATACTAAATTCCAACAGTTTTGAGTAGGCCCTTTTCAGGTTGCAGCAAAGCTTGGTCCTTCTACTTATAAGTTGCAAGATCTGCAGGGGTGGGAAGAGAACTTACCAATAAATGGTTTGGTTCTCAAGCCTTATTTTTCCTGAGTTTCTTTGAGTTCTTCTGTCTTGTATATAAATAAACTGTTTGGCTGTCTTTGGGGTCAGGTTGTTCATTTTGTTTTAGCCATGTTTTCAGTTTCTTTGAGTCATATGTTTCAGTTTGTTTTGTTTGAGTTTTCTTCATTTCAATAAAGGGAACAAACCCGCGGTTGCACGGGGAACATCAAAAATTTTGCGAATGATAAACGTTTTGGGTATCAGACGGTGTGTTGTTGTTTATCTGAGAGAACTTCTTCCAGTTTAGCAGTTTTCTCGAATAGCTCTGTGTGCATTGAAGTCCTGCTTAACCCCTGTGAAATAAACCAAATTCAAAAGTCTGGAATACTATGTTGAGGCTCCATCCACGTCACATTTAAAAATGTCCTAAGGGGCGATAGCAGAATACCCATGGAAAGGAGCAAGGTGAACAGTATATTAAATATAAATGATCCCATGCCAAGAAACAAATGCCCAAAGGTAAATAAGAGTCAAAAAACTCCATGAAAGCATCATATATCAAAGCAAAAGATGAATCATAAGTACTAAATTGCCGAAAGTTCCTCTCCGTCCGTGAGCTGAAACATGAAATACATCACTCACATAAAAGGGCACTATGGGATAGAGGAGCCTGGATTAAAATTCAGAAAGAAAGGCATACAGGAGGACTCATATGAAAATGGACAAAAATCCAAAGGCACAAAAGTGCTAAAATGGCATGGGAATGAGGAACAAATGAATATTTTTGTTTACCATATGCTACAATCCTGTGGTGTCCAAGCTATCAGCTACCTGAAAGCAAAAGTAATAATGAAATTCATCATCTGGCCTCAACAGAGTTATCTACACTTGAAAATCTTGGTTTCCACCTCCCAAATTGGACTATCATCAATGATTAAAGGTACACACTTCTGTCATTTGAGAAATCCAGATATCTGGAAGAATTCAATGGATGCATTTATTATTAAACAGTCTGCCACTCAAAGAATAATCACCCAGAGATCTAGGTTCACCAGGTAATCGCCAATTGTTGCGGCTGCAACTTTTCTCCCCAAATTTCTTAAATTTTGGTCCCCTCCTCATAATTTAGAGTTGTTTTAATCATTAGACCCTTGAGCCTTTTTGGGCATGGTTTATTTTTGAATGATTGTTTTAAAGATTGATTTGTCAGCCTGTTTCACAAGTTGCCATGTTTAATTTGCGTGATTGATCGCGGATGTGAGTCTGGTATGCCTAGCCAGGGATAGATTGCATTTTTCATTGAGGGGCCACTGCTTCAGAATCAAACAGTTTTTAACTATTGCTGGTTTTTAAATTTTCGAAGAACTTAATTGTTCTGTTCGACGGGCGTCATTTTTCGTTAAATCGGCGGCTGATAATTTGTTTCCTTTCCACCGTTGCGGCTTCCAAATCGATTAGCCATCCAAAGCATAAAGAGCTCCGACTGCCGATGTGTGTTAACCTTTCAGTCGCCTACCCGAAGTCGTTTCTCTTCCGCCGTTGCGGCTGGGGAAGTCATTTTTCTTCCGATGTCCAAACCTTTTCGGCTTCCAATTTAAAGCTTTTTCCCGCTCGAAGGTCGCATGTCTTAGTCTTTTCTCTTCCACCGTTGTGGCTAGGAAAGTCTTTTAACTCCCAATATTATTTTTCTTCCGATTTCCGGTTGAGTTTTCCCGCCCACAGCTTTGGATCGGAGGCTATCGCCTTTTCCTCTTCCGTCATTGCGGCTAGGCAAAGCCTTTGACTTTCGATGTCAGTATCCTCCTGAATTCCGCAGTGTTGCACCTAGCCATTTCTTATGGGATAGCCATTTCAGTTTGTATAATCTGCTGCTTTGTTTTATAACCCAGTTCCAAATGAATAATACACATGGATTAATTGCAAGTGGACGTAAGGAACTGATGCGCGAAGACGTAGAGGAGCAGTTTTCCAAGGATCAAAACAAAACCGACCGGATCGCTAAAAGGACCATCGAGGCAGAAGGCAAAGTCAATAATGCTAAAGGCACGAACCTGAATGTCTGTCTGTTACTAAAAGGTTCATGAGTGCATACAGACAACATAGAAGAATATGAAGCGTTGGAAGAACTAGAAGGTCATTCGTTTGGGGGGCAGCCCAAACGGTCGGCGATTGTAGTTTAAATATCGAAAAGTAGAACTTAGAAGGGGCTTTTTCCCTGGAAAAAATTTGTAAACCATTTGCTTGTAAGAGGAACTAATTCGTTTTACAATCAGAAAACTGCAATTTTTCCTGTTGGAGAAAGCATAATGTGGAATGTATCGATATGATTAAATGAGCAATGTTGAAGAGGAACTATTTCGTTTTCAGCTATGTGTCATTAACTGTGAGAGCGTCCTGATTTCTTGAACCTACGTTCCTGTTTGAATGTTCTTCAGTTTATTTTGTGATGTTTTCCACTATGAGTAATGGAGGTCGTTCATAGACAATTGGCTATCTGGTTGTTGAAATATCTTGAAACTGTTCATGTGTATTGAAAGAAGTATCAGCTATCTGTAACTTTTCATAATGCATGTACAAAATACATTACTCACTAATGAATGATAATCTTGCTCGCTAGCGATAGGGTAAATAGTTAGTTTGAATTTCTTGTTGTTTATGTGATTTAGATGCCTATGAGCCTTAAGACGAGAGGTAAGAACCTGGGCATCACATTGTGACTGCTCCCTACATCTTTATCATCCTGCATTGTTAGATAGGCACTTGCATTTCATAACTTAAGTCAAAAAATACAAAAATACACAGTGAACCAGGCCGCAACCGGTAAAACCTTTGTTTTGTTACTTGACCTACGGTAGTCGGACCGCAAACTGTACAGATTCCCTACACCAAACAGTCACGGGCTAGTTGGGAACATTGACTGGGGAGAATCCCTTGCTGTTGTTGCCTGTGAATTTACAGGCCTCAACAGGGTATGTACAATATTTAAGGGAAAAGGCCTTGCATCCTTTCATGTTTATAGAGTGTGAACATGACATCCGATTCATATGTACATTTCTTTTATTCTTTACGGTGGATGCCATTTAATGGGCCTACAACAACGATATGTATAACAGTTGGAAACTTGTTGATAAAAATCGAATGTTATGATCTTTTAGATTCGATTGTGTTGAAAAATCCTTTGGACAAAGCCAGGGATCACGGGGGGTGGATACACTTGGATAAGGACTATGTGTTTAAGTTTCAACTTACTGATATTGTTTTAACTGGATCTGTTTATTGTTTGACTTATGATTCAGATATATGATTCAGATATTTAATCATTGTTTGTAAAGGTATACATTTTACTGCTATGAGAAATTGTCGATCTATAGTTGTGATTTAGATGTTTGTTTTAAAAGAAAATCCTTTTGGCTCTAGTTTCTATACTTTAAGGAATTCCATATGACTATCTACAATCTCTTTGTTTATTTTTTATGTTGTTTGATCCCTTGCTGGAGTTATTTGAATCGTTGTTTACTTAGTAAATCCTTCTTTAGAACCATTTCTTAGCCAGTAAATTCTTTCTGAAAAATCGTTGTTTAACTTATATTAATGGAATCTAGTCATAAATGTAGGTATTCTTGAAACATAGTTTTTAAATGGGACTAGGTTATAAGGTAATACAGTCTAGAAAACAGACATAAGCTCTATATGCAAGGCCTCAACTCCTAGGGAATACGATTAGTTGTAAATACATTTAAAATATTTTAGGGGGGGAATATGCAAACATACTTTAAAGTATTTAATCAGATCCATAATACCTTCGTTCGGATTCATAGTTAGGCTAACATTAGATCCTACTATAATTTGGGTATGGAAGCCCAAACAGAGATTGCCTCGACTCCTAGGGAATACGGTTAGTTGTAAATACATTTAAAATATTATAGGGGAAAAGATATGCAAACATAATTTAAGTTATTTAATCAGATATATAATACCTTCGTTCAAATTCATAGTTAGGCTAACATTAGAACCTACTATAATTCGGGAATGGAAGCCCAAACAGAGATTAATTGAAATATAACTATGATAAATCAGTCTGTGATTCTTTTACTAATAAAGAATAGTTTATATGAAATCATAACATGAAAATAGGAAAGGGCTAGGAATGGATGCATAATATAATTTACCATAAAAATGCATTTATGATTCATATCTATACTTAGTTTATAATTTAAAAATACTTAAACATATAAAAAATCCAATAGGGAACCTATCACCACTGTTAGGAAAACATAACTGAAGTTGTCATTCCTCCCAAACAACTCATAGAACAGCCAAGTCTTACTTACTCTAGAACTTCCAAGCTTGTTTGCTAAACCACAAGGACAAAATTTAGTCAATGCGCCATCTCTTGCATTAATAGATCAATTCCTTGTCCATCTCCATCCTCCTGCTTTCTTGATGGACATACTATTATATAATATTTTCCCTATGACTTAGTTATTTATGAGCATCCTGCTCTTTAGCACTCCATAAAGAGTTTTGACTTGATTTTGGGGAAGATGCCTCCTGCATCACTTGAGTTCTCACTTAGTAACTTTCACCACTTGTCTTTTCCCCTTCCCGGTCAGCAAACACTATTTCAATAGCTACTTGAGGTGTGATTCCTCCAAGTATTTTTTAATTATTAAATAAAAACAATCCATTATATCCATTTTGACTTTCTTGTCAAAATATTTTTTTTAAGTATAATATTCAAAAAAATAAAAATTTAAAATTAGTAAGTGTGTTACATTATGGTTGTGTATGATGGTATAATCATGATGTTTATGTTTGTATATCTTTTTTAGGTGTTGAAAATGATGATGATCATATACCTATTTAAAAGAACTTTGTACTATTCAAAATATAGGTCTTTAAATCACTAACTATTTTAGTTGATAAAAACATCACAATTTGGATTGTAAATTATGTTACAAAGTAAGTTGTTGTATGGATAAACAAGTTTTGAAAGAACCAAAAAGTTTTCAAGTTTTCAAAATTTTTAGCATCCTTTTGACCATTTTTCATATTAAATAATTGTTGACATATCAACGATGAGTATCACACAAGTCAATATTTTACACCATTGTAAAAAAAGTTATTAGGTTTTTTTTTTTATTTGGTCTAAATTTTTGCATCTTTTCAACCATTTTTCATATTAATAATTCCAACCTAAATTTTGTAGACATTTTGAAGTATGGTTTCATATGTATGTTGATATATTGGTTAGAGAATGAATTTGAAAGTATGGTTGGTTGTTAGATTATCAAAAATGTGAAAATATGGATTGGGCTAATGGTAATTGAAAATGTGGAAAAATGTTCCAAGTAGTTTAATATAGGTTAAATTTTTTATTTTTATATAATATAATTGAATTAAAATTATGGTTGAATCAAATATTTTTATGGATTTTATATTGATAATGGATAAATATGCAAAATTATAATTCATTTACTCTTTATTTATATTATTTGGAATAATGCAATTTTTAAAAGGTGCCCTCTTTTTTTAAGGAATTTTTTTTTTCTTTTTATTTTTATTTTTCGTTGGAACAACCCTAGATATTTTTAACTCTTTGATAAGGAAACCAAGTAAAAACCCTCACCAATTTTCATGTTTCTCCATTTCCAAAAGGAAAGACAATCTGACATACTCCAAAGCCATACGGATAGATTTTGTTGTGTTTAGGTGAGATGTCATAATTTCAATTACTTTTTTGTTAACATGTGTCAGTTTTGACTTCATTATTTTCAAAATGTTGTGAAATGAAAAATTCATATCTTGAAAAATACACAATAAAAAAAATTCAAAAAAAATATGAAGCTCTTTATTTGTGTGCCTATTTCAAAGGGGTATTTTTAGATTTTTGGTTTTAGAGTAAATTGAGAGAAATGTCCCCTCAAAATAAACATGTTGAAATTCAATCAGCTTTTTACATTGATTCAATTCAAAAAATTACAATAATTAGTATATATATCCATTGGTTAAGAAATTATAATCGGGCCCTAATCTATTTGTCAAATTCAAAAGTTTTTTTTTTTTTGGAAAGTGAAATTTTTCACATAAATATAACTTTTGTTAGTCCAAACTTGAAAAACATAAATAAAAATAAAAATAAAAAGTCGATAGCTTTATGATTTATGAATATTATTGTATAATATGTCATGTGTCATAGTTATATAATTTGTAGTTATGTTTATGTAATAATATATTTTTTATTTGGTTTATATGGAAATTATAATTTATTTTCATTAATTTTTTGATAATGTAGTGAAATTTCTCTTTATATATATCAATTCAATGTTAAATTTTAAAAATAATATAAAGAAAATTAAATATTCATATAATATAAAACTAGGAGGGGAGAGTAGTGCCTCCTTAGAAAGTTTTCACAATCCAATTTTTCTCTTTAAATATGCTAACAAAGGACACCTCTGAAAATATCATTGAGAGATTTAGTCCACTTACACCAATCCTCTAACTCCAATACTTGTAAGTTAGACAAATTATTGATCCAATTAATAATAATGCTCTAATCACCAAAGACCTTAAATTTGGGAAGTCCCATATGCCAAAACACTTAGTCCCCATAGAAGCAGTAATTCTTCTTTGGTATTAGTACTACTACCACATCCAAGCTTTGAGTAGAAAAGATGAGTCTTACTAATATACAATAAAACACTAAACCCCTTAAACCCCCCTCGAGATAAAACTCTAACCCCCCTAGAGATAAAACTTCAGAGGAAACCCAATCACTCTACCAGTTTGACTCTATCCAACCCAGGAAATTCACTTAAAAGTTTGATGACTCCCTTCAAGACATTAATAACCTTTAGTTTGATATCACCAAATATAGCATCATTCCTAGCTTTCCATATATACCAGCAACACTAAATGAATACCAGCAACACTAAATGAGAAGATACAAAAGTTTCACTCCAAGGCCCATCCATTGAGTTACAACCTCAATTAAAGGATAATCTTCCCCACGGAAAGACACACCAAAGAAATTCTAAACCCTCAGTCTGACTGCCCTACCAAAACTACAATCAGTGAATAAATGTTCCACAAATTATGCCTCCATAAAACACACGTGACACAGGTTAGGACCAATCCATCCTTTCTTCAAAAGCTCGTCCCATGTATTCACCTTATCTTAAAGGACAAGCGAAGTGAAGCATTTTAATTTCAGCCGAAGTTTCGGCTCCAAAGCAAAGTATCAGGTAGGAAAATCTATGTCACCTTATAAATTAAAAAATTGTAAAAAGTAATTAAACTAAGGTAAGAATCTTGAGTTTAAAATATAAAAAAATTACACATAAAATTGGATCAATGATCAATGCTGAATAGATCCGACAGATCTATATTGGTTTTTAATCTCATAAACCAACAAATACTAATAACAATCATCACTATTAATTTAATCTAAAAATTTTATAAGACAGATTAATAACCATCATTATCGTTATTAATTTAATCTAAAAATATTACTATTATTTTTAAACGACCTTCACTAACCTTATGGATTGATTTTGTTTGCTCTAACTCCATAATTTTGACAGCGATGAATAGGAAGAGAGTTGCACTGGTAAATCTGTCATTGTTACTGTCAGATTGGGGCATATAAAAACTATGGTATAAGTTTATTTCTAATCTAACATTGAACATGAAAGCTTTATGTTTTGACCTAGGTTTAGTAGGAAATGGGAATATTCTTTTCTAAGACCAATTTCTTTTTCTTCGTCGATTCCATTTGTTAGCTCTAACTCCATAATTTTGACAGAGATGAATAGGAAGAGAATTGCACTGGTAAATCTGTCATTGTTACGGTCAGATTGGCGCATATAAAAACGATGGCAAAAGATTATTTCTGACGTAATATTGAACATGAAAGCTTTATGTTTTGACCTAGGTTTAGTAGGAAACAGGAATATTATTTTCTAAGACCAATTTCTTTTTCTTCATCAATTCCATTTGTGCATGAAGGTCTGACCTGGTTGATTAACACCAGAAATCAACAATTTCAGTCCTTCAAGAAGAGATGGAATTAGTGAAGACCAAGGAGATGGTCTTAGAAAATCGTATTGCTTTTTCCTTGTAAACCTAGGTCGAATCATAAAGCTTTCAATCTTCACTGTTACAGCAGCATTAATTTTATGGCACCGTTTTTATATGCGGCAATCTCACAGTAACAACGATAGATTAGCAATTACAACTCTCTGCCTATTAATTGCTGTAAAAAAGACATGGAGGTAGAGCAAAACCAAATCCTTAAAGTGACTTAGTGTTTATATAATGCCCTCCACCATCAGAGTCCAAATCTAGCCGATATGAGCGTTAAAAAAATAAAACAGTTGCTACGAGAGGGAGAGCGTTTGGTCCTTGCTACCCTCCAGTTCGACCTAGATGTTCAGACTCCGTACAAACACCTAGAAGCCACTCTCAAGCAAGGAATGATCTACACCCTCGGATTATGCCAGGGTCAATGAGATCTCTGAATATTGGATTTTTAAAGGCCATAACACATCAATATATAGTTAGATAAGTGCATTTTGGTTATATATAGAGATAAAAATAAAAATGGTTTTTTAATAAAGTAAATTAAAATTTGGTTAAAAAAAAAACTATAAATAAGCATATTCAAACTAAATGTAAAATTTTAACTATTGCATATTAAACGATTGCGTTGAGAGGCACCTTTTACAGCTCAAATGGGTTAGATGGGCACATGTAGTCTCAAAAAAAAAAAAGTAAAAAAACATTTTATATATAAAACATTTTTATGTAATTATATATCAAATTTCAATTTAAAATGGAATAAAATATGTGATAGAAAATAAATTACAAAATAATAGCCATTACAATAATAACAATAGATTTACCATAAAAAACTCCCTCCGTTTCCAAGCTTCAATAATAGATTTATTATTGGTCAGCCATCGCTACCTACCAAGAGCATCTCTCCTGTTCACTTTTGCACATTACAATGGAAGATTACAACCATACTTATAAGGTTCTTTAAATGCTAATACAACTAGCAAGAAACCATGGGCAACTAAAACCATGTGCCTTAAACCACTTACATCATTGCTCATTCCCAAGTCAAGGTTAACCCTAACATGTAAATGTTCATTGTTAGTTATAGAAAAAAACAAGTCATTTCTCAAAAACGAATAGGTAATTTTTATACCAATATTTACAATAGGATAATATTATAATTTAAATATAATAATATTTTATTACTTCCATTACAATTATTATCAAGGAAATATTACATGATGTTGAATAAATTAAGATAAGACTCCATTATGTATGTCTTAAAAAAATAATTATTTAGTTAGACTTAACAATTAAGTAGGGAGAAAATTATTTTAGATTCAATGGGGTGCAACATGTTGAATACTGATCGCAATTAAGTAGAACATAAAGGAGTGCCCATAAAAACAAATAGTTTTATTTCATAATATTTTATTCATAAGAACATTGATCATGAAACTTTGTTCTTTTAAACTCATTTTAAAAATTCTAAATCTTTAAAATTACAAAATAATAAATAAATTAGAATCAAATTTACCTAAACTAAAAACATATGTCTATCTACTTGTTGAGGCCTGGAAAATCGCATGCAGCAACAGTAAGGGATTCTCTCCAATCAACGTTCCCAACTAGCTCGTTGACTGTTTGATATAGGGAATCCGTCCGGTTTGCGGTCCGGCTACCGTAGGTCAAGTAACAAAACAAAGGGCTTTACCAGTTGCGGCCCGGTCCACCGAGTTTTTTGTATTTTGACTTAAGAAATGAAATGCAAGTGCCTAACTAAATGCAGAGTGATAAAGATGCCAGGAACAGTCACAATGTGATGCGCAGGTTCTTACCTCTCATCTTATGGCTCACAAGCATCCAAATCACACACAACAAAAGCAAACTGACTACCTAAATTATCCCTAGGGAGCAGGATTATCATTCATTGGTGAGTAATACATTTTGCACATGTATTATGAAGAATCACAAATAGCTGATACTTATTTCAAGACACATGAACATTCGCAGATATTTAAATAGCCAGATAGTTAATTATTCTATAAACAACATTTATCACTCACAGTGGAAAATATCCCAAAAAAAAAAATTACTGCAGAACATTCAACGAGAACATAGGTTCAGGAAATTAAATACTCTTACAGTAAATGAGACACAGCTGAAAATGAAATAGTTCCTCTTCAACATTATTCATTGAATTGTACTGATACATTCCACTTTTCACTCTCTCCAACATGCAAAATTGCAGTTTCCTTTGCAAAACGAAGTAGTTCCTCTTACAAGTAAACATTTACCAAATTCCCCAGGGAAAAAGCCCTCTTTCAGTCCTACTTTCAAATATTTAAACTATTCCCCCGGTCGTTTGGGATGCCTCTCGACGGGTGACCTTCCAGTTCCTATTTTAACCTTTCTGTTTTCTCTTCTGGCAGTTTTTTGTCTTCCCAATTACTTTCTGTGAGTGTTCATCTCATGATCAGTAACTGACAGTTCTTCCTAGTCCGCGCCTTTGTCGTTTTTTTGTTTGTCCTTTTCTCCGCTTATGTCTTCCTTGTAACCCCAGCGGTTTCGATTTGACCAAGCTGAGCCTTCACTTCGGGTTGCTTCAATAGTCCATTGAATTCCTCCTGCAAACAGTTTTGATGCATCATTCGTTGAAATGGGATTTTACATTAAAATAAAAATATCATCTGCAACAGTTGATCCACAAGAAAATAGCCAGGTTCGTCCCTTAAGCGGGCAAGAGCTCTGATGCAGCCCTGGGCGGGAAAGTTATAAGTCGGCAGTCGGAAAGCTTCCTACTTCGAAAGGGAGAAGGACCTCGCAGCCGCAACAGCGGACGGGAACAGGCTAGACCCACGCGAGACAGGTGAGAGGGAAACTTCGAATCGGACGTCGGCCAGCTTTGGGCATCGGAAGCGGAGATACTTTACCATCCGCAACGGCGGAAAGGAGAGGAGGTTAAAGCACGCGGGCGGGAAAACTTCACATCGGACGTCGGAAGATTTTGGACATCGGCAGAGAGAAGTATTTCCCAGCCGCAACGGCGGAAGAGGAAAGGCTCTGGATATGTGACAGACAAGCTAACGCACATCGACGATCGGGGCAATCCACGCTTCGGATGACAAATTGGACTAGGAGCCGCAACGGCAGAGGGGCTGAGACTTCACAGCTTCCGATCTAACATAAAAAAATTACGCCCGATCACAGAAAAACTAAGTGTTTAAAAGATCAACACAACAGCGACCAAACTGAAAATCTCAGAGACAACGGTTTGCTTAAAAGGCAACTGATCTGACTAAACTCTGGCTATCAAAACCACATTCAACCCTGCGATCCACAATAAAATCTTAACCCAAACGTGCTCTGGAGAGACAGGCTGCAAAATACTCGTTAGAATCGAGCAAAGCTAAGGCTAGACCAGACCTTCAAGGATCACACGAAATCAAACAATTCTAAGTGTTAAGGAGGGGCCCCAAAATTTAAGAAATGAGGGGAAAAGGTTGCGGCTGCAACAACTGGCGATTACCTGGTGAACCTAGATCTCTGGGTGATTGTTCTTTGAGTGGCAGACTGTTCCACAACAACTACGTCTAACGAAATCTTCTCGCTATCCGGATTTCTCAAATGACCGAAGTGTGTACCTTAATCATTGATGATAGTCCAATTTGGGAAAGCGAAAACCAGGATTTTCAAGTCCAGATAACTCTATTTAAGCCGATAGATGAGATTCATTATTAATTTTGTCTTCAGGTAGCTGACGGCATCGGACACCACAAGATTGCAGCATAGGGTAGACAGGGGTGTTCATTTGTCCTGCATTCCCATGTCATTTAGCACTTTTGTGCTCTTGGACTTTTGTCCCTTTTCATATGAGTCGTTCTGCGTGCCTTTCCTTACTGAATTTTTTATTCAGGATCCTCTATCCCATAGTGCCCTTTTGTGTGAGTGATATATTTCATGTTTCATCTCACGGACGGAGAAGATCTTTTGGCCAATTAGTACTTTTGATTTAGCATTTGATTTGATGTAAGATGTTCTCATCGACTCATCTTTTCCTTTTGGCATTCATTTATTGACATGGGATCGTTTATATCTAACACCCTGTTTACCTAGCTCCTTTCCATGGATCCTCTGCTGTAGCCCCTTAGAACATTTTAAGTGTGAAATGGATGGAGCCTCAACATAGTATTCCAGACTCTTCGACCCTAGTTTATTTCACAGGGGTTAAGCAGGACTTCAATGCACACAGAATTTTATTCGAGAAAACCGTTAGGCTAGAAGAATTCATTTAGCAACACACAGGCTGACACTCAACATATTTTATATTCCCAAAAAGATCTTAATATCCTCCAGACAACCGCAAGTTCGTTCCCTTTACTGAAAATCGACAAATCGAAATTAAACCAAAAGAAAGCATGACTCGAAAACGACCAAACAACTTATTTATATACAAGACAGAAAACTCAAAGAAAACTCAAGAAAAGTAAGGCTTGAGAACCAAACCATTAACTGGCAAGTTCTCCTCCCATCCCTGTAAATCTTGCAGCTTATAAGTAGCGGGGCCAAGTTTTGCTGAGATTTGAAACGGGCCTACCCACAACTGCTGGAACTTAGTATGCTTTCCCTTCTCATCATGGGGATGATCCCACTTGAGAACTAGGTATCCCACTTCCAAGTCCTTTTTCCCAGCTTTATGTTTGTCAAACCATCTTTTTACTACCTCCTGCTATTGCTTAAAACATTCTCTGGCCTTGGATCTGGCCTCCTCTGCTTTCAGGAGATTATATATTCTCACTTGTAAAACTTCACTCTTCGACCCACTAGACTCTTGAGCTAAAATAGAGGACGGTAGCATGATATTGGGGGGCAGGATGGCTTCCTTACCATACACAAGGGTATAGGGTGACACTCCTATTGCAGACTTGGGGGTGACTCTGTCAGCCCACAGGGCGTTGGGTAAGGCTGAGTGCCAACTTCTCTGGTTTTCAATTACAGTCTTCTTCAGGATTCTAATGAGGTTCTTGTTAGAGGATTCAGCCGGGCCATTCCCTTGCGGATAGTAGTTAGCAGAATAATGTAATTTTATCCCTTTATCATGAGCAAATGCATTCAATTTGATTGATGAAAAGTATTTAGCATTATCAAAAACTAACGAAATTGGAACTCCAAACCTAGTCATGATATGATCTTGTAGGAAGCTAATGACTTCGTCTTCGTTTATCTTGCACAGTGGGATAGCTTCGACCCAGCGAGTGAAATAATCAGTCGCAGTAAGAATGTACTTGTGCAGCAGGGAAGAGTTCGGTTTTATTTCTCCAATAATGTCTAGCCCCCATTGCTCAAATGGTTCCGAGATCATCACAGGATTTAGGGGCGCAGCTGCCTTAGGCTGTCTTCCACCACACCTTTGGCAAATATCACATTTCCTGACATGTGCATGTGCATCCTTGAAGAGTGTGGGCCAATAGTAACCGACTCTAAGGATTTTATGGGCTGTAGTGTCACCTGAATAATGTCCCCCAGCCGGACCATCGTGTAATTCTGCCATTACTTTCTTTGTGTCTTCCTTTTCTAAACATCTGAGGAGAACCCCATCATAATTCTTTCTGAATAATACTCCTTCAACAAGTTGATAGGAGGCCGATTTAAGGCGCAGATATCTTCTTTGTTTGGAATTCCAATGTTCTGTCAACAGCCCCGACTGTAAGTAATGCTCCAGGTCTCTATACCAAGACTCAGGAGCTGTAAACAGAGGACATACATCCATTACATGCAATTCGGCTTCATCTTCCCATGCTTGTTCTTCGTTGTTCCTGCTTTCAGTCATCAATTTGCATAACCCTTGACCTTTCACTATAGAGGCTGGCTTGAATTCAAGGTCATATTCTTGAAAAGTTGTTACCCAGTTGCCTCTTCTTTCCCCTAACTCTTTCTGAATGAAAAGGGATCTTACAGCTGGATAAGGAACTATTACCTTGGTTCGATTTTTTAATATATAAGGCCTGAATTGCTTCACTGCCTTAAATACTGCGTAAGCTTGCTTATCAATGGCTGGGTAATTTAATTCAGCCCCTTGTTTCCCAGTGCTCATAAAAGAGATTGGGAATTCATCACCCCCATCCTCCTTTTGCGTAAGCACAGCTGCCAATGAATCATCGGATGCAAATGTATACATAATAAAGTCTTTATCAAAGTCTGGACTTTTCAGGGAGGGCGCATGTGCAACAGCATTTTTAATTTTGCTGAAAGTGTCTTTCTCAATATCAGTCCACTTAAATTGTGCATTTTGTTTGACCATCTGCTGTAGTGGTTTGACAGTCTGAGCGAAATCAGGCATAAATCTTCTTACAAAATTTATGGTTCCCATAAACGATTGCATTCCCTTTTTATTATGTGGCATATGGATTTGTTCAATGGCCTTAATTCTTTCTGGGTCTATAGATATACCTCTCTTTGAAACTATGTGTCCCAGCAAATTTCCCTCTGTGACGGCGAATACGCACTTCTTAGGATTGAGGGAGATGCCATATTTCCGGCAGCATTCAAAAATTTGCTTTAGGTGAAAAGCGTGCTCTCCTCTTTTCTTAGAGAATATTGTAATGTCATCAAGGTACACCACAGCGCTTCGTCCAATTAGTCCGCAAAAAACTATGTCCATAGCTCTCTGAAATGTTGCTCCGGCATTAATCAGTCCAAAGGGCATCCTTCGGTAGGCGAAGGTTCCCCATTTAGTCCTAAATGTTGTCTTTAATCTGTCTTCCTTGGCTACTAGCACTTGATTGTAGCCATAGAAACCGTCTAATAATGAAAACAACTCAAAACTAGAGACCATCTGTAGCAATTGCTCCATGGGAGGCACCGGATAGTTGTCTTTATCTGAGGCACGGTTTAGGTTTCTGAAGTCCACGCACAGTCTGATTTCTCCCGACCTTTTTCTGACTGGTACCAAGTTCGATACCCACTCAGAGTGTCTGACTTTAAAGATGATTCTAGCATCTAGTAATTTCTTTACCTCACTATGAATCAGCGGTTCCAGCTTTGGATGCATTTTCCTCAAGGGCTGCTGATATGGCTTGACTCCGGCCTTGATGGGGATGACATGTTTTATGATGCTGGTATCATATGTTTTCAGATCTCCGTACGTCCAGGCGAATGCGTCTTTGTATTGTTTAAACAAACTGACGAACCTGTCTCTTTTAGTTGGTGAGCAGCATTTTCCGAGATTTACAAACTTAGGATTCACTTCATCTCCCAAATTTATCAGCTCAAACTGCAGAGTCGAGCTGTGAGTCTTTACATTTGCTGGTCTCCTAAACTTTTCATTTAGATCGAACATCTTTTCTAATGTTCTGACCCCTTTAGGAATGAAATTGTCATATTTCATCTTAGCTTGATGTTCCTCATCATCTATGATTGCTCCTTTGAACACCTCTTCATTCGTCAAGCATTCTATTATTTGCTGATCATCATCAAATACTCGCAGGTTGGTGATCATATCCGGTACAGAGGGCCTCAAAAGGAGTTCCACAGAACAACGATTGTTAGTAGGTACGATTCTAGCGGCTAATGTGGCCAATAGATCAGCAGCTGTGTTTTTTATTCTTGGAATTGAAATAATGTTAAATGCATTAAAACATTTAAGCAGTTCCCATACCTCATTCTGGTAATCTTTCAAGTGAGGAGAAATACAGTGGATTTGATTCCGGATTTGTTTCACAATAATTTCAGAATCCCCAAAAACTTTCAAATTACTTACCTTCAATTCAATCGATTTCTTGAGTCCCTGCACCAATGCTTCATATTCAGTTGTATTATTAGTACACTCAAACTCTAATCTACATGACAGGAAATGTTTATTCTTTTGTGGATCAATAAGGACACAGCCGGCCCTTGACCCTTCTAATGTATTTGAGCCATCAAAAAATAAAGTCCAAAAATCACTAACTACTGAAGGTAAATCTATTCCTACTGCTAAGTCTACTATTTTACAATCAATCTCATCAGCCTGAGAAAATCGAAGGAGATTAGGCTGGGTGTCAAATGTGTCGCTGGCCTCTTCCGCTTGATAATTCCTTGGTTCCAATTCGAGAAAATAGTTGCCCAACATAGAATCGACTGATACATTATTCTCATTCAGTTGAGTAACATTGTACTTCATGTGAGGCTCTCTTAAAATTTTAATCTGGTTCGGACTCCCCTTGTATGGCAACCACAGATGTGACCAATCTGAAGCGAAATATCCATTTAATTTAGCTGACCAATCTCTGCTCAGGACTAGACTGTAAGCATCTGGTATGTCAGCCACCACGATATTAATGACTTGGCATACTTTGTCATTGGATGCCAGACGGATTAGGACGTCTTCCATCTAACCAATTACCTTAACGTCTGTCCTATCCAATTGAACCACCCTCCACGTGGTTGGCTTAGGTTGCCCATTTATTTTCTTACATACTGATATGGGCATGACATTCATTGATGCCCCTGAGTCTACCATACAATTGTGCACATTATGATTAAAAATCTCAAATGTCAGGAGGAAAGGTGGATGTCTACATTTAGACTCACCTCCAACGTTGGTTTCTCCAATTTCTTCTTCGCCTTGAGGTTGATTATCAGTAGTCGGCTTTTCATCCAATTCCTCAAGTGCTCTCAATAATCTTTCTTTCTGTTGAGGCACTTTGCACATTTTAAATAGTGGGACGTTTGCTTTTATCTTCTTTAAATCTTCCACAATGTCATAATTCATCTGTTGTTCAGTGGAGTTAGATCTATCAGTATTTACCTTTTCTTCATTTGGCTTGGGCGGCGTTCTGTTCTGCTTAGGATCTTGGCTGGTAATAGTGAACTCAAGAATTATATCAGCCACGGGTTTATTTTGGAATTTCTTTTTAACGTTTCTTTGCAACCTCTTAATCTTTGGGAGTATCAGATTGTCATCTTTAACCATCCCTTGACTTCTTGTTGTTACGTTGGCGTCCACGACTTCCTTGTATCCTTGATTCCTTTCCTCTTCAGCATCGAATAAAGAAACAGAGCTCCACAAAGCCATGGTTTCCTCTTCCTTCTCTTTAGTAGAAGTAGCAGCAGAATTCTCTTTTCTTTCTTCATCGCCTTCCTCTGTTAATCTTGAATCCAACATCTGATTCATTACTAGTGTCATTGAATTTATCCATTGCGGACAATTTTTTTCGGAGTGGGGCTGCTGGTGAAAGGTGTAGAAATTTTCCATCCCTATGTCTGTCAGATTCATAGATGCAGTATTGTGAGGAGGAGGTTGGGACTGATTGTTTTCCTCCCTTTTATTATAATAAGGCCTGTAGAACTTCTGTGTTTCCTTCTCTTTCTCTAAGTCTATGATCTTATTAGACAGCTTTTGCATCATTTTGGCCATACTTTCATAATTTGGTGCTTTCTCCTCCTTAGGCTTAGTGAACAATAAAGTTTTCCTTCTCTCTCCTGATTTCTCGGGGTAATCTTCAATACTCTCTCTTTCATCCTCCACCACTTCTGCTTCTTCATAGGTTTCTGTCAGAGTAGGCTTGGCCCTACCTTTCGCAAACATGGCCAAATCAGGACCCAAAGATGATGCATAGTACTCAATCAGTACTTTGTCTGAAGGCTTATCTGTTTCAGAAAAGTTCTTGAGATATGCTGCAAACCTTTGTGTGAAACTGTGCACTTTTTCCTTTTTCTCTTTCTTCAATGCACATAGTCCTTTCATAAGGGCTGCGTGAGTCTTTTGAACTGCATACTTACTTCTGAACATTCTCTCGAAAGTATCCCAATCTGGGATAGAATTGGAAGGCAACCCAAAGTACCATGATGCAGCAGCTCCTTTGAGGGTATGCAGGAAAAGTCTGCACACTACATCTTCATGTTCCCCAGCTCTCAATCCTTCTATTGCCAAGTAAAAACTCTGCAAATGATCATCCACTAATATCTTCTCATTTGGGTCGAACTTAGGCAACAACTTTTCAAAGGCCTGAGGTAGGTCATGCAAATGAGGAGTCAGGTTTAGGGGTGATCTGGCTTTCCATGCATGTGGTGGATTTGGTGGATTAGGAGGAGGTTGGTTGGCATTAACGCCGGCCATGAGTTGAGGTGGAGAGTGAGGAGGTGAACCAACAGGGGTGTGAACAGGAGAAATGTAATGGGTTCCTGGGCCTTCTTGATTCAAAGGTAGCTCAACTTCTTGCAAGGCGGTTTCCACAAGTTCTTCCCAGTCTCCAACCAGCACTGAGTCTTCTGTTACGGGACGGTCTTTCCTTTTATACTCTCTCCTGGGAAACTCAGGGATAATCGGCAATCCTCCAATCTTCTTTACGTATGCCCTGGTGTGTCTTCTCAGGTCATTAACGATCTCGTTGCGAACAGGATATAGATGTTCTGTATTTACTTCTTCCGGAATTGGATTACGTGGTCCACTACTTTCGGAACTATAACCAGTGGAATGATCTCGGGAAAACAGGTTTCCTCAGCCAGCCATGCACTGGCGGCCCTCCTTCTAGCGCCAAAAACTGTTTAGGCCTAGAAAATCGCAGGCAACAATAGTAAGGGATTCTCCCCAATCAACGTTCCCAACTAGCTCGTTGACTGTTTGGTATAGGGAATCCGTCCGGTTTGCGGTCCGGCTACCGTAGGTCAAGTAACAAAACAAAGGGCCTTACCGGTTGCGGCCCGGTCCACCGAGTTTTTTGTATTTTGACTCAAGAAATGAAATGCAAGTGCCTAACTAAATGCAGGGTGATAAAGATGCCAGGAACAGTCACAATGTGATGCGCAGGTTCTTACCTCTCGTCTTATGGCTCACAAGCGTCCAAATCGCACACAACAAAAGCAAAATGACTACCTAAATTATCCCTAGGGAGCAGGATTATCATTCATTGGTGAGTAATACATTTTGCACATGCATTATGAAGAATCACAGATAGCTGATACTTCTTTCAAGACACATGAACATTCGCAGATATTTAAATAACCAGATAGCTAATTATTCTATAAACAACATTTATCACTCACAGTGGAAAATATCCCAAAAAAAAAAAAATACTGCAGAACATTCAACGAGAACATAGGTTCAGGAAATTAAATACTCTTACAGTAAATGAGACACAACTGAAAACGAAATAGTTCCTCTTCAACATTATTCATTGAATTGTACTGATACATTCCACTTTTCACTCTCTCCAACAGGCAAAATTGCAGTTTCCTTTGCAAAACGAAGTAGTTCCTCTTACAAGCAAACATTTACCAAATTCTCCAAGGAAAAATCCCTCTTTCAGTCCTACTTTCAAATATTTAAACTATTCCCCCGGTCGTTTGGGATGCCTCTCGACGGGTGACCTTCCAGTTCCTGTTTTAACCTTTCTGTTTTCTCTTCTGGCAGTTTTTTGTCTTCCCAATTACTTTCTGTGAGCGTTCATCTCATGATCAGTAACTGACAGTTCTTCCTAGTCCACGCCTTTGTCGTTTTTTTGTTTGTCCTTTTCTCCGCTTATGTCTTCCTTGTAACCCCGGCAGTTTCGATTTGACCAAGATGAGCCTTCACTTCGGGTTGCTTCAATAGTCCATTGAATTCCTCCTGCAAACAGTTTTGATGCATCATTCATTGAAATGGGATTTTACATTAAAATAAAAATATCATCTGCAACAGTTGATCCACAAGAAAATAGCCAGGTTCATCCCTTAAGCGGGCAAGAGCTCTGATGCAGCCCTGGGCGGGAAAGTTATAAGTCGGCAGTCGGAAAGCTTCCTGCTTCGGAAGGGAGAAGGACCTCGCAGCCGCAACAGCAAACGGGAACAGGCTAGACCCACGTGAGACAAGCGAGCGGGAAACTTCGAATCAGACGTCGGCCAGCTTTGGGCATCGGAAGCGGAGATACTTTACCATCCGCAACGGCGGAAGGGAGAGGAGGTTAAAGCACGCGGGTGGGAAAACTTCATGTCGGACGTCGGAAGAGTTTGGACATCGGCAGAGAGAAGGATTTCCCGGCCGCAACGGCGGAAGAGTAAAGGCTCCGGATATGTGACAGACAAGCTAACGCACATCGGCGATCAGGGCAATCCACGCTTCGGATGACAAATCGGACTAGGAGATGCAACGGCGGAGGGGCTGAGACTTCATAGAAAAACTAAGTGTTTAAGAGCTCAACACAACAGCGACCAGACTGAAAATATTAGAGACAACGGTTTGCTTAAAAGGAAACTGATCTGACTAAACTTTGTCTATAAAAACCACATTCAACCCTGCAATCCACAATAAAATCTTAACCCAAACGTGCTCTAGAGAGACAGGCTGCAAAATACTCGTTAGAATCGACCAAAGCTAAGGCTAGACCAGACCTTCAGGGATCACACGAAATCAAACAATTCTAAGTGTTAAGGAGGGGCCCCAAAATTTAAGAAATGAGGGGAAAAGGTTGCGGCTGCAACACTACTTTTTAACTTACTCCATGCACAACTTCACAGCTTGAGGGTGAAGCAAGCTTGGCTACTATGCAGCGATAGACCCAGAGGTCATCAACAGGTAAATGCCATTGTTATTCAATTCATAGTCAAATATATATAAAAATAAATGTTCTTTTACATATCTAAACCTAAGATCTTGTTGTGCCCAGGTGGTGGCTCTCAGCATGACAGACGTCTGTTTGAGGGGTCTACAGGGGCTGGTGGACAAACACATAGGATTCCATTGCCAGGTAGATATTGTTTTCATACATTTTGACTGGAATTATTGTTTGGCATGATTTTAAATATGTGGAAAATTCTTATCAACCACAGCATTACAGCTTTAGCCTGAAGCAATCTTGGCTACTATGCATCCACAGTACCTGAGGTCATCGTCAGGTAAATTCAAATGGTATTAATTTCAGGTTGAAGTCTATATAAACATAGATATTCTTGTACACATCTTGATAAGATCTTGTTGTGCACAAGTGGTGGCTCTCAGCACGATAGACATTTGTCTGATGGGTCTACAAGGGTTGGTGGACAAACACATAGGGTTCCATTGCGAGGTAGAGATAGTTTACGTACAATTTGACTAGAATTCTTGTTTGACATGTTTTTTAACATGTGGAATATTCTTACCATGCACAGCTTGAGGCTGAAGTAATCTTGGCTACTATGCAGCCACAATCCCTGAGGTCATCGTCAGGTAAATTTAGTCGTTATTTAATTCATACTCAAGTCTATATGAACATAAATATTATTTTACCTGGTCTTTCTATGATCTTGTTACATGCACAGGTGGTGGATCTGAGCATGATAGACGTATGTCTGAGGGGTCTACAGGGACCGATGGACAAACACTTAGGACACACTTAGTGTCTTATTCCTCAGATACACCATCGCCAGGTAGAGGTTGTTTACACATGTACATTCTGACTAGAAATCTTGTTTGATGATTTTTCTTGTTAACTTACATGTGATTGCCATTTTTTGGTTTTGTACAGGTGCTTCTAGACATTCTGATAATAATGATGGGGCACAGGATGATGCATCGGGTATTTCTAATGAACACATTTGATATGGACATGTATAATTTCATTGAAAAATTAGATATATATATATATATACTTGCACGTGCATCTTCTTACAGGGTTTACTGCTATTGATCCTAATCCACCTCCCGAGACAAGGAGACGTCGTTGGGTGCATCAATATGCTCAAAATGATAGATATGATCCTCTTTATAGTCATCCTAGAGATGTTCTCAAGGAGACTCCTTGGGAAGACAACATCGCTATGCTGACTGTGGAAGAGATGAAGGAGCATTCCTCCAGATTGAAGGCAAAACTTGAATCTTCAAATCTCTCTTCTGCTACTCAACCATGTCTCCAGATTGTTTTGCACAATCTAAATTGTTTGATCGAGACATATCTTGGGGTTGGCCTATCAACCCATATTTTTCATGATATGATGCATAGGAGGCGATTTTCAGTTATGGTTCGCCACAAGTTTGAAGAAGTAAAGAAAGTTGTCACAAAAGAAATGGTCTTTTCATGTTTTGACTTGCATCCTGAAGACAAAAAACGTCTAAAGATTGCAAGATTTAATGATCCTTTGATTGCACCACACATTTATTCGAGGTTCCTATGTGCATATGGGAAGTTCCCAAATAATGACAAGGTTCCTCAATATTTTGTTAAGATGTTGATTGCAGAGTTTCGGTTTAACATGGACCCCGACTATACAAATACGGGATCCAGTTTCTATGGTGTTGGCAAAGGTCGTACATATGAACAACCTGATGCACGACGAGATGTTCATTAAAGGAATCTAATGCCTCGGTTAGTACAACCACATCCTAGAGTCGTACCTTTACCAGAGGAGTCGAAAACAACATCCCAAATAGCAAGAGGGATGAGGGAAGAGATACGAGACTGTGTTAGGGCTGCATTGGCAGGGGTGGAAATTGGCCTACATAGTATTTCATTTGCATCCAGTATGGATGCAGGCCCATTTGATGATTATTCTAATGATCGCTTGAAAAATATGAGTCGATTAGAGCTTGAGCAGTATGCAGCATACTGTAGAGACAATTATAAGTGATTCGTTGCTCGACAAAATGAAAACAGGGGCATGGTACATAAGTATGCTATAATATATGAAATTTAGTATATGAAATCTAATGTTTTTAATATATGAAATTTATGCAGTATACCAAATTCATGAATGATGACAACGTTGATGATACGAATTTGTTTGACCCGAAAGAAACAGAGGCTAGTGGCACAAATATAGATGTTGAGGAAATTCTAGTTTCACAATTTCGCCCACTAACGCAGGTATGGATATTTATTTTTGTTAATATTTAATTACTTTTTGTATATTTTGTCCCCAAATTTGTATATATATATACATATATTGAATTTCATTTTGACTTTTCAGCCCACAGAAAACTAGGATCCATTGGTGTTATGGTCTGAAGGTTTAGATTGATCTACTATAGATGCAAATCAATAGTGCTCCACGTTCATTGTATGTACTTTTCATTGTATTCAGTAGTTAGCAGTTAATTTTTTTCTTGTCCTTCACACTTGGAATCTTGGGAACACATATTCATTCAATTTGTTAGTGATTTGACCTATTCCCAGTGTTGCTTGCTTATGGGGGTTTCACTCGTACTCTTCTTCACTCATGTGCTAGCATTGCATAATGTTTTGAGCCCACATGCATGGACACTTTGAGCTAGTATGCACTATTTTATGACAGTTGGTTGTTAGAATAGTTTTTGGGCTTAGATGATACAGCAACTCTCTCTTCCCTCCATCTGCATCGTTGGTGTGACAACATTATGGAGTTGAAGGCCTTCTTTCACACTTTATACTTTCATCATGTCTTTAGAGAACACAATAAGAGGGCAGACAGTATATCCAAGGAAGTGCTCCCCATGGTTGTTGGCCTATTTTCCTTCACTGAAAATTATGAGGAAATAGCTATTGGGGAAGACAAGCTACAGCTCTTCTAGAGCAGAGCTTGTACCTTCCACTCTTAAACCTTTTGGTTGCTTTATCTTCGAGTATGGATGATTGAGTCTTTTAGCATCATATTGGATGTCTTGAGGATGATATTGTTTCTCCTCTGATGGTATTGATATTAAGACACTTCACCGAGCACTTCCTTGGATATACTGAACTGGTCTCTTTATGTTTCCTCCATAGACATGTATGGATGATCTATCTTGTAAAAGTTGGTTGAGGACAAAAGGAGCATACCATCCATTTGGATGTTCCCCTTATACAGCAATGACAAAAGTATATATAGAACTATGTACCTTGAGAGAGAGAAAAGTCTGTGGTCTTGTTGGTCCTAATTGAATGTTTGTCCACCTTTATGATTCAGTTTTCTCTTGTGGTTGTTGAGTCATGGTCCTATTCTTACTTGGTCCTAGGGTTATCTCACCGTGTTCTCAGCCTGTTATCTCACTAGGATGTCTGCTACCATCGGTTTCTCCAACAGGGTTTATCTCCTCTATGATCTGATTTTCTCCTCTTGCATGCAGGTTTGTCTCTCGGGGTTTTCCTCTGCGATTTCACTCCACAATTTTACCTCTGCATCTTGTTCATTTCAGGAGCTGAGTTTTACCTCTGTGAATTGTTCATTCATGATCTACGATTTGTTCATTCACGCTCTGAGTTTTACCTCTACGATTTATTCTTTATTCATGCACTGATCTTGATCTATGCATTTTCTTTATTTACATATCATCTTGTAAAGTGAGTCTCTGTGTCTTTCTCAGCTACTTACCTCATGATTTTTCTCAGTGTGAGTCTCTACATTTTTCTAAGTCACTTACCTCACGATTTTCTCAGCATTAGTTCTTATGGGTTTTTCCTGTGTACTGGGTTCTATCCCTGGAGTGACTGTGAGTTTACTCTTCAAGTGTGGATTGTGAGTTACTCAACATGACTGTCAAAGGGTATCAGTATGACTGAATGTCTCTTGTGCTAAGTGACTGTGTGTCCTTAGCATGACTATTTTGGACATGAATGAATTACTCAAGCATGTGCTTTTGATTGAAACCTATCCTTCTATTGACTAAGAGTCTAAGTTCAGTTTCGGTCTGCTTTAACCCTCTCTCAAGGTACGTATATGGTTTACTGCATTTGACTTGTCCCTTCGGTGACAAGATCAAACTTAGAATTATCTGAGTATAAGGCAAATTCAATTAATGGTTGTGATTCCTTAATGTTGTATCTCCTGCACTTTATTTATTCATTCGTGTACATGAAATATGGTATGACATCTCAATGACCAACCTTAACGCAGTGACCAGCAGAGCGTTAAAATTAACGCAGTGACCAGCAGAGCATTAAGTTGAAAGAGATGAAAATTTGTAATTTTTTTTTTGGGTTAGTGAAAAAATCTTCGTTAATCCAGCACTTTGTTTAATGATTTATCTTGTTAGATCTTTTATTGTTTGCTATATGAAAATTGGAAATTATTTTTTTGGTTGGTGAACTAATCACTAATAATCCAAGACTTGCACTGTCCCAAGCCAAAGCAAAGATATATTTCTGATATATTTTTCATAGACAATTGCAAAATTTGTGAGGTAAGAGTTCTATCTATAATTTCATGTAGTGGAACTTGTTTTGAAATTGGCGGCAAACATAAATTTTGAGCATGGTTATGCTTATGTAGCATGGTTAATGCCATGGTTATGTAGCATGGTTAATGGTTATGTAGCATGGTTAATGTCATGTTTATGTTATGTAGCATTTTACAATGTTGAGACTTCAATCCTCATTTCTTTCTTGTCTATTTTGGCAAATCCCTGAAACCTAAAAGGGCATCGATTCAAGTTTTATGTGGTGCATTCATGGAAGATTGCTTGAAATTCTGGATAATACTAATTTTTATTGTGTTCAGTTTCTTGTTGTTTTGGTGATGGGACTGGATGGAAAATTCTCTTAGACCTTTGCAAGTAATGATGTTTTGGATGATCTCTACCACAGTAGAAAAATCAAAAAACACATAGGGGAACTAGTCAAATGCCCAAGTTTTGCATCCAATTTTTTTTCTAAGTAGAACCACGTGGGTTTCCCTGCATTTCGTATATGGTACCCGATGTAAACGTGTTGGTGCAAATTATGGCACCTGACCTGGTAGGGACATTGATTGAAAAATGCAATAGAGGCACCTAGCCTATGGGATTAACCCTAATCCCTTCTGAAGCTCAAGGTGCTCAACCACTCGAGCTACCCTATAGGGCTAAAATTTTGCATCCAATTTACTCCACTATTCTTTTAGAATCAAAGTATATGCAACAAAACCAAAAAGTATGAGATGTTTCACCTTGGGTTTTCACACACCAAGCTTCTTCAAGTGTACTGTTTTGCATTCCAGGCTAAAATTTTGCATCCATTTTACTTTACTATTCTTTTAGAGTCAAATTATATGCAACAAAAGCAAAAAGTCTGAGATTATGGTGAGTTTTAGAACATGTATCCCTAGAACAGTGAGCTTGTCAGAGCATCTTGAAGACTACTTGGTTAAGGTTTAATCCATTGTATATTAGGAGATGAAGATTTTGAGAAGAAACCCTATGCTGTACTTGGTGAGAGAAGAAAAAGAGGAGACATCTTACCCAAAAGAGGAGATGTATTTCCGTGGAGGACATTCTTGTGTGATGCATGCTTGTTGAATCTCCTTATTCTGAGCAAGGGTTTTCATCATTTTCCCTAGCTAGGGTTTTGGAGGGCTAGAAGATTGTATTAGCCTTGTGATAAGGCTATTGTGTGTGCATGAACTTCATCTTTATGGATATTTCATATTACTTAAGTTTCCAGTTGTCCAATACTTGTGTAAATTGTAGATTTAATTTTCAACCATCAATATTCTTCATGGTTTGTAATTTCTAACAATATATGTCTTGGTGATTTGACATAATTTAAGGGTGAATACTTTAAGTGATTTAACACGACAATCAAAGAATATAAGGGCAGATTTACTGTTGTTTTTACAGCTGTTGTAAGTGTTTTCAAATCTGTTATATGCATGGTAAGATTACCCGAGAGCTGAAACCTTATGTTGTTTCCTTAGACTTCCAGAGAAGGTTGGAGCAGTGGTCTACTGCTACTCGTGGCCTCCACCAAGATTATGGCAGTCTGTTGTTGTAGCCTTAGACCACCTATAAGGATATTATTGTAGCCTTAGACCACCACCAAGGGTGGTGGTGCTGCCACTAGGCCTGCTATAGCAGCCCTAGTACCACCGAGGGTGTTGTAGCAACTTGTTGTTTCTCTCCTCGTCACCACCATGAACTGTAAACTATGTATGGATGAATCTTGTTTGCGATTCAATCTTACACCTTCTTCATTTGAAACATGATTGGGATAATCATATTAGATTATTCAACCATAAACAGCAATCATGTAGCTAACATTCTATTAGTTTCTTTCTTCACCTTTTCTTTAACTTTGGGATTAATCTTGTAATCGGTGTCTTATGGGATAACATCTGGCCATAATTCAATTTTCATCTCCCCCGCTTCTTCCATTATTCCCTTGATTTCAATGAAAATATATGGAATCAGGTCCTTATATACCTCAAGTACTAGATTTATGAGCTCGTGCATAGTTTTTTCATCCCACTAATCTACAACATAAGCAAGCATGGGTCTCTCCTCACCCCCATTGTTAACTCATTGCAATTTTAGGGGTTATGTATATGAAACATTACCACCATATTCACTCTTTACCGTAACAGCCTTGGATCCTTCAAATTCCTTAAATGATAGATTCTTGAAATCCTATCAATCATGTTCACCCTCTCAAGCCCGATCAATCTCCTTGCAACACTAAAGAAGGTCCAATTGTCTAATACGGATCTTAATTGCAGCTAGTTATTGATGGTAAGGGAACACAACAATAACATGGGAATTATGCAACTTGTTAGTAAGAAAAAATTCTTTAATCAGTTTCAAATTTGTAGTCACTTTAGGAGACTTTACTACAAAAGAGAAATCGTCACAAAAATTTAGACTAGCAAATAGCCCAACTCTTGGTTTTCCTTCTATTTTTTTCATGTAAATACCAGGCCTTTAATTTCATAATAGGTCCCAAACTATGAACTCAAAACTAAGGTTGCAAACCCTTGATTTTCCACTTCTAAGTACAACTTTCAACACGAAGAAAGTGATTTGTGCCTCCATCATATATTTTTGAAATCATAATGTATTTACCTTTTGAAAGAGTTAGATTTTAACTCTCAAAATATAGGGGGGGGCATGTGTGTCATCACTCCCAAGATGGTTTCCTGGATTGTGAGACCTTTCCTATCTGTGGCCCACCATATGGTTATCATGATTGTATGTGGCTCTACAGTAAGATTGATAATAGGGTTGCTTTTTGGTACACTAGATGGATCTCTTGTAAGATTGATAATAGGGTTTCTCTACACTAGATTGTACGATTTCACCTCGGGGAGTAAAGCACAATTCCTTGTGGAAAACAAGACCAGTATGGGAATGATACTTCATGAACACTATTGGTTTGGGTCCAGGTCTGAGTGGTTTTCAATATGTTGAGCCAACATACTATATTTCAGAAGCTTTGTGCAAAACCTGATGATTCCAGGAGAAAATATGGGTGTCTAGGAGCCTTTTTTGTTCCTGAATTGAAGCATAGAGACCAGTATTTGATCATTAACAAAGAAGGAACCCAGAACCACAAATACTCTTTTGAATCCTCTCTACATCCTCCTTCCACCTAAAAATGAAACCCATCCATCCTAGAGAAAGGCTTAGAATCCCTATCCACTCTTTCTCAATCCATTCCATGAGCGTTTTTTCCTCCATTTGCTTCCTTGGGACTGTTTTACTAGAGCTTTATATTGCATTGGAATGATCTAACTTAAAACTATGTCCTCTCCTACCACCAGCTGCATATTCTTATTTCTTAACTAGAACACATTTATGTTTGTCTCTAGCAAGCCTGTTCCTTGATCCTGGATGTCAAGAACCACCTCTAGACTACCCAACTAGTTTGTGGAGACTCGAGTATTCACAATCCTATGGTGTCTGCATTACATTCGATCTGACTGTGTTAATGGAATTTATCAGTCTACCTTTGAATACTAGTTTATTGATGCACAGATATTGGCCATTTGAGCCTCACCTCTTGCACCTTCACCATCTTGAATGTGCATACGAGAGAATGAATGCAACTCTAACTAATTTTGGACAATTTTCACATGGCTCAAGTATGTTGGATCTGCTTGAAGTAAAGGATTTGTCAGTGCTTGGACTCACAATGGTCCTATCCACATCAAAGTGACCAAAATAGCTAGTGATTCATTTTTTCCTTAGGAAGTGAAAACACATTAGTTAGGCAATTACATTAGTGCATCAAGATACCCAACTAAGTCACCTGACATGAGGACACGAGGACCCCTCCTCTTTGGTAACAAACTCGACTCATAAATCAATGACTAGCTCATTACCCCTCCTCTTTGGTACATCTGGGAGTGGCTACCCTAGAAAAAACAAAAACAACCCAAGAAAGGTGGTGACTTCCCTAGTAGCACCCAAAATAGTCCAAGCAAGGTGGCAGCCCTCCAACACATTCAAACATGCAGTGGTTTCCCTAAACAACACCCACAAATCATGAAACAAGAAAGGGATGCCTTAAACAACCTGTACACAGCAGGGACCCATTCATACACCTTCAAGAACCCTAAAAAAAGGTACGATAGCCTGGAGACAAGGTTTAGCAAAGTTCGACTCACACATTTGAAGGATAGGGTTAGACAAGGTGATGTAGGATAGGGTTAGACAGTTATAGTAGGACTTGAAACAACTTAAGGCATTCAAGATCAACCTCAAGATGTTGACCAAAGTATTCAATAAGTGTCCAACTAAGAATGGCATTGTCAAGCATCTCACAACTGAATATGGTAGCCTTAAACCCTTAATGCAGTGGATGAGAGTCCTTAGGGTAGTCATACAATAATCCCAAACAAACCTAAACAAGTAACAACACCCTTCTAACAAGCAAAAGCATATTTCTAGTAACAACTACGCTTATCTATCAGACAATGAAACCCTCAAATAGCAGTGACACCATAAATAAGAGTAGCGACAACCTCAACATGAGAAATGACACCCTCAACAAGAGTATAAGCTACCTCAAAAATTACAATGAGAACCTTAAGGATGCCTAAACAGGTAGTAGTTCCCTCAACAAGAGCAACATCAACCTCAACAATGACAGTGGCAGCCTCAAGGGGGCCTAAACAGGCATCGGTTCCCTCGAAAATGATACTAGCACCCTGAAGGAAACAATAGCACCCTCAAATAAGATATGGCAACCTGAAAAATATACTACAACAACCTGAAAATAGAGTACATCTCACACAAGTGGAGGAATCATCACTGCATCACCATCAAACCCTTTGATGCTGCCTCTACCATGGCTATTCTTAAACATCTCCGAGCCTTTATATTGTTGAGATCATGCCCATAATGTTGTTGTTTATAACCTGAGTATAGGTGTGCATCTTGTAACATGTGTAGGTTTTGTGATGTTGAGTTTGACTTCACGTATTCTTTATTAAGTTCCCAAATGTGTCTTTTCTTGTCGAGAATTGACCTATTGCAAATAATAGTTAGGAAAACAATAGAAATAAAGCTAGCTAGAAACCACAAATTGTATCCTCCACACTTTTTTACTTTATTTAGACCATTTGCATTATTGACGAGGTGGGCTCATTCACTAGTAATTATAATGACAAAGTTGTTGTTTCACTCCAAAAAAATGTTGCAAGAAGACATAGACTTCATACAAACAACTCAAACAGTGCAATTCCAATGCACACCCATATCTTCATATATTCCTTATACACATGATATCACATTCATAGTACAATTTTTTATTCCATTTCCACAATAAATAAATAAAAATATCACAACACTAAAGGGAGGTTGAAGAATGTTGTGAAACTCACACTAAATGTGTGATGAGAAGAATTGCTTTGATTGCCTCATATCATTAGCTCCCTTCATACTGGAAGGAAATTCATACTGATTGCTTTGATTACCTCATATCAGTAGCTCCCTTCAAAAAGAGACAGGATGAAGGAAATTCCAATAAAGGTTGTCATGATATTTTCAGATTGTTCACTGGGAAGGTGCGTGATATTCAACAACTACCGTGACCAAGTTTACAACTATGCCTGAAGTTGTCAATATCTCAAATAGCTCAATTCCTTTCATGCCTCATAGTTATCCAAATGAATTTCAATCTAAAAATGAGTTGTGGAATTATTTGAAAAAGCGTAGAGAACACATATCTATATGTATACATATACCTAGCATGAAAGTTGTAGGTAGAGACTCCCATTATAGTCTTATATGCAGGGTTGTCTATGAAGTCAGAAGCTTGGTTTTTTTCTCACCAATATGTGTTGGAAACTACCATCACCAAGATGTTTGAGATTTCAAATGAAATAATGAATTGTAGGCCCCCTTCTAGGGTTTACACAATGTTTTTGAAGGAAATATGGTACAAATTTCATATGGATAGATTAAAGAACCACTTACTCTATGAAATATATAACCATAAATATTTTGCAACAATATACCAGTAGAGTACATAAGAGGAAAAATAAAGCCAATCTCTCAACAAGATGGAATAGCTCATTGAAGCAATAAAGCTATTATGGAAATGGCTTGTTCTATGTAGCATTCTCTTTAGGGTGAGTTTATGTTATGGGGGAAGTAGTCTTCAATACCTATGATCGAGCTGCTGAATCCCTCTTTTTACAAGGCCATTTCTACAATGATGATATAGTGGATTAGGCAATAAAGGCTTAGTATTTAATGAAGATTTGTTTTAGTAAAACATAAATTTAAATGATTTGTTTAAATTTAGTTATTTAGGATGGTTGGAGGTGAGTGACTAGTGCCAATAACCCTATTCAGAATGTGGAGTCTTGGGGCTTCTAAGAGGTATAGAAATTATTAATGGATGGGAGTAAATATGCTATGCATACATGCAGAAATGTACCTATGAATGCAAGATTAGATGGATAGACACGCGTGTAGAAAACCTTTGCTTCACAAAACCTACAGAGAAAAGCACACATCAATTAATGAATCTCATCTTTTTCACGCCCATAGGATTACATTCATACCCACAAAGCTGAGCTTCCAGAGCTGACTTTCATCCTCTGCTATTGTTGACAATCTGCCTGTGTGTTTTTTGTATTTCTGATTTATTGTTGACTGTTGATTATTTCAACAAAAACCAGTGATTGAGATTATCAAACTAAACTTTTTTGAGTTTTCTTTCTATTTGTTTTCTCTTTTGAAGTTGTTTTTATTCCTTTCATACGTTGCAATAGTTTAGGTTTGCTGAATTTTGGGTTTAGGGTCCTCTTGTTATGTATGCAAAGTTTACTTTGTTGACATTGTTTTATCGTCTTAGTGTTTAGCAACTTTTCAGTGCCATGTACTACTGATGATCATCTTTATGCAACATATTATCTAGGTTTTTTGGCACCATGTACAATAGCTTATGATCATCTTTACTACGGTTATTATCCAGAATGAGGGCTGCACTACGGTATCAAGAATGACGGTTGCACTGAATATATATGTAATTATTAATTTGTTGAATCTGAACAGTTACATTTGAATGGTAATCTGTATTTGTAAAATTGACCCTTTTTTAATAGCAAAATGATAAATTTTAGATGTATCTTTTTGGTATGGTTTTGACACATAATTCATGTAGAATTTTGAACCACTCCTTGTTTTATTTGAGAACATGGTTGCAAATAAAATTTAAGACAATACAGAAATGTAAATGCTATGATCAAAACTCATTTTCAAGGGATACAAATAATAAAACAAGGTAAATGTTACGAGCATTTAATGTCAATGAGTGTGTTCTTATTGTGTAAGCATAAAATATTTATGGTTCAATTAGATGTAGATGATGGAATTTGTTGTTGGGTTAATTTTTTAAGCTTCCATATGAAGATAGACCTCCATATACTATGAGGGATAAGGTGAAAAGTGTTTTTCCATCTTCATGCTCATGTTTCATTGAATGAAAAGGCTGTGTGGTGCACTTTCATATATGAAGCTCGATGAGTGTGAAACTAATGCCAAGTTAGTGGAATTGTTTTAGAATCTTCATGACATAAATAATGGGTATAAGATCACCCTTGACACATTTGTGAAGCTAAAATTGTTGTATTTTATCAACATCACTATTCATGCAACATAATGTTCTTGTTTTTCATCACCCTATTTTCAAAGTTTTGAGTATGTGCATGAGTTATTTTTACAGCACACCAAAAAGACTAACATACCAATATGTGCATGAGTTATTTTTTCAGTGCACCAAAAACACCAACATACCAAGATAATCAATGCATCAAAATGTATCATTAGAGTCATGTGTCCATATTATAAATAGTTGTAATTTTTCAGAACTACTTTATTGTCTTTTTGAAACTCATATATAGGAATGTAAGATGAGTCTATGGTTGGTATGTATGAGCATGCTGAAATAGTTTAGAGTTAGGGTTTGAATATCTTCTTTAGTGCACATAATATAAGGAGATTGCATGAACCTATCTTACAACTATGAAAAGGTTTGGGTGAAAACACGAAGTTGGGAAACAATTCCATGACAAATCCTTTTTTTGTATAATTTCCAATTTCTCGGCCGAGAAAAAAGTCAACAAATTTTTTTGACCGAGAGTTGTTATATTTCTCAGACAAGAAATTAACCAAGATTAACATTCTCTCGTTCGAGATTTGTTCCATAGTTAGATAATGTTTCGGTCGAGAGTTTTAAACCTTCTCGTCCGAGAGTATTGGCATAATTTTTACATTAAACTCTCGGAATGGTTTCTCGGTCAAGAGATTAGATTCATTTTTAAATCTCGGCTGAGAAATGTTTAACTATATAAAGCCAAACCCCCTCCCCACCTAGCCAACCATCGTCATAATTTTCCTGGTTTTTCTCTCTGAGGCTTTCACCGCGAAAACCAAGTCGTTGCTTTTCATGCTTGGTTATTGGATTTTTCGGCATCCGCTTAGTCTATCCTCTCCATTTCACTGGTTTTTCGGTTAGGGTAAGAGGTTTTCGGGCTTCCGCTTAGTCCACCATTGCACCATTTGAGTTTTTTCGGTCAAGTAGGGTAACAGTTTTTTGCGTTTGGTAAGGCCTTTTGCGGACTTGCAAACAGAGTTTGGGCACCCATTTCATGTGCCATTTTAGTCAACCATCATCATCGTTCCAGTTCACGCCAAGAATAAGGGGTTTCCGTTCAATTAGGTCATAATTTTCATCCTGGTACATGCATTTTTCATTCTTTGCATCCGAAGATACATGCTACATTTCTTTTCTGAAATTACTAGTTCTCAATTAGTTGTGTTTAGACTCTCTATCTTCTAGTTGTGCCCCCATTTATGTATTGAATTTACCATCTCTTAGGGAATCAGTATAAGCGTTAACTAAAACGCCCCCAACCCATCGGAATCTGGCAGTGAAATTCTGGTTTAAATCGAAATTTAGAGGGTTTAAATATCAATTTTAACAATTTGGGTTATCTGTGTGGGTTTAAAAATAAGGATTTAGTCTAGAATAGGAAATTGAAAGTGATAACATTGCAAATTGATGATAATAACAATTTCCCAGTAAAAAATTGGTCGATTTTTATCTAAAATCGGCCGAAAAAGTGGGGCGTTTTGGTTATCTTTTATCCTACGCGTCCCATCCAGTAGCTGTAGTATGAGTTTACTACCTAGCTGTAGTGTGAGAATGTCCAACTGTACGGTTTGTACCTGGCCTATATATAGCCTCATTTGTGCTCTTAAACTTTTCTTTCCTGTTGTGGCATTGTGAGATGTTGAGGTGTGGCAATGTGAGGAAACATGCCAGAAAGTGGGATTTGAACTCCGGTGGTGAGGGTAACAACTTTTTGGGACACCACTTTTGTCTTATAATTTTGAAGAATAGGGACATGTATCTAACAAAATGTCCAATGATTTCACAGTTTGGTTTTGTGCTCATTTTTGCAAAGAAGGAAAAGAGATGTCCAATAAAGCCTCTCTTATCCCAAGTAAGATGTGTTTCTTAATCAACAACATACTTTTATAGGGCTGCCAAATGAAGACCACGTGATGTGTTTCACTCTAGTTTCGCATGCATAACCATCCTTGGGGATTGAATTTTGTGTCATGATGTTCATTTGGCGAGGTCTACCATTAGATGTGTACCTTGCTGCCCCATTAAATATGTCACTTGAGGAATCATTGTATTCAAAAATTCCTATTCAATCAATGAAGTACACAATGGTGAATCTGGATGATTCACCCTAGCAATTGGTTAGGTTGTATAGATTTCGCCACCGAATCCAATTAGGTCAGGGCAATCTTCCCTAACCCTAAGTAGCTCACCGAGCTCCCAAAACATGTTTCCAAAAGATGAATAATAACAATGATACCCTTTTGGTTCAACTAACCTTCTTATATAGATTTTAGGGTTTGCATGCATGTCACTTTTAGGGTATGCATGTCACTTTAGGGTTTTCATGCATGTCACTTTTAGGGTTTGCATGCATGCCATTTTTAGAGTTTGCATGCATGTCACTTTTAGGAACATTTCAAAGATACAGGCAAGACGAGTAGAAAAAAATACTCTTGAAACTCAAGTAGAAAATAGTAATCTTGGGTTTAAGCCACAGTGGCAAGATGAGTAGAAATAAATACTCTTGAAGATCAGCTTTTTGGTAGCTGACCAATTTATCTAATTTAATATTTAAAGGAAATTAGGTATTTTTTGTTATATTTGGTAATTTGTCCCCTAAATGTTTGCCAAAATTCTTTTCTAGGTAACATATTTGGGAGGGAACCTCCTGGGTAGTTCCTCTCATTCCAAGGATGATACGCAGGGTAAAGCCTAGATTGTTCAGGGCACAAGGCCATGTTAACAACTCATGAATAGATAATGTATAGCTAATCAAAATTCAGCTCACTAAGAAGAAACATGCCATAAAGTGGGATTTGAACTCCGGTGGCGAGGGTAACAACTTTTTGGGACACCACTTTTGTCTTATAATTTTGAAGAATAGGAACATGTATCTAACAAAATGTCCAATGATTTCACAGTCTGGATTTGTGCTCATTTTTGCAAAGAAGGAAAAGAGATGTCCAAGAAAGCCTCTCTTATCCCAAGTAAGATGTGTTTCTTAATCAACAACATAATTTTATAGGGCTGCCAAATGAAGACCACGTGACGTGTTTCACTCTAGTTTCACATGCATAACCATCCTTGGGGACTGAATTATTTGTCATGATGTTCATTTGGCGAGGTCTACCATTAGATGTGTATCTTGCAGCCCCATTAAATATGTCACTCGAGGAATCATTATATCCAGAAATATATTTATCTTCTTTGACATGTTTTGACATGCTTTTTAATGTGAGAATTTCTCATCATGAACATGTGCACAATGTTAAATTTGGTAAATTTAATTTTGACATGTTTTTAATCTATTCAAAATTCTTATCATGCACAGCTTCACAGCTTGAGGGTGAAGCAAGCTTGGCTACTATGCAGTGACAGGCCCTCATTGTTATTCAATTCATAGTCAAGTATATATAAAAATAAATCTTTTTTTACACATCTAAATATAAGATGTTGTTGTGCCTAGGCGATGGATCTTAGCATGATAGACGTCTGTCTGAGGGATCTACAAGGGCCAATGGACAAACACAAAGGACACGTTTAGTGTCTTATTCTTCAAATATGCCATTTCTAGGTAGAGAAATTGTTTACATGTACATTTTCACTAGAATTATTGTCTGCCATGTTTTTTAATCTGTGCAAAATCTTTATCAATGTGATCTTCATTGAAATATTTCATCTCAAATTATTGTTGTTGATGAATATTTCATTCCAAATCCATTATTTATCTTCAAGAAACTTGACACCTCTACTGATTATATTCTTTTTTGTGATGGGCTATACAACTCGTATGCTTTTGATTTCTCATTATATGCCACAAAAATACATCTTTCACCTTTATTATCTAACTTCTTCCTATTTTCATTAGGAACATGTGCATATGCAATACATCCAAAGACTCTCAAATGAGAAACATTATGATTTTTATTACTCCATGCCTCTTGTGGTACTTTATCCTTCACACTCTTTGCGGGGGAACGATTCAAAAAGTATACTACAGAAGCTACACCTTCAACCCAATAATCATTTGGTAGATCTTTAGGTTTCATCATGCTTCTTTCCATTTCCATTATTGTTTATCTTTTCTTTCCACAATACCATTTTGGTGTGGTGTATAGCTAGTTGTAAATTGGTTTTTAATCCCATTTGCTTCGAAAAAATCAAGAAATCATTGGACATAAATTATTTTCCTCTATATGTTCTTAGAGTTTTAATGTAGAGTCAACTTTGCTTCTCAAGCATGACTTTAAACTACCAAAAAAATTTCAAAAGCTTTTGAATTGTGTTTCAAGAAATTATACCCATTTTTCCTAGAATAGTCATCTATGAAAGTTATGAAATACATTGTATTCCCAATAAAAGGTGTCTGCATATACCACACAAATCTGATTGCACAATTTCAAGTGGAACCCTTTCTCTATATGAATTGCCAACAGTAAATGATTCTCTATGCTACTTACCAAGAATGCATCCTTTTATAAACTTTGTTTGGCTGCTCAATCAATGGAAAGACATTCACCATGTTTTTTCTATGCAACAATTTTTGACCACTGAAGCTTGAATTACCAAATCTTAAGTTCCATAACCGTGACTGGTCTGAGAGGACTTATTTGAAAGCAACAAACAAATCATTTTGCTACCTTAAATGGAAAATATTGTTGTGTGTCATTTGTACTTTTGCAATTATTTTTCCATGTGTATGAAGAATCTCACATGCATTATTTTCATAATAGATTTTATATCCTTTTTGTAGTAGTTTCCCAATGCTAATTAGATTGTTTTTAAGATTAGGGACATAATACACATTTAGAATGTGTTTCTTTTCTCCTTGCTTAGTTTCGAAATTTATGCTACCTTTACCCATGATAACTACTTTGTTATCATCTCTCAATAGTAGTATTGACTGCACAGACTCATTTATGTTTGTAAACATATCATTGTTTCCACTCATGGTTACTGCAACCACTATCTAAAAACCATACTTATTTTGAGCTTTCTTGTGCACTATTACAAATAATAAACATTGAATTACTATTTTCAAAGTGATTTTCTCTTGAGAAATTTGCATTATGTTTATTCATATCAAACTGCTTATTCCTACATTCATGTCCATGATGACCAATTTTTTTACAATAGTGGCATTAGATGTGTGATTTACCATGCCTTTGTATTTTGCCATGAAATTCATGAAATTGACTACCACCCGTGCCTCTTCTGCTTGAAAAAAAAAATAGAATCTGCTCATTCATGAGAGTTGTCTAATATTCCACCTTCATTGCGATTGTTGGTTCTTCCTCTTCCAAATCCTTATGCACATCTATGAGTGATTCTTCCTCCTCTTGTGCCATTGTTGCTACTAGCTTGAATTTGTGTTTTGAATGTGTTTTCAATGGAGGAACCAATTGATCTATTGAGTCTTTTCTCATGGGTTTGTAAACACCCCATAAGTCCATCAATAGAAACTCTGAGACAAATATTTTGATTCTTCAATAGCTATAACAATTGTTCAAATCTAACAGCAAGACTCCTCAAAATATTTTCTACAATGTTTTGATCATCCAAAGTATCTCCATGAGACTTTATCTGATTTACTATATTTAGTGCATGAGTGAAAAAATCATTTATTGTCTCAAAATTTGACATTTGCAAATTTTCATAATGTCTTCTAAGAATTTGAAATCTTACCAACTTGAATTTGCTAGTACCTTGATATGAGTTTTGTAGAGTGTACCATGCATGCTAGGACCTTGTAGTTGTTGCAACCCATGGGAAAGTTCAATCTTCCATAGCTTCTTGTATTAAAAACAACACCTTGACATCCTTCTTCCTATTCTCCTTGAGAAGATCCTTTTGTGTTTGTGATAAAGCGTTATATGGTGCTTGATCTAGTGGCTCTATAAAACCATTATCAACCAAGTCTGATAATTATTGTGAACAAAATAAAGTCGTCATCTTAATGCTCCAATATTCATAATTTCTTTCATTAAACTGTGGAATTTGGGGTTTAGTAAGACTACTGCTACTCACACCCATCATACTTCAACTATTTTCAAGAAAAAAGTATTCCAGTTTCACAATACTTGGTGAACCCAACTTAGCACAACCAATGCAAATTGATTAAATATTGCACTTTCACAATACTTTGCAAAAAAAGATTTTTATTTTATATCCCACCATCCTTTTAGTAAAATTATGAATAAAGCACCAAACGTGGAAGTGAATAAAAAAGCTACAAATTGGTGTTTAGCAACAAACTGGAATCCAATGGACCAAAAGCAATAAATTGGCACTTACATGTATACAAATTTCTTGCCAAAATGATATCACGAGTAATTATATCGACATTTGCAAAACAAATATCATACTTTTACCGCTTTCCTTCAACATTAGCATTACCGAAACAAATCCTACTCTTCCACAATTCTTCCACAATCAGAGTTTGCACCTCCACAACCAACCTCTTCTTTTCCACAACTAGGATTTGATACCAGTTTGTAGGCAACAAATGCAAAAGAAAAACAACTAAGACAATCCCAAGAATGAAATCAGATCTATAAAATATGAGTTGTTGCTTAGAATTTTACTATGTAGAAGAAGTTACATTCCCAAGTATTCCCTATGGAGCTCTGAGATGATTTATTTAAAGGAGTGAAATGCAATGGATCTTCACAAATATCTGGTTACTATAGACATAGCTACTAGATGATAGAGTTTAATGGTTGGACGACCGGATTGTTGGTTGTTGGTCCGCTTCTATACTATGGCTAGTCAGCTCTGTATTCACTACAGTCAAGCTTACATTGTTCAACATAGTTACTACGAGGAACTTCTCAAACCAGTATAGAATTTACTTATATGTATGAAGTCTATTTTTCAATGGTATGTAGTGATATTGAGTTAGTTAATTAAGAAGAGCTTGAAATCTCATGTTTCCACATATCAATCAGTTGTAGTTGTATGTTCTTTGTTTTGATCTCAATTCTTGTTGCGTGTATGTTTGAGATCCCTTGTCTACCTAACAAATTGGTATCAGAGCAGGTTATTGGTGTTGAATGTTTCTCCTCTAGTTGAAACGAGTTACAATACTTAGAATATATCTATAGAGGTATCTCCCCACACGTCGGAAGGAAAACTAAAGCCTGAAGCTAAGCCGAGCTTTGTGCAAGAGCATAAATCTCAAACAAAAGATTATGAACCAAAGATTCCATTGTTTATTACCTTGAAAGAGCCCAAAAGCTCATGGAAGAAGCAAAAGATTCATTGGTGCATGTATGAAAAAGGACAGAAAATGAGGTAAGAATTAAACCCCCAAAAATAATTGAAAGTTTAATTGCTTAGATTTACCATGGAGATTGACGATTAAAAAGAATAACACCTCCTTGAGGGAGTGACATCACCAAAAATATTTGGAACACGTTATTTTTATGAAAAGAAGTTTAATTAAAATTGGAGTCCGTAAAAAAGTCGTAACGCGTCCATCAAAAGTCAACAAATTCAGACTCTTTGAGCATGCGTTTAGGTGGATTTTACTTTATTTCACATTCGTCGAGCGTTTAGTGTGCACTGTGTTATACGCCCATTAAAACTCAAGAAAATTGCCAAATCATAATAAAAAGGTCTTTTCACTTGTTTGAAGGCTTGACAATAAAAAGAGGGTTAAATCATGACTTAGTGATACCCTAATCAACGTTTACCAAACTGCTAAAGAAAATTTACAATCTTTGTTGTAAATCAACTGAGAAAACCGTAAAAAAAAGGAGCAAGTCTTGTAAAAGATAAAATATCCAAGATTTAAGGAAGTTGTGTTATTTGGGTAAGTGGAAATGAAAAGAAATTATATTTTTCTTGAAAATAAGGATTGATTAAATCATAAAAGGAGGAAGCAAAGAAGCAAGGGTGTTTGGAATTTCAAATTGTATTAAAAAAAAAATGGCAATCAACAGTAATCAACGGGTTAATTTTAAGGTCTCTTTTTAAGAGGAAAAAATTATGTATTTTGGTCAATCAGAATGATGTCAGTCTTGAGGTCACAGGAATGTTGGGAAACAATTGAAGTTGGGTTCATAGAACCAAATCATGCAACAATTCAGATTATGACAAATGCACAAAGAGCACACTTAAATAAACAGAGGAAAATAGAAGCTAGAGCCATGTGGCTAATTTAATAGGGTACAAATTTCTCAATCTTTCTAAAAATAACAAATTATTCTACTACAAAAGAACCCTAGGATATTTTGGAGAAGGCCAATCAAGGCGTGAATAAGGTGAAAAATGTGAAATTGCATAATCTCATAGCAAAATTTAAAACCTTAAAGATGAAAGATTTTGAGACAATAGACCAATTTGTCACCATGTTAATGACAATGGTCAATCACCTAAGGATTCATGAAGAAGACATAAAATATGAAAAAGTTGTGCAAAAGGTTTTAATGAGCCTTACTAAGAATTTTGGTATGGTAGTAGTTGTCATTTAAGAATCTCATGACTTTTCAACTTACTCAATAGATGAGCTAACAATATCATTACTATCTTATGAATCAAGAATTAATAGGGAATAAGAATCATGTGAGCGTGCTTTCAAGACACAAGTTTCTGTCAATAGAGGCAGAGGAAGAAATAACATAGGTAGAGGCAAATCCAACAACTACAATTCACAGAGAGAAAACAAGCAAAGTATGGAGCAAGAAGACAAGACAAAACAACACCCTTTGAGTACAAGGTGGAGAGGCAGAAGCAAAATATGCCCGATATAAAAAATCTAAAACACAATGTTATTATTGCAATATATTTAGTCATTTATCCAATGAATGTAGGAAAAACTAGGCAAATCTAAACAAAATCAGATCTAATGTTTATAATACATCTAAAGGTACCTCAGAGGTTATGTTCTTAAGTTGCATGAATCTCAAGAATGTAATAAAGACCTTTGGTTGTTAGACAGTGGTTGTAGTAACCACATGACAGGAGATAAAATTTTGTTTGTAAATGTAGACAACTAAATCAAGTCTGATATAATATTAGGAGATGGTAAAGTTGTCAATGTAGCTGGTAAAGGGATAGTCAATTTTCTAACCAATTGAAATGAAAAGAAGAATATGTCTGATGTCTATCTAGTCCCTAGTCTAAAGCATAATTTAATGAGCGTTGGTAAACTCACTAAACATGGTTATAAAGTCATCTTTACAGGAAATGCTTCTACATTCTTGGATAAATTCCCAAGTAGGAAGCTCATTGCTAAGATTAAAATGACCATGAATAATATGTTTCCTTTAACTTTAATAATGCCAATTAGCTTCATGTGTACATGTTGTGACTACTCTAAATGAGTCTTGGTTACTGAATTTGATATTTGGCCATCTACACTTTGGTGGGATGAATTTATTACAATAGAAACAAATGGTTAAAGCCTTGCTAGTAATTCATGAACCAACGAGTTCTTGTGAGAGTAGGTAGAGAATGTAAAAGAAAAACAACTAAGACAAGTACAAGAATGAAATCAGATCTAAAAAATATGAGTTGTTGCTCAGAAATTTATTATGCAGAAGAAGTTACGCTGATAATTCTATCTTATGCAACTCTAAGATGATCTATTTATAGTGGTTGAAATGCGATGGATCTTCACAAATATTTGGTTACTCTAGATCTAGTTTCTAGACGGTGGAGTTTAATGACTAGATGGCTGGGTAGTTGTAAGTTGGTTGGATGGCTAGACGACTAGCTTTTGGTCGAATTCTAGATTGTGGCTCATCTACTCTGTATTCACTACAATTAAGCTTACACTATTCAACACTCCCCCTTAAGCTTGACTTCCCAGTGATGCCCAAACCATTCCTTAGATGTTCAAATCTCTCTTTTGTTAATGGATTTGTGAACATATCTGCAAAAATTAATCTTCGTACTTACAAAATTCAAGATATACTTCACCATGGTTGATAAGTCCTCTAATGAAATGATATCTAGTATCAATATGCTTGCTCTTTTCATGAAAAACATGATTTTTTGATAGTTCTATTGTTGAATTATTGTCACAGTAAATTTGTGTTTCTCATTATTGTTCTTGCATCAAATCTGACATAATTCTTCTTATCCACTCCTTGGCATGTTGTTGATGTTGCTGCTACATATTATGCTTCTGTGGTTGAAGGAGTAACAATGGGTTGTTTTTGGGAAGCCCATGAGATTGCTCCTGAACCAAGATGCAAAATATTATATGGATGTGTTTTTTTGGTCATCAATGTTTCCTACAAAATCACTGTCTATTTATCCAACTAGTACAAAATCATTTGATCTTGAATATAAGATCCAATAATCTCTTGTTCCACTAATATATCTCAAGGTCCATTTCCATGTTTGCTAATGTGAGTAGTTTTTTGTCTCCATGAACCTTGGAATTAAACTGACTGCATTCATATTGTGAGGCATTGTCACTATCAAATACATCAAACCACTTATCAATCTTTTGAACAAACTTGGATCTACTTTTGTGCATCTGTATTCTTTTCTCGGTTTTAATCATATTTCCACAGGTGTAAATGTTGGCTTGCAATTCAACATCTTGAACCTCTTCAAAAAATCATTTGCATATTTTGTTCAACAAATAAAAATTCCATCATCTGTTTGACTTACTTCTATGCCCAGAAAATATTTCATTAATCCCAAATCTATCATCGCAAATTCTTTTTTCATTGCTAATTTAAACAACTCAACTTAAAAGTTTCCTGTAAATATCATATCATCAACATATAAGCATACAATTAATACCGTACCTTGATTATTCACCTTGATGTAAAGTGTTGGCTCACTATTGCATTTCTTAAATCCATGGCTCAAGAAGTATGAATCAATGTGATTGTACCAAGACCTTGGAGCTTGTTTGAGACCATACAAATCCTTTTTTAATCTATAAACTTTATGTTCATGACAAAATATCTAATAACCTAGTGGTTGATACACATATATTTCCTCCTGTAACATTCCATTCAAAAACGCTGATTTGACATCCATCTGACAAACTTTCCATTTATGATTCCCTGGTATTGCTAACACTAATCTAACTGTATCTAGTCTAGCTACTAGAGCAAAGTCTCATTGTAATAAATCCCATATTGTTTTAAAAAACCCTTTGCAACTAGTCTTTCTTTATGATTTACAACATTTCCATCAACATTAAACTGTCTTATAGGCCCATTTTACACCTATTGCATTTTTTTTCTTCAGTTAAGGAAGTCTTTAGTTAGGGTTAAATAAGGTAGGAAGGAGAGTTACCGAGGCAAAAAGGATAGAGAGTTGGGAAAGGAAGAAGTACCCTTAAGCTTGATTCAATGTCAATGAACCTTTTTTAAATAGGACTAGCTTTATTCTTAGCTTTAGTCCCATGGAAATTTCACTAATTGCCATGTCTGTTTCTTCTCTATTACTTCAATTTCTTCATCCATGTCCTTTTGACAACTTTCATACTTAATTGCTTCTTCAAAACATATTGGATTACCAACAAAAATAAATAAAAATCAGAAATTAAATCATCATCATCACTTTGAGTTACCTCATATATTTATGTGAGACTTCTTGTCTTCACTAGAGTGTCATCTGACCCGAGCTATCACTTGGGTGATATCTAGGTGTTAATTAACGTATTGAAGTAGATTGAGGTGTTGATGTTGTACTATGTGAATTTGAGCCATTATCATGATCTTCATTTAAACCTTTCATCTCAAATTATTGTTGTTGATGAATATTTCATTCCAAATCCATTCTTTATCTTCAAGAAACTTGACACCTCTACTTATTATAGTCTTTTTTGTGGTGGGCTATACAACTTGTATGGTTTTGATTTCTCACTATATCCCACAAAAATACATATTTCACCTTTATTATCTAACTTCTTCCTATTTTCATTAGGAACATGTGCAAATGCAATACACCCAAAGACTCTCAAATGAGAAACATTATGCTTTTTATTACTCCATGCTTCTTGCGGTACTTTATCCTTCACACTCTTTGTGGGGGACAATTCAAAATGTATACTGCACAAGCTACACCTTCAACCCAATACTCATTTGGTAGATCTTTAGCTTTCATCATACTTCTTGCCATTTCTATTATTGTTTTATTTTTTCTTTCTGCAATACCATTTTGTTGTGGTGTATAGCTAGTTGTAAATTGCTTTTTAATCCCATTTGCTTCGAAAAACTCAAGAAATAATTCGACAAAAATTCTCTGCCTTAATATGTTCTTAGAGTTTTAATGTAGTGTCAACTTTGCTTCTCAAGCATGGATTTAAACTACTTAAAATTTTCAAAAGCTTGTGATTTTTGTTTCAAGAAATTATACCCAACTTTTCCTAGAATAATCATCTATGAAAGTTAACAAATACAAGCTATTCCCAATAGAAGGTGTTTGCATAAACCAGACAAATCTGGCACAATTTCAAGTGGAACCCTTGCTCTATATGACTTTTCAACGGGAAATGATTCTCTATGCTACTTACCAAGAATGCATCCTTTATAAACATTATTTGGCTACTCAATCAATGGCAAGCCATCACCATGTTTTTTCTATGCAACAAATTTAGACCACTGATTCTTAGATTACCAAATCTTAAGTGCCATAACCATAACTGGTCTGAGATGATTGAAAGCAACAGACAAATAATTTTGCAACCTTAAATGGAACATATTGTTTTGCGTCATTTGGACTTTTGCAATTAGTTTTCCATGTATATGAATAATCTCACATGTATTATTTTCAAAATAGTCTTTATATCCCTTTTGTAGTAGTTTCACAATGCTAATTAGATTGTGTTTAAGATTAGGGACATAATACACATTTGGAATGTGTTTCTTTTCTCCTTGCTTAGTTTCAAAATTTATGCTACCTTTACCCATGATAGCTACTTTGTTATCATCTCTCAATACTAGTTCTGAATGCACAAAATCATTTATGTTTGTAAACATATAATTGTTTCCTCTCATGTTTACTACAACCACTATCTAAAAACCATACTTCTTTTGAGCTTTCTTGTGCACTATTACAAATAATAAACATTGAATCACTATTTTCAGAGTGGTTTTCTCTTGATAAATTTGCATTATGTCTATTCATATCAAATTATTCCTACATCCATGTCCATGATGACCAATTTTTTTACAATAGTGGCATTGGATGTCTGATTTGTCATACATTTGTCTTTCGCCATGAAAGTCATGAGAATGACTGCCACCTATGCCTCTTCTGCTTGCAAAAAAAAATAGAATTTGCTCATTCATGAGAGTTGTCTACTCTGCCACCTTGATTGCGATTGTTGGTTCTTCCTCTTGCAAATCTATGAGTGATTCTTCCTCCTCCTGTTCCATTTTTTCTACTAGCTAAAATTTGTGTTTTGAATGTGTTTTCCATGGAGGAACCAATTGCATGCTAGGACCTTGTAGTTGTTGCAACCCATGGGAAAGTTGAATCTTCCAATGCTTGTTGTATTAAAAACAACGCCTTGGCATCCTTCTTCCTATTCTTACCTGATGTAATATCCCGATTTTGACCCCAATTGCATTAAAAATGTATATGATGTAAATACCATTATTAAATCATTGTGAGGAGCTAAAGGCCAAGGCCCCACCATCGATTTAGATTTTTATGTATTGGTAATTAAAATCGATACCTATGGTTTCGTGCTATCCAGACACATTATAAAATGAGGCATCATGTAAATATACAATTTAATAAAATACCCACAACTAGCTATGTAAATGCAACAAGAGATGGGGGCATGATTTCACAAGGAATAGGGAGGGAAAATATTCAAACTATTGAGCCAATAGTGTAAAGCCAAATGTCAATGGGAGAACCCCTAAAGCTGCCAACTACCCATTTTATCTTTTGTGCCCAATCATTTATTTCTTCCAGAAACTGGTTGAGGTAGTTAATGCTTTGGAAGGGAAAAGTATGGAAGTTAAAAATTTGTATTAGGAAACCATCAATTTTTGAAAAACATGTTTTTGCTTATTGGGAAAGTAAATACCCAAAAATGCATGCCTAAGCCATTCTTCACCCACATCCTTCATTTCCTCAGGCAGCTAGAGCAACTAGGGCATTTTTCCTTCATGTTTTCTGCAGTTTTCCTTCATTTCAATGGATGAGAAATCTGTTTTTGGTGTTGCTGAGTTAATGGGCAGCACAGATTCGTGATTTGGGGGTTTGGGGAGGTTGATTTCGCTCCTGTAATGCCCAAGAACATTGATGAAATCGAATTGCTCTCCCAAGGGTTGATTTTCCCCATCTGCAATTTTGTTTTGGTTCCCAAACCATTTTTCTACAAACCCAACATTTGTATTTTGTTGTTGTGTGCACCCTTGTTTTGGTCTGAAATAATTAGGAGTGGAAGAGGCCCATAATTGGCTTGATAAATCTATTTAAGAGAGGAACCTCACAGATAGATCAAGAGGGGCTGGAAAATCTTCTCTGCACACCCTGAAGAGCATTTGAAGGGAAGGTATGTCATGAGGGATTGTGTAGCAGTGAAGGGAATACTTCCTTGTGTTGGGTGTGTAGGTATTGTGGATGCAAATCTAGATAGACCTGATCCAGGTGTCTATGGATCTGTGGTTGAGCTCACTAGCTTAGCAATTCTACCTTTCCACTGCCTTAACAGCCTAATAAACCCAACTGCATATTGGATTGGATGAGTTTTGATATGTTTTGGCTATGTGTGAGCCTGTGGTTCCTTAGCTCCTTGTGGAAATCATGCCCAACTCAGGGGTGGCAATGGTGTTGAGAGATTGATGAGCACACTGGCCTATGGTTGTGTGGAACATTGCAATGACATCGCTAGTTGCGAGGCAAGCTTATTTTCAAGATAAGTATTCTCTGTGAATTTAATTCCCGCAATGTATTTGTTTAATGAATTATTATGAACATATGAATGTGTTGAAATGTATTTGCTTCCGCTGTATTTGCATTTGTTATACATATGCATATGTATCTTTTTATTTCAATGCATTTTTATGGTTTATGCTCATGGGGCTAGATCCCCGCTCATGATAGACATCAGAGCAGCAGTGTAGTCACGTCCTCTCCATCATCGAGATGAGGGGAGGGGATGTGACCCTTGAGAAGATCATTTTGTGTTTGTGATAAAGCATTATATGCTGCTTGATCTAGTGGCTTTGTAAAACCATTATCAACCAAGTCTGATAATTCTTGTGAACAAAATAAAGTCGTCATCTTAATGCTTCAATATTCATAATTTTTTTCATTAAATTATGGAAGTTGGGGTTTAGTAAGACTATGCTACTCACACCCATCATACTTCAACTATTTTCAAGAAAAATATATTTCACTTTCACAATACTTGGCGAACCCAACTTAGCACAACCAATGCAAATTGATTAAATATTGCACTTTCACAATACTTTGTGAAAAAATATTGTTTTTAATATCCCAGCATCCTTTTAGTAAAATTATGAATTAAGCACCAAACATGGAAGTGGATCAAAAAGCTACAAATTGGTGTTTGTCAACAAATTGGAATCCAATGGACCCAAAGCAATAAATTGGCACTTACATGTATACAAATTTCTTGCCAAGATTATATCACGAGTAATTATATCAAAATTTGCAAAACAAATATCATACTTTTACCTCTTTCCTTCAACATTAGCATTACCAAAACAAATTCTACTCTTCCACGTTTCTTCCACAACGAGAGTTTGCATCTCCATAACCAACCTCTGATTTTCCACAACTAGGATTTGATACCCGTTTGTAGGCAAAGAATGGAAAAGAAAAACAACTAAGACAAGCCCAAGAATGAAATCAGATCTATAAAATATGAGTTGTTGCTTAGAATTTTATTATGTAGAATAAGTTACACTCCCAAGTATTCCCTATGTAGCTCTGAGATGATTTATTTATAGTGGTGAAATGGAATGGATCTTCACAAATATTTGGTTAGTATAGACCTCGCTGCTAGATGATGGAGTTTAATGGTTGGACAACCGGATGGTTGGTTGTTGGTCCGCTTCTAGACTATGGCTAGTCAACTCTGTATTCACTGTAGTCAAGCTTACATTGTTTAACATAGTTAATGCGGGGAACTTCCCGAACTAGTATAGAATTTACTTATATGTATGAAGTCTCTTTTTCAATGGTATGTAGTGATATTGAGTCGGTTAATGAAGAAGAGCTTGAAATCTCATGTTTCCATATATCAATCAGTTGTAGTTGTATGTGCTTTGTTTTGATATTAGTTGTTGTTGTGTGTATGTTTGAGATCTCTTGTCTACCCAACAACTTGGAATCAGAGCAGGTTATTGGTATTGAACGTTTCTCCACCAGTTGAAGCAAGTAACAATATTCAAAAGATATCTATAAAACTATCTCCCCACACGTAGGAAGGAAGAATGGAGTCGTTAAAAATCTGAAGCTGAGCCGAGCTTTGTGCAAGAGCATAAATCTCAAACAGGGGATTGTGAACCAAAGATTCCATTGTTTATTACCTTAGAAATAGCTGAGAAGCTCATGGAAGAAGCAAACGATTCATTGGTGCATGTCTGAAGGAGGCCCGAAAATAAGGTAAGAATTAAACCCCAAAAAATTAATTGAAAGTTTAATGGCTTAGATTTACCATGGAGATTAATAATTAAAAAGAATAACACCTCCTTGACGGAGTGACATCACCAAAAAGATTTGGAACTACGTTATTTTTATGAAAAAAGAGTTTAACTAAACTTGGAGTCCGTAAAAAGTCGTAACACGTCCATCAAAAGTCAAGAAATTCAGACTTGTTGAGAATGCGTTGAGGTGGAGTTCACTTTATTTAACATTGGTCACGCTTGTAAGTGTGCATTGTGTTATACGTCCATTAAAACTCAGAAAATTGAAAATAGGGTTAAATCACAGTGTTACACAGGGACGTGTCCTGGAGGGTTGGGGACACGTTTCGGCGTTTCAGGCGTATCGGGGTCTCCGAAACTCCACCCGAAACGTTTCGGGATGTCTCTGTTTTGGCGAGACTTGGCGAGACGCTGGCCGAAACGTTTCGGTGGGTGGCGAAACTCGGCGAAACTTGGGGGACTTCCTGGCATCCTGCCCCGAAACTCCGAAACTTCGCCGAGACTTCCTAAAGATATTTTCGATTTTTTTAAATTTTTTTTCTTAATTTAAAAAAAAAGTTAAAAAAATTTAAATAATTCATTAAAATTATAAATTTTATAAACTTATTATACTTATATAATATAACTAATATTATTTAATATTTATATATTATTTATAAAGTTATATTATTTATAAAGTTTTTAAACATTAAAAAAAATATCAAAAACTAAAAATAAAAAGTTAAAAAAATTTAAATAATTCATTATAGCTTGGGCTCTATTTATAGACTATAGTTATTATTCATACCTATAACTAAGTCTTTGACTCTTTCTTATTTTTGAGCAATCTTAATTTACTATTTTAGTATTTAGTATTTCAATGTCTTTGATCTTTAGTGTTATTGTTTATTGTTCAGTGTTTGCTAGTTTAGTCATTTTAAATTTATTGCAATTTGCAATTTGCAATGTCTGTTTAAAATTAAAAATTAAAACTTTAATTATTTTGTTGATGTGCAGTATCATACTATCTAGATTCTAGTATCACTGATTCATTTTCAATCACTTAAAACTTTCAAACTTAAAAGTCAAATCTGAAGATTATCAAATATGATGTGCATGTTAATCATAGATTCATATTGATACATAATAGATTTATAAATTAGTATTAATATAATGATAATCTTGATGAATCCTGTAATGTGTTTGAACTTTGAATTTTGCATTTACATTGCATGGTTGCAGATTCCAGAATGATGAATGTTTGTTATTGTTGGGGTTTATATTTTTAATATTTTTAAAATTTGTATGACTATCGTGTCCCGCCATCCCCGCTGAATTTCTCTAAAATTTGGGGGTGATCTCCACACGTCCTGAATGTGCGTCTCCCCGAACCCGCGTCTCGCCGTCTCAAAACCTTGGGGGAACATTGTTAAATCATGACTTAGTGATGCCCTAATCAATCTTTACCAACCCCTACACAAAATTTACCATCTTTGTTGTAAATAAACTGATTAATTTGGTGAAAGCTGCGTTTCTCCTTTAAAAAAGGGGCTTTGAATTGTTAGAGAAAAGGACAAAATTAAAATAGGGAGAAAACTGTAAAAAAGGAGTAAGTCTTGTAAAAGATAAAATATCCAAGATTTAAGGAAGTTGTGTTATTCGGGTGAGTGCAAATTAAAAGAAATAATATTTTTTTTGAAAAGAAGGATTCATTAAAAAATCATAAGAGGAAGGAAGTAAAAAACTTGCCTGCTTGGAATTTCAAATTGTATTTAAAAAAATGGCAGCCAATAGTAATCGAACTATTGGTCAATTTTAAGGTCTCGTTTTAATAGGAAAAAATTATGCATTTTGGTCAATCAGAAAGAAAGAATTCATTCATGAGGTCACAAGAATGTTGGGAAACAATTGAAGTTGGGTTCACAGAAGTAGATTATGCAACAATTGAGACCATGATAAATGCACAAAGAGCACACTTAAATAAACATAGGAAAATAGAAGCTAGAGCATTGTGGCTAATTTAATAGGGTACAAATGACTCAATATTTCCAAAAATAACAAATTCTTCTACTACGAAAGAAACCTAGGATATTTTGGAGAATGCCAATCAAGGCATGAATAAGGTGAAAAATGAGAAATTGCATAATCTTTAAACAAAATTTGAAACCTTAAAGATGAAAGAGTTTGAGACAATAGACCAATTTATGACCAAGTTAATGACAATGGTCAATCACCTAAGGATTCATGGAGAAGACATAAAATATGAGAAAGTTGTGCAAGAGGTTTTAAGGAGCCTTACTAAGAAATTTGGTATGGTAATAGTTGGCATTGAAGAATCTCTGGATTTTTCAACTTACTCAATAGATGAGTTGACAAGATCAATATTGTCTTATGAATCAATAATTAATAGGGAAGAAGAATCACTTTAGTGTGCTTTCAAGACACAAGCTTCTGTCACTAGAGGCAAAGGAAGAAATAACATAGGCAGAGGCAGATCCAACAACTACAGTTCATAGAGAGAAAGCAAGCAAAGTATGTAGCAAGAAGACAAGACAAAACAACACCCTTTGAGTACAAGGGGGAGAGGCAGAGGTTTTCAACAAAACATGCCCGATATAACAAATCTAAAACACAATGTTATTATTGCAAAATATTTAGTCATTTGTCCAATGAATGTAGGAAAAAGTAGGCAAACCTAAACAAAATCAGGTCTAATGTTTATAATACATCTAAAGGTACCTCAGAGGTTATGTTCTTAAGTTGCATGAATCTCAAGAACGCAATAAATACCTTTGGTTGTTAGACAGTGGTTGTAGTATCCACACAACAGGAGATAAAAATTTGTTTGTAAATGTAGACAGCTAAATCAAGTATGATATAATATTAGGAGATGGTAAAGTTGCCAATGTAGTTGGTAAAGGGATAGTGAGATTTCTAACCAATCGAAATGAAAAGAAGAATATGTCTGATGTCTATCTAGTCCCTGGTCTAAAGCACAACTTAATGAGCATTGGTAAACTCACTGAATATAGTTATAACGTCATCTTTACAGGAAATGCTTCTACATTCTTGGATAAATTCCCAACTAGGATGCTCATTGCTAAGATTAAAATGACCAAGAATAAGATGTTTCCTTTAACTTTAAGAATGTCAATTAGCTTCATGTATAAACGTTGTCACTACTCTAACCGAGTCTTGGTTATGGAATTTGAGATTTGGCCATCTACATTGCACTTTGGTGGGATGAATTTATTACAGTAGAAACAAATGGTTAAATCCTTTCGAGCAATTCACAAACCAACGAGTTCTTGTGGGAGTAGGTAGGGAATGTAAAAGAAAAACAATTAAGAGAAGTACAAGAATGAAATCAGATCTAAAAAATATGAGTTGCTGCTCAGAATTTTATTATGCAGAAGAAGCGACGCTTCCAATTGTATCTTATACAACTCTGAAATGATCTATTGATAGTGGTGAAATGTGATGGATCTTCACAAATATTTGGTTACTATAGATTTGGTTGCTAGACGATGGAGTTTAATGATGAAACGGTTGGGTAGTTGTAAGTTGGTTGGATGGCTAGATGACTAGTTGTTGGTCGACTTCTAGACTATAATTAAGCTTACATTATTCAACACTCCCCCTTAAGCTTGACTTCCCAGTGATTTCCAAACATTTCCTTAGATGTTCAAATCTTTCTTTTGTTAATGGATTTGTGAACATATCTGCAAATTAATCTTTGGAATTACAAAATTCAAGATATATTTCACCATGGTTGATAGTTCTATTGTTGATTTGACATCCATATGATAATATTCCATTCAAAAACGCTAATTTGACATCCATCTGATAAATTTCCGTTTATGATTCCCTGCTATTACTAACACTAATATAACTGTATCTAGTCTAGCTACTAGAGAAAGGTCTCATTGTCATAACTCCTAGATTTTTTTGAAAAACCCTTTGCAACTAGTCTTTCTTTATGCTTCACGACATTTCCATCAACATTAAACTACCTTATAGACCCATTTGACACCTATTGCATTTTTTCTTTAAGTTAAGGAAGTCTTTAGTTAGGGTTAAATAAGGTAGGGCAGGGAGTTACCGAGGCAAGAAGGATAGAGATTTGGCCAGGGCAGCAATCCCCTTAAGCCCGAGTCAATGTCAATGACCCTTTTTGAAAATGGGGCTAGCTTTAGTCTTAGATTTAGTCCCATGGAAATTTCACTAATTTCCAAGTCTGATTCTTCTCTATTACTTCAATTTCTTCATGCATGTCCTTTTGAAAACATTCAACTTAATTGCTTCTTCAAAATATATTGGATTACCAACAAAAATAAAGAAAATTCGGAAATTAAATCATCATCATCATTACTTTGAGTTACCTCATATATTTCCCTGAGACTTCTTGTCTTCACTGGAGTGTCATCTGACCCTGAGCTATCACTTGGGTGATATCTAGGTGTTATACTATGTGAATTTGAGCCATTATCATGATCTTCATTGAAATCTTGCATCTCAAATTATTGTTGTTGATGAATATTTCATTCCAACTCCATTCTTTATCTTCAAGAAACTTGACACCTCTACTTATTATAGTCTTTTTTGTGATGGATGATATACAACTCGTATGCTTTTGATTTCTCACTGTATCCCACAAAAATACATATTTCACCTTTATTATCTAACTTCTTTATATTTTCATTAGGAACATGTGCATATGCAATACACCCAAAGACTCTCAAATGAGAAACATTATGTTTTTTATTACTACATGCTTCTTGTGGTACTTTATACTTCACACTCTTTGTGGGGGAACAATTCAAAATGTATACTGCACAAGCTACACCTTCAACCCAATACTCATTTGGTAGATCTTCAGCTTTCATCATGCTTCTTTCCATTTCCATTATTGTTTTATTTTCTCTTTCTGCAATACCATTTTGTTGTGGTGTATAGCTAGTTGTAAATTGTTTTTTAATCCCATTTGCTTTGAAAAACTCAAGAAATCATTGGACACAAATTCTCTGCCTCTATATGTTCTTAGAGTTTTAATGTAGTGTCAACTTTGCTCCTCAAGCATGACTTTAAACAACTTAAAATTTTCAAAAGATTTTGATTTGTGTTTCAAGAAATTATACCCAATTTTTCCTAGAATAGTCGACTTATGAAATACAACTTATTCCCAATAGAAGGTGTCTTCATATACCACACAAATCTAATTGCACAATTTCAAGTGAAACACTTGCTCTATATGACTTGCCAACATGAAACGAGAGTCTCTATGCTACTTACCAAGAATGCATCCTTTATAAACTTTGCTTGGTTTCTCAATCAATGACAAGCCATTCACCATGTTTTTTCTATGCAACAAATTTAGACCACTAAAGCTTAAATTACCAAATCTTAAGTGCCATAACAATGACTGGTCTGAGAGGACTTATTTGAAAGTAATAGACAAATAATTTTGCAACCATAAATGGAACATATTGTTTTGTGTCATTTGTACTTTTGCAATTAGTTTTCCATGTGTATGAAGAATCTCACATGCATTACTTTCAAAATAGACTTTATATCCCTTTTGTAGTAGTTGCCCAATGCTAATTAGATTGTGTTTAAGATTAGGGACACAATACACATTTGGAATGTGTTTCTTTTCTCCTTTCTTAGTTTCAAAATTTATGCTACCTTTACCCATGATAGCTACTTTGTTATCATCTCTCAATACTAGTTCTGACTACGCAGGCTCATCTATGTTTGTAAACATATCATTGTTTCCACTCGTGGTTACTACAACCACTATATAAAAACCATACTTCTCTTGAGATTTCTTGTGCACTATTACAAATAATAAACATTGAATCACTATTTTCAGAGTGATTTTCTCTTGAGAAATTTGCATTATGTATATTCATGTCAAACTACATATTCCTATATTCATGTGCATAATGACCAAATTTTTGCAATAGTGGCATTGGATGTGTGATTTGTCATACCTTTGTCTTTGGCCATGAAATTCATGAGAATGACTACCATCTATGCCTAATTTGCTTGCAAAAAAAATAGAATTTTCTCATTCATGAGAGTTTCCTAATATGCCACCTTCATTGTGAGTGATGGTTCTTCCTCTTCCAAATCCTCTTGTGTCATTGCTTCTACTAGCTTGAATATGTGCTTTGAATGCGTTTTCCATGGAGGAACCAATTGATCTATTGAGTCTTTGCTCATGCGTTTGTAAAGACCCCATAAGTCAATCAATATAAACTTAAGACAAATCTTTTGATTCTTCAATAGATACAACAATTGGTCAAATCTAACAACAAGACTACCCAAAATCTTTTCTACAACCTTTTGATCATCCAAAGTATCTCCATGAGACTTTATATGATTTACTATACTCAGTTCATGAGTGAAAAAACATTTATTGTCTAAAAATTTGTCATTTGCAAATTTTCAAAATGTCTTCTAATAATTTGTAATCTTACCAACTTGACTTTGCTAGTACCTTGATATGAGTTTTGTAGAGTGTACCATGCATGCTTGGACCTTGTAGTTGTTGCAACCTGTGGGAAAGTTGATTCTTCCATTACTTGTTGTATTAAAAACAACGCCTTAGGATCCTTCTTCCTTTTCTCCTTGGGAAGATCCTTTTGTGTTTGTGATAAAGCATTATAAGTTGCTTGATCTAGTGGCTCTGTAAAACAATTCGCAACCAAGTACGATAATTCTTGTGAACAAAATAAAGTCATCATCTTAATGCTCCAATATTCATAATTTTTTTCATTAAATTGCGGAATTTGGGGTTCATTAAGACTACTGCTACTTACACCCACCATACTTCAACTATTTTCAAGAAAAAAATATTGCACTTTTACAATACTTGGTGAACCCAACTTAGCACAACCGATGCAAATTGATTAAATATTGCACTTTCACAGTACTTTGCGAAAAAATGTTTGTCTTTATCCCACAATTCTTTTAATAAAATTATGAATAAAATGCCAAATGCGGAAGTGGACCAAAAATCTACAAATTGGTGTTTGGCAACAAACTGGAATCCAATGGACCAAAAGCAATAAATTGGCACATACATGTATACAAATTACTTGCCAAAATTATATCACCATTAATTATATCAACATTTGCAAAACAAATATCATACTTTTACCTCTTGCTTTCAACATTAGCATTACCAAAACAAATTCTGCTCTTCCATGATTCTTCCACAACCAAAGTTTGCACCTCCACAACAAACCTATGTTTTTCCACGACTAGGATATGATACCAGTTTGTAGGCAAATAACACAAACGAAAAACTAATAAGACAAGCATAAGAATGAAATCAGATCTAGAAAATATGGAATTTACACTCCCAAGTATTCCCTATGCAGCTCTGAGATGATCTATTTATAGTGGTGAAATGAAATGGATCTTCGCAAATATCTGGTTACTATAGATCTAGCTGCTAGATGATAGAGTTTAATGGTTGGATGTTGGTCCGCTTCTAGACTATGGCTAGTCAACTCTGTATTCACTGCAGTCAAGCTTACCCTGTTCAACATAGTTAATGTGGGAAACTTCCCGAAATAGTCTAGAATTTACTTATATGTATGAAGTTTGTTTTTCAATGGCATAGAGAGTTTGAGTCGATTAATGAAGAAGAGATTGAAATCTCATGTTTCCATATATCAATAAGTTGTAGTTGTGCGTGCTATGTTTTGATCTCAGTTTTTGTTGTGTGTATGTTTGAGATCCCTTGCCTACCCAACAAATTGGTATCAGAGCAAGCTATTGGTGTTGAACGTTTCTCCACTAATTGAAATGAGTTACAAGATTCAAAAGAGATCTACAGAGGTATCTCCCCACACATAGGAAGGAAGACTAGGGTCGTTAAAAATCTAAAGCTAAGTTGAGCTCTGTCCAAGAGCATAAATCAAGCAAAAGATTGTGAACCAAAGCTCTCATTGTTTATTACCTTGAAAAAGCCAAAAAATCATGGAAGAAGTAAAAGATTCATTGGTGCATGTATGAAGAAGGACCAAAAATAAGGTAAGAATTAAAACACCCAAAAAAAATTTAAAATCTTACTGGCTTAGATTTACCATGGAGATCGATGGTTAAAATCAATAACATCTCCTTGAGGGAGTGATCACCAAAAAGATTTGGAACACGTTATTTTTTTATGAAAATGAGTTTAATTAGACTTGGGGTCCGTAAAAAGTCCTAACGTGTCCAGGAAAAGTCAACAAATTTGGACTTGTTGAGCGTGTATTGAGGTGGATTTTACTTTATTTCACATTCATCACACTTGTTAAGTGTGTGTTGTGTTATACGACCATTAAAACTCGGGAAAATTAGTAAATCATAATAAAAAGGTCTTTTCACTTGTGTGAAGGGTTGAAATTAAACCAGCATAGATCCAAATCCTAGGCTCTATCAAGCACCGAGAGGGATCAAATCTTTGGAGGTGTAGACCTCTTCTTAAGTATTGCATTCAAGACCAAAAGGCACATCTTTTTATTTAAGGTCCACAAATGGTATTTTTATTATTAATATTTATGACTATTTATGGCTGCATGTAATATTTTTTATTATTTTTTATTTTGTTAGGAAAGAACATTATAACATCTCCCCCATACATAGTTTTAAAACTATGTGCAAGGTCCTCCTAAAATCATGGGTTGTTTAAGAGGCCTTGCACATGGTATTAAAACCATTTTCAACTACCTCCTAAACCATGTACAACCATGTACAATAAAACCATGGGTTTTGTAGGAGGCCTTGCACATGGTTTTAAAACCATGTGCACTACCAACATTTTTTTTGCCGATAATTCAATTCTTTATTTTTTATTATTTTGTTAAGAAGAAACATTACAACATCTCCCCTATATTGTGTTGTTTTTCTCACCGACATTTTTATGGCAGATAATTAAATTTTTTATTTTTTTATTATTATTTTGTTAGGTAGGAACATTACAACATCTCTCTCATATTAGGTTGTTTTTGTGGCCGACATTTATTTTGGAATATAATTAAAAGTTTTGTTTTTTATAGCCGATATCTATGTAACGTTACGTAACGTTAAGTTGCGTAACGTTACATAACGTTACAAGATCTCCCCCATACTGGGCTGTAGAGTGCCTCTCGGCGCAAAAAGGAGGGTTGAATCATGACTTAGTGATCCCTTAATCAAGATTTACCAACACCTTAAACAATGATTGATTTTGGTGAAAGTTGCCTTTCTCCAAAAGAATCGGGAAGGATTTTGTGAAACGCACTTCTTGGTTTAAAACCAAAAAAGAGGCTTTGAATTTTTAAAAGAGAAAAGGACAAAATTAAAATGTGGAGAAAGCCATTAAAAAAAGTAAGTCTAGTAAAAAATAAAATATCCAAAATTTAAGGAAGTTGTGTTATTTGGGTAAGTGGAGATTAAAAAAATAGGAGGAAGTAAAGAAGGGTGTGGGTTTGGAATTTCAAACTATATTTAATTTTTTTTGGCAATATGCATTTATTGGATGGTTAATCTTAAGGTCACGTTTTAACAGGAAAAATATGCATTTTGGTTAATCACAATGAAGTCATTCGTGAGGTTACACGAATGTTGGGAAACAATTGAAGTTGGGTTCACAGAACCATATCATGCAACAATTCAAACCATGACAAATGCACAAAGAGCACAGTTAAATAAATAGAGGAAAAGAGAAGCCAAAGCACTATGGATAATTTAATAGGGTACAAATGATTCAATCTTTCCAAAAATAACAAATGCTTCTACTACAAAAGAAGCGTAGGATATTTTGAAGAAGGCCAATTGAAGAAGCATAGATAAGGTGAAAAATGTGAAATTGCAGAATCTCATAACATAATTTGAAACCTTAAAGATGAAAGAGTTTGTTAACGATGTTAATGATGGTGATGATGATGACGCTGATGATGCTCTCGATGGCGATGATGATGTCGTTGACGACGACGATGACGACGATGATGATGATGATGATGGATGATGATGATGTTGATGGATGATGACGTTGATGATGATGATGATGTTGATGATGATGAAGATGATGATGAAGATGATGATGATGATGTTCATGATGATGATGATGATGATGTTCATGATGATGATGAGGATGGTAAGGATGATGACAATGATGAACCACATGATGATGATGATGATGATGATGATGATGTTAGTAACTCTTTTTAAAATGAAATAAGATAAAGAATAGGTCTAATTAATTATAATACCTTTCATTATATTTCATCGTTGACGATGAGGACAATGATGATGAAGATGATGATGATGATATAGACGATGATGATGAAGACGATGACAACGATGATGATGATGACGATGATGTGTGATGAATATGATGATGATGATGATGTGTGATGATGACGACAATGATGATGAATATGATGATGAAGATGATGATGACTAATGATGAAGACGATGATGATGAAGATGATGATGATGAAGACAACGACGACGATGATGATGATGATGATGATGTTGATGATGATGATATGAGGATGGTGAGGATGATGACGACGACAACTATGATGATGATAATTATGATGATGATGACGACGATGACAATGATAATGATGATGACAGTGATCATGAGGATATTTACATTTCATTAATTATATTTCCTCGTCTTCTTCATCCATGTCATCGTATTCTTCATCCAAGTCATCTTCTGTATCATCAGATCCAGAGTCAACATTGTAAAGGTTGGCCAAATCATCATCGTCATCATCATCAATTATGCTCATCGTGTCATCATTGGTATAACTTTCATTGGCATTGTTTGCTACATCATCGGATTCAACTGTTTCTTGGAGTACATCTTCTGCTGGATCATCATCATCACCTAACTCATGTTGATCATGCTCTGTGTCATCGTATCCTTCTTCTAGAGAACCCTCTTCATTAGCATGGTTTAGGTTATACTTTACCGGCCTTCCCCTTGGATCGTGTCTCACAACAAATGACCAGCCTGCTTTACCTGCAACCTCTGAGTAAAATACCTGTTCACATTGGATTGGAAGAACATAGGGCTCTGTTCCAGGCTCAAACAACCTTGTGTTTACCATGGTAAATCCATTATCATGTTCAATAATAGTTCTATTGGGATCACATTGATTCAATTGTAACCTGTACCATTTGACAACGAATAGAACTACCTTAAAGGATTTAAAGTCACACTATATACTATCTTCCAAATACCCATAGTATCGATTTTTTGAGACTTTTGGATGTCTGTCAATTCTAGATGAAACATTGGTAACCTCAAAGATAGCAGATATCCCAGAATCTGATGCTTTCTTTGTTTCATCCAATTATTTGATCCGATATCTAAGTTCATTGCAGACCATATCCTTATGGTGTTTTCTCTGCAATAAGCAATAGATGAAAATATTACACAACCATTCAGTCCTTATGCATCAATACATGGAAAGAAAAACATGTATGTCAAAATATAATTTGCAAAATAAAATATTTAGAGGGATTGATTAATTATATGCTTGCCATTTTATCTTTTACAGCATATGCCAAATTGATTTCCCTTTCTGTTAGATTTTTATCTCCATTGTGTTGTGCTGCTTTTACCAATGAAGCCACACCTTCCCATGATATTCCATGACCCGATTATTCACATCGTTCAATCCATACCTTCATCCAGTCAAGATTGTTTGCGATGTATAAATGAATTGCATCCCATTCTCGGCCAACTGTTTAATGATAATAACCATTAAAATGAAAGAAAGGTGCAAATCTCTTAAACAAAGTATATGCTCTTAATTGAAGCAATTATAACCAGAAAATACAATTAGAATATGAATGATATAATAAACATGCACTAGCTAATAATTACCTTTCACCTTCCTCAATCTACCTTTCCCCTTCAGTTGCTCCCCTTCAAAGTTGTTATTGGAGTCCGAATCACAAATGCGACATAAATTGAGTTTTGATGCTAAAATAGGAAGATATTCACTAACATACAACATGTTTTGGTATACCGTATATCCTTCCATCATAGAACCCTTAGCATGTGCTCGTTGTCTCACCAAACCCTTCATAAATTTCAAGTGCTTCTCAACCATCCACATGGACCTTGAGTGCACAGGTCCACACAACTCAATCTCCTCAACTTGGTGTATGAGGTAGTGTTCCTATGCATTGAAAAATGCCGATGGTAGATGCTTATGCATTTCACACATGAGACGAGGAATTTCTCTCCTCCAATACTTTATATCTTCTTTATAGATTTCTTTAGATGTCAACCATCTATAGGTGACGCAAACCAATAACGATATTTAACAAAAATAAACATTAAATTACAATATATACTGAAATAGTGCACAAAAAAAATATATAAATTATACGGAGAATTAAAGAAACACTAAGCACATGCAAGTAATCTCTAGTTACCTCATGTATTTACCAATATTATATATAACTTGTTTGAAATTGTTGTCGAAGTTGTCTGGGAGAGAGAGAGGTAGAACATACTATATCAATATACAAACCACGCCATTTATTAAACAAATAGTATACAAACAAGAAAAAAAATATACGCAGTAAAATGAAAAAAAATAAATTATATGGACATAACAATAATAATTACCTTGATGAAGACATGGCAATCATGTGTTTTGACCCCCACAAAATCACCTTTTTTGGTTATGATATTCTTCAAGTTCGCACAAAATCTAGTGGGATATTTAATTTTCCGCATTAGTTCTTTGACAACATTGCTTTGTTGCTCCGTAAACATCCATGGAATTGAGTTTATATTAACTTGTTCTCTATTGGTATGAAATTGGATGACGTCTTTCATTGCATGGTTGCTTTCTTGAATGTATTTGCAAGCTTTCACAACTTTATCTTTCTCCCTCCTTAGCTCCAATAGTCTCCATAAGGTTTCAGTAAAATTCTTTCCAATAGTCTCCATAAGGTTTCAGTAACATTCTTTCCAATGTGCATTGTATCAAACAAATGAGCAATTTGTAGGTGCTCATAGTAGGGAAACCTGCTAAATTGAATAGGATAACTTTTCATTCCTCGTGGAAGCCCATTAATACCTTCATGATCATGATGGACATCATGAATATTAGTTTGTAAATAAATTACATCATAAATCAAATATGGCCACTAGAGTAAACAACTCACAATAAAAATTAAAATACATAACAATTCATATACGATGATCCATATGTACCATGATGACGATTTCTATTGTATTGCATCTTCCAAAGGTGAGGAGTCATTCTCCGTGGTTTTAATGTAGTCTCCTGTTTCCCATTGAAAATATTTTTTTTAGTTGTTCTATACCTGTGATTCTTAGAGAGGAAATTCCTATACTCATCAAACACCTCCTTTCTTAAGCTTTTTGAACGACGAGATTTTATCTTAGGACCACAAACTGGACATGCAAATTTACCCTTTTTCTGAAGACCTACAATATTTAGATATGGAATATCTATGTCAAATATATTCATATATAAACTATTCTAACTACTCCATATAATTAAATGCAATTAAAGTGGAACTTAAAATTACAAACCACAAAATGAAGTTAACCCAAGGGCATTATTTATTGTCCATAGAACCATTGCATGGAATTGAAATTGCCTTTGTCGTATTGGTTTAGATACATCATACATAGTGATGTCATTCCATAACTTCAGTAGCTCATCTATAAGAGGTTCGATGTATACATTCATATATTTGACTTGGAACTTACCTGATTGATTTGAAGTACATATAAAATATATCATTATGAGAACCATTAAGATATATAAACCATGCACAAGAGTAAAATAATAGATATATATATGAAATTAGGAAACATAATATGACAAATGAGATGACACAACTACATTATAAATAAAACAGTTGTAGACAAAAAACCTGGAATAATCATCGACATCATTATGTGCTCCCTCTTTATTGACAACCATGGAGGAATGTTATTGTTGATAACAAAAATAGGCCACACTGTGTAAATGGATTTCATATGTGCAAATGGACCAGCACCATCTGCTGCCAAAGAAATCATAAGATTATGTGGTTCTTCTTTAAAGTGAGGCCACTTTTCCTCCATATCTCTAAAAGAAAAACCATTTGCAGGAATTTGGATAACATCATCTTGAATTATGTTCCTGGCATGGTAATCCATAAATTGCGCTATGTTTTTGCACTTGAACAGTCGTTGCAAACGTGGAATGATGGGAATATAATGAAGAACCTTCTGAGGAAACTTTTTTGTTACTTTATCTGTACGATATCTACTTACATGACATTCCATGCATTCTGTTGCAAATTCATGCTGATTATAATATATAACATGGTCATCGAGGCATGCATGAATTGCTTCATAATGCATTCCAATTTCTTTCATGATGGAAGATAAATCTCGATATGTGCGAGGTAAAATATTTGATGGTGGTAAAAAAAATTTAGCTATCAAGCTACAAAAAACTAAAAAAATTAGTTAATGTAATAAATAAATAATATTAACGAAACACGCTTCATCCGTACGATGATCAATAATGAGTTAACAATATAATTACTAGAGGAATATAGATAAACTTTATCACGATCCTATATATGTGATGGATTACATACCTTAGCATCCATGTGATTGCAATGTTTGAAAGACCATTCATAACCTTCAAGTTCATTGTCAACAATACAATAGAGAGAAGATTTGTTTTGGAGCCTTCATAAAGGGGTTCATATGCCTTATCGAGAAGAGGTATATCGTGAACATCATCAAAGTCATCATCATTTTCATAATCAATGTCATCATCATCATCCATTCTAACATTAAATGAATCATGGATCAATGTATTTGTACCATCATCTTCAATTACATTATCGGTATGATCATCTTGTTCAATATGATCATTCACTTGTTCTCCATTAAACATACATGCTCCATGTTATTGATCTTGAACTTGTTCTAAAAGCACTTCCTCTGGATGATATGATGTAGGGTGTCTTTCCTTTAATATAAATACATGGAAACATCATTAGATATACATTAATATATGAAAAATAAAAATAATACATACAATTACCAAAACAAAAAATATAATAAACTTTATAATGCTAAACCTACAAATGGACGATATTCGCTCCCCCCCTCAGCGTGTCCATGTTCCCTGCAATGTTTTATGGCCGTTGAGATCAATATTCTTCTCCTCTTAAATCCCCTGCATTGAGTACACGGACAATAACATTTGCCATCACCCCTTCGTTTCGCTGCATCCCATAGTCTAGCAAGCAATTGTCGGTTGTCTTCATTTCAATCCGGAATATTTCTATTTTACATTTTGTCACAAACTTCGTGAATGCATATAACCGGTTGTCTTAAAAACTCAAGTTCCACGCATCAACATTTTTTCAAATGGAGAGAAGTCAAAGAATAAAAAATTCCCGGCAAACTGTCTGTCGAAGAAAAAGAAAAAATTCCCACAACCGCCTGTTGAAGAATAAAACAATTCCTGAAAACGTCCATCGAGGAACAAATAATTTTCACAAATCGTCCATCGAGGAACAAATAATTTCGCAAATCATCTATCGCTTCTACAACAAACATGTCGAAATGTTTAAAAAAATTTATATTTATAATGGCCCCGCGTCAGATATTCAACACCTTGAACATAGTTACCGTTGAAAATACGGGACCAAAAATTTCAAATCTTTCAAACCTTACATTATTTTTTTTTTAAAACCTACACATACCGTCGGATATCCGACACTAATGGGTCGAACAACTGACACTCTCGGGTTAGATATGTGACACTTTTGGGTCGACATATCGTCGGATATTGGACACTATACCGTCGGATATTCGACACTCTGGTGAGTTGAATATCCGATGCATGAGGTGTCGGATATTCGACGACGCTATTAAACTTTCTTGATCGCCATTCTTTTCAATGATTGTTGTCCGACACATCTGTATGAAATGTCAGATGATGTCGGATTCTAACGTCGGATTTTGAGTTCAAATCTTGTTGTGTATGCACCAGAGAAATCGGACTCCTCCAACACTGCAAACCCACCACAAACCCACGACCAAATCAAGGAAAATGGTGGAAAAAAATGCTATGCACCAGAGAAACCTCCCTCCTCCAACACTACTATGCACCAGAGAAACCGCCCTCCTCCAACACTACTATGCACCAGAGAAAACACCCTCCTCCAACACTACAAACCCACCACAAACCCACGACCAAATACAGAAAAATGATGGAAAAAAATGCTATGCAACATCACACAGGCATATGGCATAGGCATAGGCAAAAATTTGCAATAAAATATGTCCCATGATATTGGATATTTATATAATAAATAAATAAACCTTTTTACCCTTAATATAGCATCAATATATTGGTTTAGAATTTTTTTATTTTTAACGCCCCAATATGAACGAACATGATATCATATTGGTCACTAAGTGAAGACCTCGTGGTAAACTCCTAGTATACCTTCACAAAACCTAGAAAGGTTAACAAGATATCTAAACAAACTATGTCTGTTACAATGAATGTAAACTTAAACAAAAGGAGTCAGCTTATGTGAGAACATGTCGATTCACTCGTAGTATGGATACGGTACAACAAAAAAAAGAGTATCCTTTAATAGAGGTCATAAGCGAAGATGATGATTTGTCTCCAATTTGTGAAATCTCCCATGATGTCTTTTGCGAAGTAATTCGTTGATAGATCATACCCTTGTAGATATGAGCAAAGTCCCTCATATACTGGTGACTCCTCACCTGCTAGAAGTGAAAATAGTATTCAACAAAATCTTAAACATATACTTGAGGATATAATTTCTCAGTTGGAAACAAAATTGAGAAATTCTCATTCTAATATGCTCGATAAAGAGGAAGGTATTAAGACCCTTAAGAGCTAATTGTTGTAGTGGGTGAATAAATGACATGCTTTGTGTTAGAATTTTATCATTAAGCTAGCATTATATTAGGATCTTTTAACTAAGATAATAACAAGCACAACAATCAAACACAAGACACAATGAACACAGTGTTTTTCCTCAGGGAAACCATAAATGGATAAAACCATACAACTTCCTCAGAGATAGAATCAACACCAAATAGAAAAGCCCAAAACAGTAAGATTATCTCCCAACAGCAGTAACCTCTTTCTTCCTAGCCCCAGTGTCTTCTTCCTCAGCGATGTGCTACAACTAAGTGTGAGTGAGTGTGTTATAAATAGAGAGGCTAGCTCTCTATTTATACTAATTCCCAACTTGAAAAAACCCTACTAGGGCCAACTTCACTAAGTGAGTCTAATAACCCTAGTGCCCCAGAATTGCGGGGACTTTAACCCTTGAATAATATGAGGGTTACTCACAATGACTTGACATGACTTGTTTACATTATAGAACCTCCCGATAGGAACATCGAGGCATGACATGACTCAAATACATTATAGAAACTTACTGGAAGAAACATCGGGGTACAAGACATAAGATATACAAGTGAATACATTCTGAAGTTACAAATACATCAACATTCCCTCTTAACTAGGAAGGTATTCTTTTGACACAATTTTCAGCACTGGTATTCTTCTCTGTATCGACTAGATCATCTCGTCATCTTCATCTTCAAGTTTTCTTCATCTTCATGTTGTCTTCTTCGTCTTCAAGTATTTTTCATCTTCAAGTCTTCTTTAAGTCATCTTCTTCTTCAAGTCTTCTTCATCATGGGATTTGGATCATCACGACTGTTGGGTCATCACTACTGGATCATCATCAAATATGGATCATCACTTGATCTAGATCATCATCAAGTCTGGATCATCATCACATCTGGATCATCATCAATTTTGGATCATCATCATCGGTGCTATCTCAGAATTGTGCTATCTCTCGATTCTTCTCGTGACAGGAAGTTCTACAGAGCCGTCCCTTTTTCATGCTAGTTGTAGGCCTACCCTTCATGCAGTTCTTTAGCACTTATATCTGACCCTAAGTCAAAATGGCCCACCTAGATCTTACATCTGACCTCATCTTGTCAAAAAGGCATGCCCATCACTCACATCTAACCTCATCTTGTCAGGAAGGCCCAACACTCACATCTTACCATGTGTAAACACATCGCACCAGAATGGATCATCACTTACATGTGACCTCATCTTGTCAGAAAGGCTCTACACTTACATCCGACCCCATCTTGTCAGAAAGGCACAGCACTCACATATGACCATGTGTAAACACATCGCGCCAGAATGGCTCAGCACTTACATCCAACCTCATCTTGTCAAAAAGGCTCTGCACTTACATTCGACCATGTGTAAACACATCGCATCGAAAGGGCTCTCAGTCCCAGACCGAGGATTCCTGGTAACTGACCAAGTGCCTCCATTCTCCTAGAGAATGGAATCATCCCTTATATTTGATCAAGTGGGAAGACATCCCTCAATCACATCAGAATGGCCATGCACTCACATCTGATCATGTAAGAATACATCCTACAATCATATCAGAATGGCCCTCAGTCCTAGACTGAGTATTCCTGGTAACTGACCAAGTGCCTCCATTCCAAGAATGGCATTCATCCCTTACATCTGATCATGTAGGAACCAATCCTACAGTCACATCAGAATGGCTTAGCACTCACATCTGACATGGAAGGAACCAAATATTCTCACCATGACAGAATGGCCCAGCCCTTACATATGACCATGGAAGGAACCCAATTCTCTCACCATGTCAGAATGGCTCTAGGTCTCATCATTTCCCCTTGGAGGGAACCTTGATCTAAAGAACACCAAGCTTCTCCCTGAAGTACTCAAACTTCACTCTAGCCAATGGCTTCGTCAACACATCAGCTATATTTTCGTCCATTGCAACATACTGGAGCTTCAATGCTCTTCTCTACACCATATCCCTAATATAGTGATACTTGATCTAGATATGCTTCGACTTGTCATGGAACATAGGGTTCTCTGACAACTTCACACAACTTTGGTTGTCGCAATATATACAAGTAGCATCCAACTGGAGATGAAATAAATCAAACAGTAGCTTTCTTAGCCATACTGCCTCACAACTAGCTGGACAAGCTGCGACATAATCTGCTTCAGCTATACTCAGTGCCACACAGGACTGCTTCCTGCTAAACCAAGAGATCATACCTGATCCCATACTAAAGCAACATCCCGAAGTGCTCTTCCTATCGATGGCACTACCAGCCCAATCTGAATCAACACAACCCTCTAGGTTAATCTTTTGATTTTCCTCATACTTGAGCCCATAATCAACTGTACCCTTCAGGTACCTCAGAATATGCTTTGCAGCAATCAAGTGAACATGTCTTCGATCTATCAGGAACTGGCTCAAGGTGTTCACAACAAAACACATATCTGGTCTCGTGTTCGTCAGGTACATCAAGGACCCAATCATCTAACGATACATCATAGCATCAACCGCTTCTGATGAAGCATCACTCAATAGCTTCAGGTTCAATGCCATAGGTGTGGCTATGGCCTTGCAGTCCATCGTCCTGAATCTCTTCAAAATATCTATTGCATACTTCCCTTGTCCAAAGAAGATTCCATCCACATTCTACCACACCTCCATGCCTAAGAAATAGTGCATCATACCCAATTCTTTCATTTCAAACTCGACAGCAAGTTTCCTCTTCGTATCAGCAATCAACCCATCCATACCTGTTACAAATAGATCATCCACATATATTAGGAGTATCACTGGATTTCCATCTTCAACCTTGTAGTAAAGGTTGGAATCTGCTTTCATCTTGGTAAAGCCCAAACTGGATAGGAAACCATCAATTCTGCTGTACCATGTCCTGGGTGCCTGTTTCAAATGGTACAGGGCTTTCTTCAATATACACACATGAGATTCCTTGTCATGTGTCTCAAAACGGAGTGGTTGCTCCACATACACTTCCTCTTCTACTACACCATTCAAGTAGGCATTCTTGACATCCATTTGGTGTATCTTCTATTTCATCATTGTAGCCAGAGAAAGTACCGATCTGATGGAAGTGTATCTGGATACAAGTGCAAAAATTTCTTCATAATCTATTCCTTCTTTTTGGGAGAAACCACGAGCCATGAATCTTGCTTTATATTTCTCTATGTTGTCATCTACAGCATGCTTGATCTTGTAGATCTATTTGGAAGTTACAATGGACTTCCCTTCTGGTTTTGGGACAACATCCCAAACATAATTCTTCATGATTGATTGATATTCTTCAATCATAGCCTCCTTCCATTCTTTCCTTTCTACCGCTTCTTCATATTTGGAAAGTTATTTATCAATAATGTCTCATAGCAAGGCTACATAACTAGAGCAGGATTTAGTTCTCTTTCTTCCTCTAGGTGTTTCTTCTGAAGCTCCATATATTTTTGCACCTTGGATAATTTCATGTACCCAAGAAGGTTTCCTCTTATGAGGATTCTTCTCTTGAGGTGTATCTACAGGTTCTTGAGGTTCTTCAAATTCTTGATCTTCTTCTTGAATTTCTTCATTCATGGTTGTGTCATGAATTTTGGGTGCTCTTGTTTCTTTAGGTTCTTCAGCTGGTCTCTTCCTGGATTTGATGTAGGCTGAATCTTCATCAAATGTTACATCTCTCCTAATGTCAATCTTCTTGAACCCTGCAAAGTATATTCTGTAAGCCTTCGATCTTTCAGAGTATCCCACAAATATACCCTTCTTTCCTGAAGGATCTAACTTCGTCCTGTTTTATTTCGGAATGTGTATGTATACAGGAAAACCGAATATTCTGAGATGGTTGACTTCTGGTTTCTTGTCGGAGAAGACTTCTTTAGGAGTCTTATTCTTGAGTACTCTGTGTGGAGTATGATTCTGTACATACACCATTGTTCTGGTAGCTTCTGCCCATAGATGCATGGGAAGATCTTGGTCATGAAGCATGGCCCTTGTTTCTTCCATGATCATTCTATTCTTTCTTTTTGCAATCCCATTCTATTGTGGATTATATGGAGTGGATAACTCCCTCTTGATCCCTGAGTCTTTTCATAGATCTTTGAATTCATTTGATGTGAATTCTCTTCCATTATCTGATTGAAAGGTCTTGATCTTCTTTTCAGTGTGGTTCTCGATCAAGGCTTTGAATTCCTTGAACTTGCAGAATACTTCATCTTTGTTCTTCATAAAGTATATTCATTCCTTTCTAGAAAAATCATCAATAAAAGAAACATAGTATACATACCCGCTTAGTGAACTAGATGACATTGGATTGCATACATCAGAGTGGATGATTTCCAAGATTCCTTTTGCCTTAATTTTGCTACCTTGAAATGTCTTATTTGTGTTCTTCCCTTTCGCACATCCTTTGCATACTCCTTCATGTTTTATCTACATTTCTGGGAGACCTTCAATAGCTTTGCTTGCAAGTGGTAGTGCTCTGTAATGCACATGTGCAAGACTTCTATGCCAAATCTCATTTGGTTCTACCGAGTCATGAACCAAAGCTTGTTCTTGTTGGCCCTTCAATTTGTATAGTCCTCCTTCTTGTTCCCCAATCACTACTGCATCATCAAAATACTTTCCCTTTGGCCACATGAGGACTTGGCCATCTACAAATGCAACCCTCATTCCTTTTGCATCTAATGCAGATATGGAGAGGAGGTTCTTCTTTAGTCCAGGTACAAATAATACATTTTTCATCTTGATAGACTTTCCAGAGTCTAGATTGTATGAGGATTCACCACTACCTTTTATTGGATATTGGTAGTCATCTTCGAGTTTCACCTTGTGAGGTGATTCATGTTCAGATAGTTTCACAAAGGATTCCTTGAATCCTGTCATATGTTTGGAAGCACCACTATCTACAAGGAAATTACTGCTACCATGTGTGATAGTTCCCGTGAGAGCGAAGATCAGAACATATTCTTCGTCACTTGAAGAATCATCACTGACTTGTCAGTTTCTCTTTGTGGAAGGTTCATCATCCTTTGCAGCATGATCATGATGTCTTCTCTTGTTTCCCTTCTTCTTGTGAGAGCTACTTTTGTTTCTAGGACAATCTCTAGCAAAGTGTCATCTTTCATTACATGTATAGCAAATGAACTTAGACTTATCTCTAGGCTTTCTAAAGTTATTCCTTTGATGAGAGGACTTACTTTTATGGTGGCTAGATCTGGTTTTATTGGATTGTACGGTGAGAGCTTGATATTCACTTCCCATCTTTTCTTCTCGAGCTACTATCCGAGCTTCTTCTTGATAGCATTCTTCCCATATTCTGTTGAACTTGACTAACTTCTTTCTGGCACAAATCCCTTGAATGAAAGAGTCCCATGTCCTAGGGAGACCATTCAAGGTGGTAATCACAATATCTGCATTCTCCACTTCTTCATTTACTGCTTCAAGTCGTTCTTTGATCTGGGAGACCCTTGTGAAGTATGACTGTATGGTCTCTGCATTCTGGATCTTCACATTCTTCAACCGGTTCCTCAAGGTCATCTTCTGGTTTATGTTCTTTCCTTCAAACAATTTGGTTAGGGAATCAAACATAGCTTTAGGTGTCTTTAGGGAGGACACATGTGGTATGAGGTGATCCTTGATTGAATCACCAATAATCCTCTTTGCCATAACCAACTTCTTATTGTGTAAGGCCTTAGCCTCATCTCCCTCTGGAACTGGAACCTCCTCACTGATATAGGAGTCCAACTCATTTTCTTCCAGGACCAGGGAGATCCTATACTTCTAGGCTCGGAAGTTATCATCTCCCTCAAGCTTTTCATCAAGCTTGGTATGATGAGACATCTTAACTGAGAACCTCAAATGGAAAAAAAAAATATTTAGATCTTACCATGTCAAGATGTCGGATCTGGATTTGGAGTTGAATTTCTGTAGTGTTGGTTCAAAAGCAGATTAGGGTTTTGATTTTTTGGAGTTCTGTCCAACCAAATGCTTTGATCTTGATCTCTAAACTTTTATTTTGAGGAGGATATCAATCCAAGCCTAGGCTCACTGAAAAATTCCACTTCTATGGAAAGACCTAATTTTCGACAGCAGTGTCGGGTCCAAAACTGAAAAAGCTCAAAATTGGATTCTTCTTAGACAAAAAGATGCACCCTGGGGAGGAGAGTTAGTCCAACCTTATTTTTCTGAAAATATGTTGAGAGAGATCCAAAAAATAGGAATCCCTAGTTCCCACAGCTGCATAGTATCTTCTTCTCAAGTTATCTCTAATACCATGTTAGAATTTTATCATTAAGCTAGTATTATATTAGGATCTTTTAACTGAGAGAATAACAAGCACATCAATCAAACACAAGAGACAATGAACATAGTGTTTTTCCTCGGGGAGACCATAAATGGATAAAACCTTGCAACTTCCTCAGAGATAGAATTAGCACCAAATAGAAAAGCCCAAAACAGTAAGATGATCTCCCAACAATAGTAACCTATTTCTTCCTAGCCCCAGTGTCTTCTTCTTCCTCAACTATGCACTACAACTGAGTGTGAGTGAGTGTGTTATAAATAGAGAAGCTAGCTCTCTATTTATACTAATTCGCGATTTGACAAAACCCTACTAGGTCCAACTTCACTAAGTGAGTCTAATAACCCTAGTGCCCCAAAACTATGGGGACTTTAACCCTTGAGCAATAGGAGGGTTACCCACAATGATTTGACATGACTTGTTTACATTATAGAACCTCCCGATAGAAACATCGGGGCATGACATGACTCAAATACATTATAGACACTTCCCAGAATAAACATTGGGGGTACAAGACATAAGATATACAAGTGAATACATTCCGAAGTTACAAATACATCAACACTTTGAAACTAAAGAAAGACAAGTATAAATCCATTAAAAAATCATTGGCCTCTGCAAATGAGAGATTACTAAAGCAGGGAGAACAACAAAAGATTAAAATTTTGAGGTTAGATAAGGTGTGACGAGTAGAAAAATTACAAATCACGACTTAAAATTGTTTTGTTGTTTCAGTTCATCTTTAACAGGTTGTTTAATTCATCATAGGTAAGAAAAATAAATTAATTAGCACATCTATAGAATCAAAGATTCTGTAGAAGTGCTTAAGATTCCTTTTGTTTGATGTTCATTGATTGAATACGAGTTTAAATGAAAAACTAATATTATGTTTAACTGTTATTGCAGGTGACTTATACAATTTTCATAGATGCATTTTGTTTCATTGATGTTGTAGGACTTATGGAAGTTTCGTTGCCATCTTTTAAACTGATTTCCTTTTCTAATGCTCTCATTGCAAGGTGCCTTTTGTTTTGGGGAATGGTTTAAACTATTCATGATGCTTCGTTATCTCATCAATAGAACAATCATGTAGATTGTTTTTTTTACTTTGACAGATATTAAAAATGAAAAAGTTTATTTTGGCAAATATATCCATAAAATTCTCCAAGTAGTTTATTTGTTTCTATATATAAGTCACGAGGGATAATTGAGACAAGGGATTCAATAGAGGGAATATATTGTCATATAGAGTGGTAATTTCCATAATTTTGAAGCTAATTCTTATGTCATAATAACATTTGTGTTGGAAAACGTTTTGGTGATGTCTTGAGAAACTGGTAACATTGTAGTTTATGTTTTCTTTGATACAGTTATATAAATGAATATAAACTCTCTTTTACAGTTTATTTTCATTTGTTGATTTACACACACATTTTATTGTGTAGTATTAATTATATTTTTGCTTTCGAATAAACCATGTTTAAATATCTAATCATATGATGTTTATAGTTATTATTAGATACTTTTCATTATTTGATTTAACTTTTATGTCATTATTCATATGATTTATTGTTCTTATTATCTATTTGTATAGATGTTTTGATCAGTAAGAATAATTATTATAATCTTTCATATATTAGACATAGTATAACTTATTTTTTGTGACAGTACATATGTTCTAGGTTGTAATAATTTATTATTATTTCTTATAACATATTACTCTAATTTACTTTTATTGAGATTCTGATATATTAAAAGAGATTTTTCTCATATTATATTATATCTTCAAACTCATAACTTGCAGTACAACAGGTGATAGTAATTAGTCAAAATCACTCTTGGCCAAGATATATTAGTATAGCTCATAAATAAATAGTTAATGTTAATTTAGCAGCTGCTAAATAGATAATTTCTCTTAGGAGTCAGTTAACTCTTTATCTGTTAAGTAGTTCTTGAGAATTTTATCTTGAAACTTAAACTGAGAGACTCTCCTTAAGAGAGAAAGACTAATATGGTAGTAGGACCATAACCTGTGATAATTTGCTATACCAAACACACTGGGGGATTTTTTGAGCGCCTTGTGTGGGTTAGTTCTCCATAGTTTTCCATAGTCTAAAAATCTGGGCAACAAGACATTCTCTTCCATACCAGGAATTTCCTGCCATACCAAGCTTATCTCAAAAGTGTTAGAACTTCATCAAAGATAGAGGCTTGTCATGAATTTGTAATCTACTCATTAGTAGCTATGTACTGGAATTAATTTTACATTACCATGACTTGAAAGAAGTAAAACCTCATGACTTAAAAGGGTTTTCTAGAAATCTTGACTGTTAACACCTAATGATTGTAAGCTCAAGTATTTCACCCTAGTAGTTAGCTTCCCAAGCTACACTACTCCTCAACATGTAGTACTATCCACAAAACACATTTTTCTTCTAAATTACTCTCAGACATACATCTTGCTTCTGTAGTACTATCTGCAATACACTTAGATTTTGTAGTACTAGCTGTAAATTACACTTATCTTTTGTAGTACTAGCTACAATATACCACTTATCTCGGGATAAAACAATAGTTGGATAGAATAATTAAAATAGGTATTCCATGTATCAAATACAATAAATATCCTATTCTAATGTACCTCAAAGTTCCCCAAACATATGCCTAGTAGTAATCATAAAATACAATAGGTCCGCTCAAAGACCAACTAGCTGCTTACACATATTAGCATCATCTGGATCCAGTCCTGGATAAAGTTTCTCTAAACTAGAAACCATGGATTTTAAATCCATCACATACAACATTATACAAAAAATGTGTAATAACATGCAGAAAGAAAGTCTTATATTTTCTTTCATTGTTCAACATTTGTTGACTTGTTGAATATTCTGTTATCTGGAGAAGTTCTCTATGAGATTTCCATTCTCTGTGATGTTCTTCAAGTCATGATCACTTTCTCAGTGATCCTTCTCTTTATATTATATCACCCCAACTACCTTTATGATAGGTTTAATTGTTCTCTAATAGTCCATACTATAACTCTTCTTCAGTATCAATAGTCTCTGAGACTTTGACTACTGCTTTGGTCATGTGGATTCTCTCCACAAGATATCATAGCCCCTGGCCTCCTAAGTCATGTACAATGACTAATTGGTGGGAATTTATCTACTACTTCCCGTGAAGACGCATCAATACTCCCTCTTCAACTAGAGTATTTTTTATGTACTATTCCAATCTTGTCTTAGACAGACGCTTAGTAAGAATGTTGGAAATGCTGCTCATTTGTGGATATGTACCATGTCTTAGATATAACAGACTATAAACCTCACAAAGTTTTACTTCTTTTCAACATTCTCTATCTATATCAACATATGTGATCTTTCCTCGATCACTATACTAGTCATATTTCATATATATCTTTGAAACTCTATTTCATTGACCAAGACATATCTGAGTCCACATACACTTCTACTAAATAGGTACCATAAAACATGTTATGCACATGTCTATGTATATACTATAAATCACATGACTGATCCTGGGACCTATGACTAACCAGGTTAATCTCAACTAACTTTTGAGATCTTCCAAATCTGATCTAAACTTCATATTTGTATTCATATAGATGACCATGAAATTTTAATCCATTATCCTGAAACTCTTCAGGATCTTTGCTGCACATTTTCCTTGGCTAAGGAAAATATTATCTGGTGGCTGCCACACCTCTAATCATATGAATCATAACAATATTTCTTGAATATTGTTTCGAGCTTCCTTGTGAATTATGAGAATCATGCAGGTCTCCTTTTTATAGGAGGTACATTAACCGATTACACAAGTTCTTCAGAATCTAGTGAGTCTAGCTACTCCCTCTCACCATGTAAATGTGAGAATCATAATCCGGGTCCTCCAACATGGAGACTTATGCTCATCTATATCTAAATATATTCTTTGACACATGAATGCAAATAATATAGAACATGTTCAGGAGTCTTCACATCTATCAAGATAGAATTAAGCCATCTTTTATTTATGTTTCCCAAGAGGCATAGGAACCTCCAAAATTGTTCTCTTTCGGGATAAGCCATCAAAATGAATCCCCATTCATGTCTTTCTTTACTTGTATGTAAGGGTATATTAATTTTCCCTACAAGACAAATTATTCTAATGGTTAGAATCATTTCATACTCATGAATTTTATTCACATGAAATACTCTCAATATACTGATAATGATTTACATAGTTATATATAGATATTAACCAACTGGTTTAACATAACCCATTATAATATTATATATACTGATATGAATCCCTATATCAGTCCCAAAAAAAACATTTTATGAAAGAATATACATACCCATGTTCATATCATATGTGAGAAAGCATGCAACCTTCTATCTGGTCAATTATGTAGTCCTATCTTCACAGTTTATGAAGAAATCATGCTGCCGTAAATATCATGTCTTATGAAGGATATTTTCAACCTTATATTAGTACGATATGAGTATATATCAGTCCTACATAAGTCTTATACCATTCCTATATCATCTCACAAAAATATGGACTCATGAGATTGATAACATGCCAATAAAAACATAAAAACAACGTATATGCTAAACACAATTCCAACTCTAGGAATACATATCTCTATGACAATAATGAAACATAAAAAAACTTTAAATATGATTTATAACAACATATAAAAAAATGTAAGGTAATCTTCTTTTTTGTTTGTGTGGGCTCCCTATTGATCTCTGCACCCTTGCGAGGATAGATGGAACCCTTCTTTATTCATTGCAACTTTAAACATTGCAAGAATAAAATTTAATGCATGTACTATAAAGTGTGTCTCCACATGGGAATAAGGATCCCATTAAACCAAGAGAGAATGATCTTCTTTACTAAATTAAATATTTCTTTCGATCATCCTCTTCCTTGGATTATTTCTCTTGAGAAGGTTCACCTCCTTCTATGGCGGTGGATGCATGAACTCTTCCTTCTCTTATTTTCCTCATACAACAATCCTATATGAAGTGTCCTGTATTTTGAGAATAAAAACATATGAGTTCTTATTTGTCAAAACCTTTATGGATCTCTTTCTTCTTTTCCTGGAAATACTTCTTTGTAGAAAAAGGTTTTCTTTCTTTCTTGGTTCTTGTCGTGAGGGAAAGATTCTCCTCTTTAGTTCTCACCATATTGTTATGGATGTTCCCTTCTTCTTGGATGAAACCATGCCAAAGTATTTAGAAATTGGGTTTCTCTTCTCTTCCATTCATCGCAGCAAGAAAGGTCTCCCATGAGGAGGGGAGTCTGGCAATGGAGGTTTGAAGAAGATCATCCTCATATGTCTCCACACTGATGCTTACTAGTTGTTCCTTCACTTATGAAATCTTTGTGAAGAAGGAGGCTACGGTCTCATCTCTTTCCATATTCATGGTGCACAACTTGTTTTTCAAATCCCTCTTTTGAGTAGGGTCCTTCTTCTCATAAATATTTGTGAGTGTGTCGAAACACTCTGTCGTCTTCAATGGTGCGATCATCGACATGAGATTGACCTTCATGGATTCATATATGATCATATTTTATCATGAGATTGACCTTCATCATCTGTAATAGGTTTGAGAAGAGTTTTCTTTCCCTCTATGCAATGTGCCAACCAAAAGTCAGAACACCATTCATTGTTTTTTGGGGAAACCATTGCGTATATGTGACCTACAAAATTGAACAAAATGTACACGTGAACTATGTGCAAAAACAAGAGTATGTACATAATAAAACTCAAACATCACAAGAATATAGATTAACATTATAATGAATGCCTAAATGTAACATATTATTATACCTACTTGTAGAATATATGATATTTAATCATAAGCTATAGAAATTAACATTTCATCCTCTTCCAAAGGGATTATTTCATTTAATACATGCATATCTCCACCAAGTGTGACTTGGTACAAACAATGTAAACCAAATTTGTAAACGCACACTTGTTCCATTCACCAAAGTTACAAGAACCACAAAATCAAGCCTTCTTTCTTGTCCACATTTCAAGGGATGATTTCTTTGAGCTTCTAAGAGAATGACATATTCGAGTTTCATGCACCGTGTTTACTCGATATGTGTGTGAACGATCAACATATTTCACCTCCCAAAAAATTCTACACACTTGGATTTTCCTTGTTGATTACTCTCCCATCACACTTGTACACCAATCAACTATGGATGAAAAATCTCAAATGTGAGAATTTATAAACTTCATCTCTTCCCTTCAAAGAGCAATTTTTATGTATGCACTAGCAGCATCATGCTCTCTTTCCCATATCCTCTCTCAAAATAGTTCCATACATGTAGAAACTTATATTTTATGTGCAACAAAGACAACCATTGACATACATGTGCATTTTTTAACTTCCCTATGCAACCATCTAACCATATCCAATGTCGACAAAATGGTATATCCCTAAAGATCAATTGATCACAGAAGAATTGGAAGTAGTGTTGCACATAATGGATGTCATGGGTCCGATCATCACTTATTTAGAAGTGAATTTATTTCAATATCATTTGCTTCTTTTCACTACTATCCAACCCATTCTCGTAAGTGATATGTACCATTATGCTCACTTGATCTAAACGATAGCATTGACTTTGTATCTCATTTTGTGGTTGTAAGGTGTAGTTTTCAGCGAAATCAACCACTGACAATATTGTTCCAAGGGGGGTTGTATCTATACATATTCTAAATTGTTCATCTTTCCATCGAGCCATATCGACATGCTGACTGTACTGTCAAATGTTTCCATGGGAATTTGGAATAAACTCACATACTTGCACCTATTGGGAAAATAAAAATAAGGAATTAGATAACTAGATAGAACAATTAGAAATACAATAAGCTAATTTTAACCAAAATTTCACAAAGAGATTGTTACCTATGAATTCACTAATTTAATCTTCTGACTTCCTTTCCCATCATGTAACTGATAGGTATCATATCAGAAGACTCGTCTCTCAACAATTATATGTGCAAATGGATTGTCTTCACTCTAATGGATGCGCTGACTCCATGATGCTATTCCACCACAATTGTTGGGAGTACCATCAACACAAGGTTTTGCATAATATGTTTGTCCATATTACCTCATAAACATGATGGTATGGATGGAATCTATAGACGACATTGGTGGTATTGTACTTGAGCATTCACCCGCATAGTTAGAGTGCAAAAAACAACGTATATGTACAAAAGGGTGTGTGCAAGAAGTTGAGGGACCTTTTAGATGCAATGGTGGAGTGAAGTCAATCACTCTTGATCCAAAAAAAAGAAATCATCCCAAGCAACACCGAACCTGCCAAGCCTAGTCCCAAGACTGGCAATAGGCATGCCAACTAGGATAGTAAGACAAATCGCGCCTCCGTTTTAGTGAAGAGAATTGCGTGCGTGATTTCCTTCACTAAAACGGAGGCATGATTTCAAAAGCCTGTTTTTTTTTAAAAATTGGCTGAGGCCATCTTTTTCTCATAATCGCAGGGCTATTGGACGAACGAGGACCAAATCTCTACTGTGCAAACGCAATTTTGGGTGTGCTTGAGCTCTCCATCTCCACCTTTGGATAAACCTCCCCTTTGTGAGGTATTTTCCTCATTTATTTTCATGTTTTTTTCATTTTTTTCATCAATTTATTTTCCCTAGATTGAAAAATTAAACCATATTAAATTAAATTATGGCCAATTGAAACAAAAACCCAATGGAATTGCCCAATTGAAACAAAAACCCAATGGAATTGACCAATGGAAACAAGAACCCCAATGTAATTGGCCAATTGAAACCAATTCCTCAATTTAATGATAAAAATGAAATAATTTTGATTATTTAACAAAATTCCCATGCCCAATGGAAACCAAAACCCCAATTAACTAAAAAAAAAATGAATATATTGGGATTTTTTCCTTGTCATGTTTTATTTTTTTTTGACATTTTGTACACTCTAATATTGAGTCTTTAAGTTGTGTATTTTATATAGTTGGTTGTGATATGATCCAAACCATCCCATTGTATCTATGATAACAATTATTGATGTAGGAATTGACAAGTGGCCTCATCTAAAGGAATTACCCTGCCTTCCTCATAGAAATATAGTCACCCTCATTAACAATAGCTACCATAGCCATTGAATATCACCCTCATCAAAATGATAATAATCTTCATTATTAATAAATAGCTTAGAAATTGATTACCAACTTCATTCAACAATATCCGCTCTCATTAACAATAAATAGCTTATGAATAGACTAACACTATAACAACGTGATCCATAACTAGAATAGAGACTAACTACTAGTCTCATCCATATTACAATTCCCCTCATTAACAATAACTAAAACATGAAATAACTACCAATCTCATTAATTATCCCTAACTACAACCCTTTTCATTTAAATATTAGTTTCCCAATTCAATTAACTAAAATTATTATTGAACAATAACCCCCTTTAATTAAAGATAGTAAAACTAACATCCTAATCCAAATGATATTCTCTCTAATGGTATCTATATTAAGAATAAGTGTCATTCTCATCATAATAAAGTTCATTAAATCACTATTTCCATATGCATATTGACAAGGATCCTTGTGAATCCATACCAAAATCCACAAATAAACACCTTATAGTTTTGATGAAACTTCCCAATCCAAGTGTCAAAATAAGGTATAGTTCAGCTTCCCATGCTTTTAACAAATATTTCGTCTTGAACGAAGGGTACTTTTTGGTTAAGGTCAAGACAACAAAGTTCAA
>LPNX010200426.1:461705-470280 GCA_001517045.1 Pseudotsuga menziesii
GATGCATTTTAACATTTTATAACGTACATTTAAGTAAATGACATTGTCTTGTGCATATAGTTACGATTGATTCAGCTAATACACAACGATCCACAATCTTGTCACGTGAATGAGTTTTTTTACTAATGCATATTAATGCATCAACAAGTGATTTTACAATGTGATTACCTGATTATGTATTTTACAATGTGATTACCTGATTATGTGTTTTACACATCATTGTTTTCCTGACCATCTCTATCACCAAATTGTGATGAACTTAAGAATATAGTGTGGATCATGGTTGGATGTCGTAGCCGTTGAACCAATGGGAATAAATACTGAAATCATATTTTCCACTCTAATATTCAACCTCTTTGACTAATGTAGTGAGATATAATCCATTATCTCGCGTGTTGAATTCCTTCGCTTAATTGTGGAGCAATGGTGGGAATCCCCCCTCAATGGTTGAATTCAATTATGGAGGGGTGGAAATTTCTCTCTCATTAGTCAAATTTCTACGATTCCTTATTTGTTTCCATGCCTTCTCTATTTGTTCTTTCATTTGTTATGGTGTAAGCGTCTTCCTTGCATATTTTTGGCTTCTTTAGGGTTTATTCTCCATTTAAAAAACTATTGAAGAGTTTTGAGTCACTGTGAATTTATAAACAATAAGAGAATAGAGTTGTCTATAAAGAATAGAGAAAAAAAGTGTGCGTATTTCATTGTTCTGGAATGCAAATAAAGATATCATCCCACAATTTTTTTTAAAGAACAAAATACATATGTATTATAACGAGTATATGCTACGACAAAACTGTGTTATGAACAACCTAAATCAACAGTCAATACATTAAATGTTGGATGGATAGATTATCTAATTCCATAATACATAGCATCGATCGACCTATAAATCACATATGCATTAAAACGAAACAACGTTAAAAGGCATGTGTTATGAAAAAACTAAAGAACAAAATACATATGTATTATAACGAGTATATGCTACGACACAAATGTGTTATGAACAACAGTTAATACATTAAATGTTGGATGGATAGATTATCTAATGCCATAATACATAGCATGGATCGACCTATAAATCACATATGCATTAAAACGAAACAACGTTAAAACGGTGTTATGAAAAGACTAATTTCAATTGGTTAATACATTAAATACATATCTAATTAGATAACATAACAAGCGGGATACATAGAGCTCCATAACGAGTATATGTTATAGAGTATATATATGTTATGATACATATGTGTTAGGGATATGTATGAATAATATGCTATGAATACAATAACACATATGTTTTATTGCATTCATAGCATATTATTCATACATATTATGCATACAGATCGAAACACATACCTCTATATGTCTCACCCATTATTTAAATGCATACTAGTTATGGATCTCTATGTATCTCACTCGCTATTTAATTAGATATACATTTAATTATATGTGTTATAACATCCATAATAGAAATCCCTTCACAATAATTGTATTGTGATAAGGATGCATAAGCATCCATTATGAAAATGTATTATAACATGCACACATTATTGAGATTTAGGCATCCATAATGCAAATCGATTCCTGGATTCATTTGTCTCATGGATTCCTATAGAGAGAGCAACATAGATTATGGATGAGAGAGGGAAGTATGGAGAGAGAGGGAGTGTGGAAGAGATAAGAAAAGAGTTATATATATATATAGAGAGAGAGAGAGAGAGGGGGGGGGATAGAGACAACTTGAGAGGGAGAGTATACAAGGAGGAGAGAGATTTAACTTGAGAGATAGAGTGAGATTGATAGTATTAGAGGGGGATAGATAATTTTTGAGAGAGAGAGAGAGAGGTAAGAGAGAGACAACGATAGAGAGAGGAGGGAGCAGGTAGTAAGGGAGTGGTTGTGGTAGAGAGGTAGTGTGGAAGGGATGGGAAAAGATTGAGAGAGAGAGTCTGTGTGTATAAAAGGTGGAGAGAGATTTAACTTGAGAGAGAGAGTGATAGAGGGGGGAAGATATAATTATTGAGAGAGAGAGGGAAGAGATGGATACTGATAGAGAGATTTATTGGGAGAGAGATATAGTGAGTGAAGGGAGTGGTTTTGGGGGAGAATGAGTGATATAGAAATAGAGGGGAAGAGAGAGAGAAGTGATAAGGGGTGAGAGAGAGACTTGATAGTGATGGAGGGTGGAGAGAAATATCATGATAGAGAGAGAGAGAGAGTGTGTGTGTGCTTGTGTGATAGAAGGGGAGATAGATATTGAGCGAGATAGAGTGACTGAGAGAGAGGGTGTAGCACCCCGGTTTTGACCCCGTTGCATTAAATGTACATGATGTATATATTGTAATGATCATGGTGTGGAGCTAAAGGCCAAGGCCCCACCATTGATCGGTCATGCTATGTTTTGGATTTAAATTTGTCACCGATGGTATATCGGGGCATGCGGCATATATTATGTTGTCATTGTGTAAATATGCATCATAATTAATTAAATGAACCCGACCAGCTACGATCGTGGCAACTAAAATGAGAAAGGGGCATGATTTTCACAAGGATAATGATGTGGGGGAATTTGTCAAACCTTGGCCAATGAGAGAAAAATACCCATGTGTCTTCTCCCCTTTGTTTTATTCCAACCACTTTCATTAAGAAAGGCTGGTGGTGGTTGAGGCAGTTATGATCTTTGGGAGTGGAGGTGGCAGGACTGTCAGTCCTCACCCACACGCACACTCCACCCACAGCGTTTGACTTCACAATGGCAAGGGAAAAACCTTCACGCACTCCCCAATTCGCAGCCTCATGATTTTGCTGATCATTCCTCACGCATTATCTCCATTGTCTGATTCTCCTCACGCATAGGCTCTTGGCGGTTTGGTCTCACGTAAACATTTTCTTCTCTCCCCGACGGTGCTGAAGACTCACACACGCCCAATTTTGTGTCCTCTCGGTGCCCTATTTGTTCTCCACCATTGCCGGTTCGTTTTTCTTCTCACGCACCAGATTTTCCTGGTTTTACCACGCAGTTTTTCCTCTGCAGACGTGAGAATGGTGTGGCTCCGTTCCTTACTCACGGGCTGATTTGTGGGTTCGGCACTGTGGATGTTCATGCACCGGTCGGGAAACTGTAAATTCATCCCCAGTATGGTCTGCGTACGTTTTTCCCCAGCGGCTTCGATTGTGTAAAACGAACTACTGTTTTCCCCATGTATGTTGGTAATGTATGTTGATTACATTTCGGGACTGTTGTTCTTTCCCCATGTCCACTGATATGTTTGGGGCTGTGTAATCCACTTGGGATTTGTTTTTCCGTGTTTAAGCTATGACAACTGATTTGATTTCATGTGTGCAATGGTTGGTATTCGGACTGTGTTGGGAGCAGGGATGTGGGCTTGGTTTGCTTGATAAAACTGGTGGCTGGAAACCACACAGATAGAGCTAGAGGGCTGACCTTCTTCTCCATCACCCCTGAATAGCACTGGAAGGGAATGCAGGGCCTGAGGGACTATGTAGCAGAGAAGGGACTGATTCCTTGTGTTGGGTGTGTTTGGGTGTCTTAGAGGCCAGGCTAGTTCTGGTGTAGGTGTTCTTGGCTCTGTAATGAGCTCACCAGCTTAGCATTTAGCCTTTCCAAACTCTTTAATGGCCTGATAAACCCAACTGAGTTGGCTTGGCTATGTTTTGTGTATCCTTGGCTATGTGTAAGCCTGCTTGTTCCCCTATTCCTTGGAGAATCATGCCGAGCTCGGGGGTGGCAGCGCTGCTGAGAGATTAAGGAGCACGCTGGCCTATGGTTGGGTGGAACGTTGCAGCGACGTAACTGGTTGCGGAACGAGTTCTTATAAGATAAGTGATCTTGCCCATTTTTACTTCTGCAATCTTAATTACTGTTAATTATTATGATGAACATGTTGAAAGGTTGCTTGTAGGAATGTATGTTGTTTCCGCTGTGTATGACAAATGAATGCATCTATGTATGATAAACAATGGCATCTGTGCATGTTTCACTGTAATGCATTTTCCTGTAGCATTCTGTTTATGCAATTTTTATCCATGTACATGTTCATGGGGCTCTCAGCCCGAGTGGTTTAAGCCACGGTTCGCGTCCTCTTCGCCGGTCGGAAGCATGGGGACGTGACAGAGGGGAGGAGGAGGAGGAAAGAAGATGGATAGATAAGGAGGGAAGGTGCAAAAAATAGCAAGAGAGGTAATGAAATAAATGGAGGGGGTGGAAAGGGAGTGTAAGAGATATATAGTGATAGGGTGATTGATTGAAAGAGAGAGGGAGGGGAGAGAATGATAACATATAACTTGAGATAGAGAAAGAGGGAGAGTGATAGAAGGGGGAGAGAGATTTAACTTGAGAGAGAGATAGAGAGAGAGAGAGAGTACAGAAGGGGGAGAGAGAGTGAGAGAGGGGGAGAGATATAATGATTGAGAGAGAGTGGGGAGAGAGATATAGGGATGGAGAGATTGATTGGGAGAGAGAGGGAGGTGTGAAGTGAATAATTATTCGCTCATACAATATTATTTGCTAGAACACCTGGAATATTCGATAAGCCATAAGGCAAGTATATATTAATGATAGGATGAAAAAAAGATTACAATGGTTGATAACCCTCCTATTAAATAAGGCTTGGGAATTGTGAATGAAAGGTCATGTCCTTTCATCTTAAGTATAACTGATTATGTTTATTATTAATTATTTAATTATTATATTTATTTTATGTTCGTTGCATTGCATTCCCCTTAAGGGAAATCTTTGTCCTCAAAGATGTATTGACATTAATGTTTGATTTACTTTAATTTGTCATCTCAGGGTTCTTTCCCTTTTTTTATTTGCGACATTTGAGGAAATGAGTCGATACGAATTGCGGATCCCCCAGGAGAATCGTTGCATCGTCTCTGATATGGTCCATCCTTGATCTATTTTTATCAGAGATCTGAGATCTTTTTGTGGGATGATTCGTCTCAATTGTTGCTTAGTATGTCGATATTTTTGCATGTCCACATAAGTCTTATGTGAATATTCATTTTGACCCCGTCATTGGTCAAAATGACAATTACAATTAGGATGTCTGTAAGGTGTAGGCATTGTTTGTTCTTCTTTCTTTTGGACCGTGGTGAGGATTGTCTTCACTTTCGATTTGATATTTGGATGCATTTTCCTGGATTTGTGCTTCTTGGTTCTCTAGTCAATTGTTGTGATTATGAATATTTTCGATTCTTTCATCTTGCGACCTTTTTTCCATTTCTAACTCCTTGATTTGATTTTGTAGTTCCTGATTACGATTATTTAGACACTAGTTTTCTTCTTGCTTTTCCAGTATTTTTCCTTCGAGGTCTTCACCGGAGTGTTCCCTCTTGCTACTGGGTGTATGCAAGAAGTTGAGGGACCTTTTAGATGCAATGGTGGAGTGAAGTCAATCACTCTTGATCCAAAAAAAAACTTACCTAGCCCAAGCAATCCCAAACCTACCAAGCCTAGTCCCAAGGCTCCGAACAGGCATGTCAGTTAGGATAGTAAACCAAATCGCGCCTCCGTTTTAGTGACCAAAATCGTGCACGTGTTTTGGAAAGCCTTTTTTAAAAAAATAGGATGAGGCCCATATTTTTTGCCACATCGCATGGCTATTGGAGTTCTTTGGAGCAAAACTCAACTGGGCGAACACGTTTTTGGGTGTGCCAAAGCCATCCACCTCCACCTTTAGATCAGCCTCCTATTTGTGGGGTATTTTCCTCATTTCTTCTCATGTTTTCTTCTCTTTGTTTATCAATTTATTTTCCCTAAATTGAAAAATTAAACCAAAATAAATTAAATTATGGAAAATGGAAACAAAAACCCCAATGGAAACAAAACCCCCAATGTAATTGGCCAATGGAAACCAAATCCCCAATTTAATTATAAAAATTAAATAATTTTGATTATTTACCAAAATTCATACCCAAAATTCCCATGCCCAATAAAAACCAAAACCGCAATTAACTCAAAAAACAAATGAATTTCACTATTTCCATATGCACATTCACAAGTATCCTTGTGAATCCATACCAAAATTCACAAATATGCAAAGTTTGTCAAGCACATTGCAAGTTTGCATAAGTAATTTACATGCCCAATGTAAACGAAAACCTCAATTAACTCATAAAAAACAAATGAACTTCACTATTTGCATATATGTATATTCACAAGAATCATTGTGAATCCAAACCAAAATTAACAAATATGCAAAGTTTGTCAATTATGTTGCAAGCTTGTATACAACTAAAAAAAAATCAAGTAGAATTCATATATTCCCCTAAAATACATAAACAAACATGGTAAATCCCTTTCCTCTATCCGAAATATCAAAGTTGGTCTTCCAAGAACATCAATAAACACCTTATAGTTTTGATAAAACTTCCTAATCCAAGTGTTAAAATAAGGTATAGAAGCTTCCCATGCTTTTAACAAATATTTTGTCTTGAATGAATGGTACTTTTTGGTTAAGGTCAAGACAACAAAGTTCAATAATAGACTCTATGAATGTGAAGATACATAGGTAGGTTGATGTGTTTGATTAAACATGCTAATCACATACTACCATACATTATATAATCTAGTGGAACCCTTGAAACCATAAAATCCATAAAGATATGCTAAATAGACTATGGAGTCCAAAAAGAATCACGCTACAACAAATAATTACATATATAACAAAATTGTTGCCTATACTGGGATTTTATTCATCAACAACACATTATGCCGCCTATTCTAGGGTCTAGTTGTTGCCTCAACCCGCAATCTGGGAGCTGGTCCTGCAAAGGCAATAGTTAGCACCTCACAATTTTGATGAAGCTTCATAATCCAAGCCTTAAAATAAGATAGAGGAGCTCCGCAATCAACATTTGCACTCAAGACACTTAATGTACACCTGCATACTTAAAAATTAGAATTAATACTTGAATTTAGGACATAAATATGAAATGAAAAAATGTTAAATGTTTATTCTTTATTGTAAAATTCAAGATCAATTTTTAAATTTACATGATAGATTTAGTTTATGTTGTTATTTGTCGTACATTGGTTATACAGTTTTCAGTGCTTAGAGATGTCATTATATCATGTGTTTATATTTCAAATGATATTTTATTGTATTTATGATTTCAGTGGCTACTATGGATAACAATGCGGAGATACTGAGGGTTATTGCCCATTTGAGAGAGATTGGTTCTGCTTTGAGGGGTGGAGATGAGCTTCGCCACTCCTTGTCAGATTCTTTGTTTATGTCTATTGTTCATATGATCACAAGATCAAATGATTCTTTGTATAGCATCGCATTCTACAGGGAGAGGAAAAGACAACAATATGCTGATGGGTTAAGTTACAACGAGGTAAAAAAGTTCAAAATAACAAAACAACACATCTATTCATTATGTAGACTGCTTGGGATGGATGACATTTCAGATATAAACAAGACACATATTTCTATTGAGTGGTTCACCTTTCCACCCATCAAAGACAATTGGATGGATAGGTGGTACATGGTTTTTGACATTCCCCCTCACAACAATAGGGAAGTACCATTGTACTTCCTCTGAAAATTATACATAGAGTTTGTGATGGGGAAACATGTCAAGTATTTTGACATGTTGGGCTTACAGGGAGTTGGTAGGGGGATGCCCCAACACCGACCCAATGCTAGGAATAGAGATACCAATCCACAAATACCTGCACCCCATGCCTAGCTACCAAGGGAAGACATCCCTCCTACACATTATGTGGTTTCCCGGACACAGGAGGCATTTTTGATGCTAGCTGAGATGGTCTCTCGACAAACGAACAATATTGACCAGAGAGCACCCTCTTCCTTTGCTGGTGTACAACCACCATCTTCTGGTGGTGGAGGGACATCTATTGGTGGGGATAGATTGACCTCCCATGTGCCTTAGAGCGAGCCACACATCTGCACATCGTGTGGGGGACCCTGTTATGGTCCTGGACCAAGACATGGTACCACTATGATGACTGGTGGTCAGGTAAGGACATTGTTTTAAAACTCTGTTATTGTTCAATTTTTAATTTTTCCATACTATATGTAACATATTAAAATATTTGTAATATATGCAATATTTACTCTTGCAGGAGATTGATGCCTCTCACGGGGGTGGTATTGCACCCGGTGTGGTTGTACCCGAGGCCCAAACAACCACCATTGAGGTAATATTTAAACATTTGTCATTTTGTTAATACATATCATTTTGTTAATGCATGTGTTAGTCTTGATTAATTTATTAAATTGTCTAATATTTACAATTTTTGAAGTTGCAGTGTTGGGTAAAATAACTCCCGATTCTACTTATTCCATTGCTAATGCATATATTTATACAATTCATATGTCGGTTGTGATTCAACTTTCGACCAACCTATTCATATTCCTACATGGCTATTCACATTCAGAATATATTTACAATATTTACATATTGTATAATCTCGACAGATTATATTCCAACAATCCCCCCCTTAATCCGAAGGGGTGTTAGTAAGTCCAAGCATGTTTCTGAATCTTTCAAACTTTTCTCGTCCAAGCGCTTTGGT
>LPNX010200426.1:482806-490306 GCA_001517045.1 Pseudotsuga menziesii
TGAGTATCAAATTCTGGATACACTATGAGTCTTGGATCAACAACTGTCTCATGGAGATCACACAAACAATCAGTTCTGGCAGATTCAACAACAGAAGCAGAATATGTGGCTGCAGCTGAAGCAATGAAAGAAATAGTATGGCTCAGGAAGATACTTGAAGATTTGCAAGAAAAACAAGAGAACTCCACTCCATTATTGATCGACAATACTTCTGCAATCAAGCTGGCTAAGCATCCTAGATTCCATGATTGAACCAAACACATCAACACAAAGTATCATTTGATTCGACATCATGTAGAGGCCAAGACAATCCATCTTCAACATTATTCCACAAATGATCAAGTTGCAGACATCTTCACCAAAGCGCTTGGACGAGAAAAGTTTGAAAGATTCAGAAACATGCTCGGACTTACTAACACCCCTTCGGATTAAAGGGGGGATTGTTGGAATATAATCCGTCGGGATTATACGTTATTGTAAATATTAGGAATATGAAGAGACTCTTGGATGTGTGATCCCGAGAGTCATCATAGATGTATAAATAAAGTCATTCTATGGAGAAATAATATGAATTCGGGAGTTATTCCATCTGACAAGATTGTCAACTCCTTTCGCCTTGATTAAAACAAAAACAAAGAATATTTCTTCCTTGACAATGATGGGAAATAATTCTTGATCAACACCTCACAACAGGTAACATAATTCTCGATAGCTACACATGAAATAATAGTTTGCAACAAGTATTTTTTTAAGAGGGGAAGATCTACAATCACCTTCAAGCTGACCTTTATGTGCAAAAATTTCACATTCACTTACTGAGCAAAACCCTCGTTTCCAAAATTGACAAAAAAAAGATCCCTTGTTCATGGACCCAGAGTAGAGGGCCAATCTAGCACTATCCCAATGTCCTGAATCCAATGGAGCTAACGATTCGTAGATCCGAGCAACGGTCATCAATATATGGAACGTTGAATCCCACCTCCTACAGGCTTTCAGGGACACCTGTTGAATCCCTAACCAGGGCATAGAATGGAAATCGTGCATCAAAAAGGGATTTCAGTGGGTTGTGCAATCATGTTTAGGCAGGTTCCATGTGGGAACACTAGCCACACGTTCATGGTCTAGGAATTTCCAAAGCTGACCCCTATCTACAGAAATTGGGCATTCACTTACTAAGCAAAACCCTAGTTTCCAAAATTGACCGAAAAAATGATCCCTTATCCATGGACCCAGATAAGAGGGCCACCCTAGAACTATCCTGATGTCATGAATCCAATGGAGCTGATTCTTTTTCTATCTGAGCAACGGTCATCATTCTATGGCACATTGAATCCCACCTCTTACAGGCTTTCAGGGACACCTGTTGAATCCCTATCCGGGGCATAGAATGGAAATCGTGCATCAAAAATGGCTTTTGGTGGGTCGTGCAAGAATGTTTACGCATGTGTTATGTGGGAATTATAGCCACACCTTCACGGTCAAGCAATATGAGAATTTGACCCCCATGTGCAAAAATTTCACATTCACTTACTGAGCAAAACCCTAGTTTCCAAAATTGACCAAAAAACAATCCCTTGTCCATGGACCTAGATTAGAGGGCCACCCTAGCACTATCCGGATGTCCTGAATCCAATGGAGCCAATGGTTCATCAATCCGAGCAACGGTCATCATTCTATGGCACATTGAATCCCACCTCCTACAGGCTTTGAGGGACACCTGTTGAATCCCTACCTGGGCCATAGAATGGAAATCATGCATCAAAAATGGCTTTCAGTGGGCTGTGAAAGTATTTTTAAGCATGTGTTATGTGGGAATGCTAGCCACACCTTCACAATTGAGCAATATGCGAATTTGACCCCCATGTGCAAAACTTTCACATTCATTTACTGAGCAAAACCTTAGTTTCCAAAATTGACCAAACAAATGGTCTCTTATCCATGGAACTATATTAGAGGGCATCCCTAGCACCATCCCAATTTCTTGAATCCAATGGAGTCGACGGTTCGTCCATCCAAGCAACGGTCATCATTCTATGGCACGTTGAATCCCACCTCCTATAGGCTTTCAGGGATACCTGTTGAATCCCTACCTGGGGCATAGAATGGAAACTGTGCATCAAAAAGGGCTTTTAGTGGGTCATGCAAGCATGTTTAGTCATGTTTTATGTGTGAACACTAGCCACACCTTCACGGTCGATCAATATGCGAATTTGACCCCCATGTGCGAAAATTTCACATTCACTTACTGAGCAAAACCCTAGTTTCCAAAATTAACCAAAAAAATGGTCTCTTATACATGGAATCAGATTAGAGGGCCTCCCTAGCACTATCCCAATGTCCTTGATCCAACAGAGCCAACGTTTCATCGATCCGAGCAATGGTCATCATTCTATGGCACATTGAATCCCACCTCCTATAAGCTTTCAGGGGCACCTGTTTAATCCCTACCTAGGGCAGAGAATGAAAACCATGCATCAAAAAGGGATTCTGGTGGGTCTTGCAAGTGTGTTTCGGCATGTTTTATGTGGTAATTATAGCCACACCTTCACGGTCGAGCAATATGCGAATTTGACCCCCATGTGCAAAAATTTCACATTCACTTACTGAGCAAAACCCTAGTTTCCAAAATTGACCAAAAAAATGGTCTCTTATCCATGGAACTAGATTAGAGGGCCTCCCATAGCACTATCTTGATGTATTGAATCCAACAGAGCCAACGGTTTGTCGATCTGAGCAACGACCATCATTCTATCGCACATTGAATCCCACCTCCTACAGGATTTCAAGGACACCTGTTGAATACCTACTCGGGGCATAGAATGGAAACTGTGCATTAGAAAGGGATTCTAGTGGGTTGTGCAAGTGTGTTTAGGCATGTTTTATGTGGGAATGCTAGACACACGTTCATGGTCGAGCAATATGCGAAGTTGACCCCCATGTGCAAAAATTTTACATTCACTTACTGAGCAAAACCCTAGTTTCCAAAATTGACCAAAAAAATGGTATCTTATCCATGGAACCAGATTAGAGGGCTTCCCATAGCACTATCCCAATGTCATTAATCCAATGGAGCTGATGGTTTTTCGATATGAGCAACGACCATCATTATATCGCACATTGAATCCCACCTCCTACAGGCTTTCAAGGACACCAGTTGAATCCCTACCTGGGGCATAGAATGGAAATCGTGCATCAAAAATGGATTTCGGTGGGTCATGCAAGCGTGTTTAGGAATGTTTTATGTGGGAACTCTAGCCACACGTTCACGGTCAAGAAATATGAGAATTTGAACCCCATGTGCAAAAATTTCACATTCACTTATTGAGCAAAACCCTAGTTTCCAAAATTGACCAAAAAAATGGTCTCTTATCCATGTAACCAGATTAGAGGACCTCTGATAGCACTATCCCGATGTCCTGAATCCAACAGATCCAACAGTTCATCGATCTGAGCAACAACCATCATTATATCGCACATTGAATCCCACCTCCTACAGGCTTTCAAGGATACCTGTTGAATCCCTTCCTAGGGCATAGGATGGAAACCGTGCATCAAAAAGGGCTTTTGGTGGGTTGTGCAAGTGTGTTTAGGGCTTCCCATGGAGAAACTAATTATCAGAGTGAAGGAGATAATTATCGGATTCAAGGAGATGTCCTTATAGGATCAACTTAGAGATTCAAGGAAAATGCAATAGACATATCCCAAATAGAGTGGTAGATAATGGTCTTGGGCTATAAGGCATGAGTCATGTAAGTATAAATATAATACAACAAATCCATTGTAGAAGTCTATTGAATTTATCAGTATATCAAGTGCTCAATGTATCAAACTATAAATAATCAATGAGACCATGAAACCAAAATATCTGACTACCACATACCTGACTACCTACCTGTGGTCATTCGACTAGACCATCAGGATCACCTCTAATAGCAACGGTATCCTTTATCCTCTCGTGCTCGGAGTAAGGAAACAAGTATTGTGACTTTGATGAGTTCTTGTTTGGCATTGTTTGCAGCTGGAGGTTTGTTCCAATAACTAAGTTTGTATAATGGTATACAATTTGACCTAGTCTATAATCTTCAAATACATAAGCTTTTTTCTTTCGTGCGTGGGAAACTTGTGTCAAATATTCTCCATTGATAACCATAGACCCAATTGGAAAATAATTGCTCTCAGAGTCGCTTAATGAGACAATGAGGGTCTGCTTCCCATCCAAGCAATGTGCCAGCCAGTAGTCAGTGTGCCATTCATTGTCTCTCGGGGAAACCACTGCGTATATGTGCCTTGCATAAAATAATGTGTAGACCTAGGAGTCAGCTAACTAAACACAACTAGTCGTCAAACATTTCGAAGTGATCAACATAATAATTGAACCTGGTTGTATGAGATCTGAAATGTGGTCATAGTCATGTGAAATACTCGACTGGCCCTCCTCCAACTGGGATAATTCTGAAGTTATTTTTTGTCCAGTGCGGAGTGATACATGATCCCAGATGTCAATCCAATCTGTGGATTCATAATTGTCCCATTCACCACTACTACATGGATAACAAAAACAAGATATTTTTCTTGTCCACATTTCAACTATAGCATTGTTTGACGTCCTAACTGAATGGAATGCACGAGTTCCTTGGATGGTCTTGCACTCATATAGGTGTGATTGATCTACATCGATCACCTCCCAAAAATATCTATGTACATGTGCTTTTTGAGATGATTGGTCTTCTTTCCTTCTAGCTCCCTGCCCTATCACTGAAGAACACATGCAACAATGGTCTTTACATCTCGGATGAGCGAAATAGTTGTGAATTTCATCCCTTGCCTACATAATGTAGTCTTGATGCATGAACCTGCTCCATCATGTTCCCTTTTTCCATGTCTGGTCTGAAAATAGTTCCAAATATGTGGCACCTTGTGCCTCTTGTGGAGAATACACAACCATTGGAAGACACGAGAATTTTTGAATTGCCCTGCACAACCATCAGACCAAATCCAATGTTGTTCCATTTGTATATTGTTATCCTCCAAGTGTTTGTAGAACAATTGAAAGCTGTGTTGTACAAAATACAAGTCATGACAGCTGTCATCCCTTATGTAAAAGTGATATTCCTTCAATATAACCTTGTTCTCTTCAGTACTATCTGCCCCATGTCTACAGGTGATATGGACCATTATGCTGACCTGATCTGAGTGATAATATTAACTCTAAATCTCGTTTTGTGGTTGAAGAGTGTATTTTTCCGCAAAACCGACGACTGATAATATAGTTCCAATAGGAAATGTATCCCTGCACGTTCTAAAATGCTCATCTTGCCAATGAGCCACATGTACATTCTTTACATACTGTTGTGTCTTTTCAAAGAATTCCTCCATGAAGTTGCATACCAGTACCTGGTAGATCAACAATAAATATGTACAGATCAATAGGTTGTTACATATATGAAGTAGTAATAGATATCAATAGGAAAAAATACTATTCAGGAACTCGTTGCTAACCTGAGAGGTGACCAATTGTATTTTTTTCCTTTCATTCCCTCCACCGATATCATACGTGACATATCTGAATGACTGGAAGTTCACTTCATGTCTCCCAAGTTCATGCTCATCGGTGACATGTATGCATTTGTCCAAAAATGCCATTCCACCACACCTTGGTCATGTCCCATCTATGCAAGGCCTTTGATAAAATGTGCAACATTATGTCCTTATACACAAGATGCTATGGATAAACTCTCTAGATGATGTCGGTGGCAATGTAGTTGAGCATTCATGCATAAGAGTGTTATGTAAAACACACAATATATGTATATATGTGTCATAATAATAAGCGTACTCAATGTGATATTGACAACAACATGTGTTACGAGTTGTGTTTATTTTAACATATCATGGTTTGCATTTCTCGAAGGATCTTTGTCCCAAGTTAAGTTCATTATGTTCATGCCTAAATCTCTCATATAATTCTGTTTGTGTCATGTCAGGAAAATGTTTAATGTGGGGCTCATGATACCTTGAACCCATTCTCAATTTTAGTACATCTTTTTGGTTGGATGAAGGTCTACTATTGTCACGCCAAAAATCTTGGACCAGTCCCTTTACCGCATCAATGAGCTTAATATAGGAGCATGGCAACCTGCCAACGAAGGACTAGACGTTTGTTTCACCAGAGTCAAGTTGTTCTCTTCTATAACAATACCTACGGAGTGCTTTGATATCCAATCCTACAAGTTTGGATGCAGGCTTAAGAAGGCAAAGGGCCCTGGTGCTTTTGTTCACGATTGATTGTGACAACACACGGCGAGCTGCATTGAGATCCTTTGAAAGAGATTTCTTTCCAATATTACTAAATGCATCTACCAAACTTCTGACAACATAATAACTTGGTTCAGAACTGTTTATCATCTTTATCCTTAAGTTTTTCCTAACAACAGTCATAGACCTAGATTTTAACAATGATATAAATAATCTACATTTATCTCCATCACATTTAGAATCAAAATAGTTGACAAGTATATGTTGAGCTTGATATGCAATACTGCGTTTAGATAGCATACCTTCAAGCGAACTATGGGACTTTCATCAATTTGTATACGTTTTGGAGTTCTTTAGTGTGAAGTCGCTAATGGAGGTAGGGAGGTTGGAATTGCACCCTATACCATATCACCCGGTTGGTCTGGCATTTAAACATGAGGGTCATGTCCTTTCGTTTCTTCCTAATGGTCAGACGGTGGCAATTGGAAATCCTCTTGAGTGGTATGAACAACATTGTCTTCTTTGAGCATACCTTTGGCATTCAATGTCTCTCTAACTTCGTCACTTGTATACCCACATTCAATTAAATCTGCAAAGGTTTTAGGTGGCCTTGATGTGCACCTACGTTTTACTCCTTGATCAATGCCATGCAGTGCTCGTTCTTCTATTGATATGGTGACCGAAGACCCCTCGAGTGAATGCTTTTGTCTTTCTTGATGTGGATTGGTAGGAAGAACTGTGGCATCCTCAACAACTAGAATTGGTTGAGTGTCCATAGAGCGTCTTCTATTGGTCATGTCATTTCTTTTCTTCTCTCTAATTTCTTGAAGGATTTCATCGGGTTTCCGCTTCCTTGCTGATTTTCTTGTTCGATTGTGTGAGTTTCCCATGACCACAATGATCAATGATATATATGGTTTCCTTTGCTAGCTCCTCAATGGGAAAATACCCAGGCTTGGTTTCTTTCTTGCACAATTGTGTCTAGATACTCAAGATAGGGGGAAGATTGGGAAGAATGTTGCCTTTGCTATCTCCTCAATTCCAAGAAAAATAATGGTAGAGATGCTCTATGGTGCTCCTCAATGGGAAATTCCCCAAGCTTGGTAAATATCTTGAGCAATTGTGTCTACATACTCTTGAGCTAGGGGGGTGATTGGGAAGAATACATTTCCTTTGCTAGCTCCTCAATTGCAAGAAAAACAATGGTATAAATGTTGTATGGTGCTCCTCAATGGGAAATTCTCC
>LPNX010200426.1:495306-500929 GCA_001517045.1 Pseudotsuga menziesii
GTTGGATACTGTTTTATTACTCTTTGCGATCTACAACTCGTGTTCCTTTTTAGAGTCTCTATTTTGTTCTTGAAGAACTTTTATATGTTGTCGATATTGGTCGACCACTGATTCTTGATCTCTTAATTTCTGTCATATGTGCTTCAATTATTCATATTTGTTGTTAACGATTTGGTTCAAGCGTATTATTTATGCTTCATAATCACTTATTTCTTTCTTTATATCTTGATTTTTTTGTCTCTGATTGAAATCACTTTCATCTTTTAATTTCTCAATTTGCGTAGACAATTTTTGTATATGATTTTTCTAGTCAGAAATTTTGTGTTCCTTGAGCTCTTTTTGCATCTTATGTAATTTAATCAATACTTCTGATTTCGTATTCATGTCACCTAATTCTTCATTGTCTCTTCGATAACCCTTTAACTTGGCTTCTAATTTCTCTAATTGTAGTCGCAAATCAGATTCCATGATCTCTAATTTCTTCGACACTAGATGGTCGTCTTGGACTATATATAGTCGTCGATTTTTTCAATTTTGTTTTCCTTCGGCAGATTGGTCTTCTTCGTTAGGTTAATAACCTCTTTTTTTTTTCTTTTTTTCCCAAAAAATAATGTTATAAACAATAATTATTATAATTTCTTTTTATAATAATAATTATTAATTAATAATATTATTATATTAATGTTTTATAAACTATATATAAAGTTTAATATATAGTTCTTTTTTTAATAAAAATTAATTATTATATATTAAATTTTTTATTTTATTATTTAATATAATAAAACAATTTAAAGTATTATAATTGTAATATATTATATTATAAATATAATATATTTGAATATATTTTATATTATAATATTTTTTTGTTTTTGTATTTTTTTGGCAGGTCGTGGATGACGGTGGGGTGAGGATGGCCACTATGGGTGGTGGTGGAGGGCGACGACAGAGGCGGAAGAAGAATGAATGGGGAGTGCATAGGGAAGCTGGATGAAGAAGGATGAGGAGTGGGGAGGCGGTGAGGCAGGGAAACGGTGGTGAAGGGAGTAGTGAAGGTGGTAGAGGGAGCAGGGTGGTAGGTGGCTGGTGTAGAGGTGCACAGAAGGGACATACAAGGATGGAAGGAGTGCACAAGGAGTGGGAGAGAGCACAGAGAATTGATGAGGGACAATGAGGAGATGGAGCTAGCGTGACGTGGAGGAGTGAAGAATGCATAGGTGAGGGCTGGCGGTAGGGAAATAAGGAGAGGCTGGGTGGAGGTGGACGTAGGCTCGGCGATGGAAGGAGGCATGAGGGATCTGACAATTGGGGAGTTCGGGGCAGAGGAATAAGGCACAGGGAGGGGGGCTTGCGTGTGGAGAAAGGGGTTGAGGTGGGTGCAAGTCACAAAAGGGGAGCAGGCTGGAGAGCAGGGAGCAAGCGGATGATGCAGCAACGGAAGGGTGGGAGAATGGTGGATTTCTGAAATTTTAAAAAAAAAATTCTTCTTCTTCTTCTTCTTCTTCATGTGGATGGCCAAGGGCATTTTGGTTTGGTCAAAAATTAGAAATGAGAGAAACTCTCAATATGATGGCTAATATCCTGAAATCAGTGAGGACCGAGGAAAGGTCCGCTCTGATACCACATGAAGTGAATAATTATTTGCTCATACAATATTATTCACCAGAACTCTTGGAATATTCGTTAAGCCATAAGGAAAGTATATATTAATGATAGGATGAAAAGAAAGATTACAATGGTTGATAACCTGCCTATTAAATAAGGCTTGGGAATTTTGAATGATAAGTCATTTCCTTTCATCTTAAGTATAATTAATTATTTAATTATTATATTTATTTTATGTTTGTTACAAGGTGAGAGATAGATAGTGAGTGAAGGGAGTGGTTATGGGAGAGAATGAGTGAGCGAAGGAGGGGTAGAGAGGTAGTGTGGAAGGGATGATAAAATATTGAGAGAGAGAGAGTATAGAAGGGGGAGAGAGATTTAACTTGAGAGAGAGAGAGAGAGAGAGAGAGAGAGAGAGAGAGAGAGAGAGAGTGGGAGAAAGACAATGATTGAAAGAGAGAGAAGAGAGATATAGTGATAGAGAGATTGATTGGGGGAGAGAGGGATGGTGAGTGAAGGGAGTGGTTGTGGGAGATAATGAGTGAGATAAGAATGGGTAGAGAGGTAGTGTGTAAGGGAGAGAGAGAGAGAGAGAGAGAGAGAGAGAGTATAGAAGGGGGTGAGAGATTTAACTTGAGATAAAGTGAGATAGAGAGTGATAGAGGGGGAGAGAGATAATGTTTGACATAGATAGAGATAGTGATATAGAGATTGATTGGGAGAGAGAGGGAGGGGAGAGAGATATAGTGAGTGAAGGGAGTGGTTGTGGGAGATAATGAGTGATTTAAGGAGGGGAAGAAAGGTAGTGTGAAAGGAATGGGAAAGGATTGATAGAGAGAGAGAGCATAGAAGGGAGAGAGAGATTTAACTTGAGAGAGAGAGAGAGAGAGTAGAAGGGGGAGATAGATTTAACTTGAGAGAGAGAGAGGAGGAGGAGGAGAAAGATGTAGAAGCTAACCACTATCTACTATTAAGTTTTTCATGCCTTGAAGACAAGAGATAAGAGAGAGAGAGAGATCTTGGGGGTTAGGTATTTAGAGAGATATATTGAGGGTTAGAGGTTGAGAGAGAGAGAGAGAGAGATCCAATGGTGGTGGTTAGTGGTAGGAGTAGGAGAGATACCAAGATAGGGAAAATGAGGGAGTGGAAGAGGGATACATAGAGAGAGAAAGGGATGGGGAGGTAGTTGGTGGAAAGGGAGAGAGACATATGATGTGTGAGAGAGAGAGTATAAAATGTCAAAGAGTGTGGGAGAGATAATGAGTTTGGGAATTTGGCTGTAGAGAAATTTCCATCTATGAGAAATAACAAATTATCTAACATCTTGTCCAATCGAGGGCTTAGAAAGGATGGAGCATACTTCCATATTTGAAACTTCGTGAATAAATTTGGTGCAATTTAGATACTCATGGTGATATATTATAAGTGACACATGATATGAAGAAAAGGGTAAACAAATGATGTTAGGGAAGTCACATTGGGTGGAGAAACGAAAACAACAGCAAGGTGTCTTAAGAAGGGAATGCCAAATTTAAATACATGGAGACTAGAGTAGAGAATTGAAAGGAATATAGATTGGCTTGATATAGATTATTATGAGTTTGATTATTCACATGAGCCACACCATGTGTAAGTAACATGTGTCACTTCAATGTATTCATTCCTTCTACCCCTGAGTGGTCTCCTTTATATTTAAAAATCCAAAAGTGTCATTAAAGTGAAATTCACAAGAGTTAACGTGATGAAAAATACTGTCTCTAGTAACTTGACATGTATTATGCATATCATAGCAGATATCCATGTGTAATTGCACATACTAAGTGAGTTAGTTTTTTTAAATAAAACAAGAGTTAGGGAGTCTGTGTGTGTGTCAAAGAGAGAGAGAGAGAGAGAGAGAGAGAGAGAGAGAGAGATTCATTTGTGTTATGGACAAAAATATGTGCATAATGCATATGAATTATAACACATACACATAATAATACATAAATTTTATGCATTCCTATGCATCCAACACACATCAAAATCCCAACTCAAAAGTACAAAGATGAGCAAGGGTGAATTTATCCATGAATACTTCACAAGGGTCTCTCAATTTAAAGAACAACTATAAGCAATTGAAGACAAGATTGATGAAATTGAACTAGTAATGAACACTCTCAATGGTCTTACTAGACCATGGGACTCCATCCAGGCAATCGGTGCAAGGAAGGAAATCCTAAAATTTGATATGCTATGGGAATAATGTTCTCAAGAAGAATCTAGAGTAGCTAACCAAGAAGCACTACTTAGAGAAGATGATGATGCTCTAACTACTCATACTAGAAGAAGAAAATGAAAGCATCATTTGAAGAAGGAAAATCATAATGGGTCCTATCCTCCTAATAAGTTTCAAAAGAATAAAAAGGGATATTACAAGCAGAAATATTTTTCCTCTTATCATTGTTACCATTGTGATAAGATATGACATATTTCTAGAAATTGTACGACAAAGAAAGAATAATGTAAGAGGAATAATAAAAAATGACATCATGCTAACTTAGCAAAAGAAGAAGAAGAAGAAGAAGAAGAATAACCTCCTAGGAAGCTATCAAAAGTAGAAGTTGAAGAATATGTTCTTTAGAAGATGTATCTATCACTAGAGGGTGGCCTGTATGAACTGAGAGGTCACTCAGAAGCATCCTTGATCCATGATCAATATTTTCTTATGTACTTATGGGATGAAGCAGCAAGGACAATAGTATATGTCTAAAACATAATACTCCATAGTGCAATTGGATTCAAAAGCCCTAAATAAATGTTCATAGGAAGGAAACTAGAGTTAAGTCACCTCAAGATATTTGATTTTATAGTGTTTGTTCATATACTAGAAGAGAAAATAAACAAGTTGGATCCTTCCAAAAAGAAAGAAATATTTGTTGGGAACTATGAGGTCTCCAAGGCCTTCAGAATCTATATATCAGGTTACCATCATATGTAAATTAGCAGGTATGTAACCTTTGATGAAGATGCAACTCTCAAGAATTCAAGAAAGTACCAACCCGAAGAAACATATGAAGAAGAAGTTGTAGTTACCAGAGCTGCAGAACCGATGAAGGAAGTTGCACCTTCTCATGATGATGAGATTCCAAAAGAACATGATATGTTGGAGCTCCAAGAACCTCCCCACATGAATATGTCCCATAAGAGAAATATAGCTTGGGTCTGTGATAATATTCAAGAAGCAGAAAGGTATGGTGCTCCAGAAGGCTCCACAACACAGAGCAAGAGGCCAAAGCCATTTCCTAGTTATGTGGCTTTGATGTGTGATCTTGTAGACAAAAAACCTACTTGTTTTGAAGTATGTTTTTAAAATAAAGAATGGGTAGAATCTATGACAAAAGAATATCCATCCATAATGAAGAATGATCTATGGGAAATAGTTCCGAAGCCATAAGGAAAAAGTGTGGTATCCTCCAAATGGATCTACAAGATAAAACATACAACCAATGGAAGTATTGAGAAGTAAAAAGCCATATTTATGGCCCATGGATTCTCTCAAAAGGAAGTAATCAACTATGAAGAGACATTTTCTCCTGTAGAAAGGTACACTTCTACCAGAAACATCATAGTAATGGAAGCCAAGACATAATGGAAGTTACACTAGATGGATGTTGGAATATATTAAACCCACTCACAACTTAGGATAAAATAATTAATCATTATTGATTAATTATTCACCCACTAGCTTAATTAGGTGGCACCTTAAAGTCAATGCATGCCATCTATATCCTAGGAATGAGTTATTTCTGATTCTGGGTTCATCTAGAATTAGTATGCAGGACCTTATAGCAGATTCTACTTTTTTCTGCTTTTTCTGCTTTATCCTGCTTTTCTATGGATAAGATAAAAGCTAGTCAACTAGGAAACTAGGTGCTTGTGTTTCCAACCCATCCTCCATTAGTTTTTCTCCATTTTCTAGGATTAGCATGTTACTTCCATCTCCTTGATAACTCACTCATGCTTTTTCCAACTCGTGAGGTCC
>LPNX010200426.1:503150-524740 GCA_001517045.1 Pseudotsuga menziesii
GGATGTGAAAACAACCTTCCTAAATGGTGTTATTGAAGAAGAAGTGTACGTAGAACAAACACAAGATTTTGAAGTCAAAGATAGAAGAACACATGTGTGTAAATTGAAGAAGGATTTGTATGAACTAAAACAAGTTCCAAGAGATTGGTATGGAAGAATAGATAGTTTTCTGACAAGCTTGGGATTTACCAAAAGTAAGGTTGATCCTAACCTTTACTTCAAGATTATGGATAATGAACTTGCCATATTATTGTTGTATGTGGATTATTTATTCCTGACAGGTAATGAGAATCAAATATCAGAGTGTCAGAAGAATATTGCTATAGAATTAAAGATGAAATACCTTGGCTCGATGCATTATTTTCTAGGTCTTGAAATATGGCAAAGACCGGAAGAAATATTCCTTAACTAAGGGAAGTATGTAGTAGAAGAAATCCTAAAAAGTTTTGACATGTTGGAATGTAATCCATGGCCACACCCATGGATACACACTTGAAGCTTTTGGTCGATGCTTCATCAGAATTAGTGGATGTGACACTATACAGATGAATCATGTTGGTTGTTTTTATACCTATCATAGATGATGTTACTCCAGCCTCGAGCTGTTGATGATGATGTCACATGTTGTTGTTGTTATTCCATATTTATGTTGATGATCCAAATCTATGCTGTCAGTGTTAGTGATGTATCAAATTTTATGCATATGATGATGATGCTCTAGCTCCATGCTACAGATGATGCTCCAATTCCATACTGTATATGATGATGCTCCAACTCCATGTTGATGATGATGTTCCAACTCCATGTTGTAGATGACGATACTTCAACTTTGTACTGAAGATGTTGATGATGATACTTCAGATATGTAGTGAAGATGTTAATACTCCAGCTCTGTGCTAAAGATCATGATGCTTCTCAAAAAATTTGATGATCTATAGATGTACCAAGCAATGTTCCAAAATATGATGTTAATGATGCCTCCTCTCTCTCCTTGCGATGATGTTGTTTTGATCCACACCAGTTGTTGTTTTTCTAAGTAGAATACCATTTTTTTAAGAGGAAGTGTTGAAATAATGTAACTTTGAAGAATATTATACTTGTACTTCACATTATTATTATTCCTCCTTCGGTAGATCTCACTGATGTAAATGGTTGTGTAAATTTCATGAGGTAAACCCTCAGTTGTAAGTCTGGTCAATAGCACCCAAAAAAGATGAATATAATTATTATTGTGAATTTTACCTAGGTAGGTCGGCCCAGTTAGGGTAAAGTCAATTGGGAAGTTTAGTATAAATAGGGAGGTTCCCTCCCTCATTTGTAGAAACTAACACACACTTGTATTGCGCAAGAGATATAAAGAAGGAGAGAAAGAGAAGGAGGAGGACCAATTTCTTTGGTGTTTTGGTTCTTTATATGCTTGGGGTTTGGAGTCTCTATCAACGAGACCTTGTTCTTTGGTCATTGCATACTGGTAATCTAGACTGAGGAATTTTTGCTGGGTTTTTCCCTTTAGGGTTTCCCAGGGTAAATTGCTATGTACCTTGTGATTGTGTTTCTTTCAGTGATCCTCTTTATGTTGTTATTATGAAAATGTATTAAATTCTAATCAAGTTAGGACTTAAGATATGACATCATATAAAAATTAACATACCATATACTATCAATCTCAAGCATTCACAAATAGATTCACAATGGTAGAAGAAAAATCGATTTCTTTATTATTCAATGCATAGGAAAAAGTCCACTTTTACAATGAAGATTCTTAAATTGACTTGAGAGAGATGAAAACCCTAACCACTTTTTGAATCAGTGGTTAAGATTAAAAGATACAATGTTGATCATCAACGATGGAGATTGTTTCATTTTTTTTACATACATGGATCAATAATGATGATGGGGGGAAATTACCCCATAATTCCCAAATATAAAGTACAAAGTGACATTAAATGATAAAATACTAAAAGGGGCGTAGGGACCATAACTTATCCACCTAGGGGCATATTATGTATCACTTTTACATGGTACAAGGTACAAATGATAATAAACCATGGTAATTAACCTTTTATCAAGGTACAACATAAATATTATCCATGACGTGATCAACATGCATTGCAAGGAGCATATAAACATCATGTCATAACATCCTAAGACATTTTTGAGCCCTATATTAGCGAAATCGATTTTCTTGTTTAGACCATGGTCACTTTTACTTGGATTTTTACACTATTGGAAGATATAATGCCCCATAACCCTGACTAAGCACTACAATAACTGAACCTAGATGCATAAGGGACCAATTATGCTCCATCATATATATTAGCATCTCAACTAAAGCACAAGAAACATATATAGTGGTGATTACAATGCAAAATAAACCAAACTTGCATTAAAACAATATTACAATTTATTTCAAAGTCCTAGGCATATGCTCACTTACAAAAATTGAAAAAGTATGCTAAGTTGTGTGTGGTAGATTAAAAAAAGGATAGGTTGAAGGGAGTTGGCTTATTAGGTTCTAACTGTATGATCTCTCATAGCAGTAATGCGAATAAAGGACAAACACAGTGACATATGCATGACAAAGAACACTAGGGAATGATGGTGTCTCACAAATGGGTAGAGTACTTGGGCTTGTTTTTATTAGAATCTATCAAGCATCCATTTAACATTTCACAAATATTTATCTTTTAAAGAATTTAACATTTCACAAGATACTAGCCATCCTCCAAGGGCAGGTGCCCTTGATAGCCTTCTAGATTCTAGATAATGACTCGGTCTAGCCCTGATTCCAACAAGTGTCCATAGCCTCGATGGGTTTTCCACCCTGTTTCCTTGTAGGGAAAAATTCCCTTACATCAAACAAAGGATGAGTGTCCATCCATTGGCCACTGACAAATTTCATAACATTTAATTCATTTAGGCATTAGCACTTAGAATAAATACTAATTTCAACTTGTCTTTTTCATCATTTAGATTTAACATTTATGCATTTTGATACAAGTGTCTAAAGACACTTTTATTGGGACTACTTGGTTTGAGGACTAAAGAAAAATCATCTGGTGACACAGGTCGCACATCCATTCCACACAACATCATACAAGAAGAAGGAAAGGAACCTGGACACATAATCAATATCTAGAGACACAATGCAAACATGGATCCATCATGCAAAGGGGTTAAGGTAGGGGAAATATCATTGATCTCACAAGTCCAAGTCAATAAGTCAAATTTCAAGAATAAATAATGGATGTAACTAGATGGGTGAAGTAAGTGAAGGATGACACCAGGAAAAGCACGAAAAATAATCAAGTTTGTATAAAGTGGACAAACGTGACCATATAGTAAAGACTAATAATATGAATTATTCAACTATCTATGATAACAAGTCAATAAAAACTGTACTAGCACAAGATAACCACCTAATGTTATATTCCAAGTAAAAGCTACTAAGATAGATGAAAGAGACGACCATAATACCATACACCAATGCATGTTGTATACCTACTCAATCATTTGCATCCATCTCTAATATAACAAGTGAAGTACACTCTGAATAAATGACGGAAAAGGAAGATGGACATCAATTGTTGTTGCTGAGCGAACCATGACCCATCCAATAGATCTTTATGGGGTCATAGAGGGATAAGTCATGACAAGGGGAAACTGTAGTATGCTCTGCATCATCTAGATAGATCAAAAAACATATCTCCACCATTGATTCTCATAAATCACCTTATGTGAAGGACTAGATCATGCCTCTGACATGTTGTTATGCATCATAGTAGCCCTGTTTCAATAAATGTGACAACATGCCTTAATAGGGATTTGTGTTATGAGGTATTCCCCCTTTTGATCACCTTAGCAATTAGAATCCCCTTTAGTCATTTCTTTTAGCTTTATCTACTCCCTCTTCATATTGGACTTGTCATATTGGATTGTTGTACTCTTAGATGAGGAGACCTCGTCCCTAATTTTTGTTAAAGGCATATGCAAGTAATACTTGCAATTTTTCTTTTTTCTTTTCTTAGATTTCTTGATTTTTGCAATTTCCTTGGTCATCCTTGATTTTCTTTAGATATGGTGCATATTTTTCTTTTACACCAACTTGTAGTATAGGTGGTCTTTGATTGTGAGATTGTTTTCAATTTCTCTTTTTGAGGAATTATAGGGATATGGTATTCATGTTTCATATATAAAAGGAACATTTCTCAATGGTAGTTATTCCTTCACTATTGGTAGCTTTCACTCCCGAAATCATATTATAGTGAAGTCACTAAAACACAAGTGGGACCAAGACACACAGAAAACATGGAAGCTTTCTTGGTGAAGGGGGAATAGAGGGGGTTATCAGAAATCACTCTGTCAACCTTAATCCAATGGGATTGTAACCCAAGGTGGAGGTATTAGTAAGGTGTAAAAGTCAAATATGTGTTGAAATATTGTAACTTCAAAGGATATTTTAAATGTATTTTACTAATGTAACCCAAGGGATATGTCATTATTCCTCCTGCGGGGTGTTACTATTGTATTTGGTCATCATAGAGTCATGAGGTAAAGCCTCCTCTTGTGTCAAGTCTTTAGCACCCTAATAAATAATATAATATACTGTTTTGAGTATTCCTAGGTGAATTTGACCCAACCAGTTTATTAGGGCCGACTTGTCTAGTGCAAAAGTCAATTAACTCATTGTGTATAAATAGAGGAGCTGTGGTTCTTATTTGAACACAGAATCACTCACTTGTGTAGCGCATAGGAGAGAAAGAGACAGAAAATAAGGAGGAGAACAACTTTTTATGGGTTGTATTTCATACATCTTGTACAGAGGAATTTTTTGCAGGGTTTTATTCCCCTTGAGGGTTTCCCAGGATAAATGTTGTGTCTATCTTATGATTGTGTTTCTATCGGTGATTCTTGATATGATGCTATGATTTTGATATAAATACTATTGAATCTAGTATAGCATATGAAATACTTAACATGGTATCAGAGCTAAGTTGATTAGAGCAGCTTTCACATGGTGAAATTCTCCCTTCTCCCTCTCTGGAAGAAATTAGGGTTTTTGCAAAAGTTGGAGATTTGAAGATATTCTTGCATAGAAAGTTGCACCCTCCTAGAGCGAATATATTGAGCCCTAGATCAAATTTTTTGGGTGGTTGGATCTCTGGGAAACACAAACCCTAGTTTGGAAGTGAACCAGAAAACTGCAGTGAAATAGAACCAGAAATTCTGCAGTGCTGCAACCTTGTAACTAGGATTTGAAGACTGAATATTAGGGATCTCTAGAAAGTAGTTGGATCAACCAAATCTCCTCCTCCAAGCACATATACTGGTAAGGTCAATATCTTGTTTTGATAAATTTCATTTTTGAGTGACTTACTAGACAAGATGGCCCCAAGCACTAAGCTTGAGAACAAATTGGAAGGCCTAGAAAACTTCCTGGAATGGAAGTATAGGATTGGCCTAAAAGAGAATGGTCTTGAGATGTACATCAAGGATGAGATTGTAGAACCTGAATAAGTTGAAGCTAAGGAGAATCATGAACAAGACCTAATTAAGGAAATGAGGATCATTGTTGATTCCATTAAGGATCACTTGATCCCTTAAGTGTCATCTAAGAAGACACCTAAGAAAATGTATGATGCACTTTCCAGAATGTATGAAGTAAATAACATCAATAGAAAGATGAATCTGAGAACTCAATTTAAGGGCACCAATATGAGAAAAGGAGAATCTATTCAAGATTACTTCACAAGGGTCTCCAATATCAAAGAGAAGCTAAGTACTATTGGATATAACCTTGATGAGGGTGAATTGGTTATGATTGCTCTCAATGGCCTCACTGGACCTTGTGATTCAATCATCCAAAATCTGTGTGCCAGAAAAGAAAGTATGATGTTTGACATAGTATGGGAAGATTGCATACAAGAAGAAGCTATAGCATCCAATAGAGAAAATATTCTCAGAGAAGATGATCAGGCTCTAGCTACCCATACTAAAGAAAGAAATCAATCAAACTTTAAGAGGAGTAATCATAATCCTTCAAAGAGGAAATTCCAAAAGAAGAAGAAGAAAGATTACTCAAAGTATCAACTGTCATAAGATAGGACATCTTACTAGAGAATGCCCATCCTCAAAGAACAACAACAAAAAAAGGCATCATGCTCATATATCTAAAGATGAGGATGAAGAAAGACCCCGAAAGAGAAATAGAGGTGAAGATGTAGAAGAATTTGTGCTTTTATTTGCACTCTCTAGGTCTGTAACACCTGGAGAAGATACATGGCTTATTGATAGTGGTTCCTCCAAGCACATGATAGGAAAGAAGACAACTCCATAGAAGGTATCATTGGGAGATGACTATCAATATCCTATCAAAGGTATTGGTGAATCAAGCTACAAGCTTGACTCTGGGACCTCCATGAAAATGAAGGAAGTACTGTATGTACCAGGTTTGAAAAAGATCCTACTCTTCATCTCAGCTCTAGATAAGATAGGATATAGAGTTGCTTTATATATGGACAAGTACTCATCTTGTCCAAAGGGAAGACACTTGAAGATGTTGTAGTCATTGGAAAAGAAGGAGGAGGACTGTACAAGCTCAAAGGACATCCAGAGACAACCCTTTTCCATGAGACTACCATCTCAAGTGAATTGTACCATAGGAGACTTTCTCACATCAACTACAAAGCATTGCCCTATGTGGTCAAGGTTGTAACAGGGTTCCTAGATCTGAAGATCGAACACGAGGTAACCTTTAAGGGATGTGCACAGGGAAATAACATCAAGAATCCATTTTCAAAAAGTGACACAAAGAACAAAGGTACGTTGGAACTAATCCATTATGATGTATGTGGTCCTATGCCCTCCATATCCTTGAGTGGATATGAATACTATGCCACATTTATTGATGATTATTCAAGAAAGAATTGGATACACTTTTTGAAGAATAAAAGTGAAGTGTTTGGGAAATTCAAGGAATTCAAATCCTTGATAGAGAACTAGTCAGAAAAGAGAATCAAGACACTAATATCAGATAATGGTGGAGAATACACTTTAAAGGAATTCAAAGCATTTTGTAAGGAGGCAGGAATGAATATGGAACTAACCACTCCCTATAATCCCCAACAAAATGGTTTTACGAAAAGAAAGAATAGAACTATCATTGACGCAGTGAAGACCATGATTCCTGACCAAGATCTCCCTATGCACCTATGGGCTGAAGCTGCAAGAAAAACTCCATATGTGCAAAATAGATTATATCACAGTCCTCTTGGATTCAAGACACCTAAATAAATGTATACCAGAAAGAAACCTAAAGTAAGCCATCTCAAGATATTTGGATGTCCCGTATATGTACATATTATAAAAGAGAAGATAACCAAATTGGATCCTTCTGGAAAGAAGGGAATATTTGTTGGATACTATGAAGTCTCCAAAGCCTTTAGGATATACATTTCAGGATTCCATCATATCAATATTAGTAGAGATGTAAAATTTGATGAAGAGGAAACCCTAAATAAATCTAGAAGGTGTCAACTCGAAGAAGTACATGAAAAGGATGTACCTCCCAGAAGTACAGAAGCTGAACCTGAGGGATTTTGTTTTGGATGTACCAAAAAAAACCTGCATCTTCTACCCACAAAATAAAGGAAGATCCAGATCGATAAGAATTGCTTTAGCAAATTCACAGATCCTTCTATTCTTCCTTTCTGCAACCCCATTATGCTAAGGGTTGTATGGTACTGTAAGCTCTTTCTTGATTCCTTATTCTCAGAAAAAAATCATCAAACTCATTAGATTCGTACTCATGTTTTTTATCTGATCTCAAGATACATATGTGTCTTCCATTCTGATTATGAATCGATGCCTCGAACTCTTTGAACCTGTCAAAAGTTTCACTCTTGGCCTTGAGGAAGTAAATCCATGACTTTTGAGATTAACCATCAATGAAAAATACATAATATAAGCACCCACTCAAAGAGGGTGAATACATAGGCTCACAATTGTCAGAATGAATCAAATCCAAAATTCCTTTAGATATATTCTTGCTTCTGGAAAAGGATTTCTTAGTGTTCTTACCTAGAGCACATCCATTGCATATTCTGTCATGTTTTGGAGATACCTCTAGCATACTTGTGACCATCTTCTGCAATCCTGGGAGAGTTGTGTAGTCAAGGTGTCCAAACCTTCTATGCCATAGTTCACATGGATCAACTATGTGGTTTACCAAAGCATGAGTGGAATATTTGGAAGCCTTGTAAAGGCCTCCCTATCAAACCCCAACAGTGTAGTGTTGAAATTAGATATTCGTCCTTATCCCATAGAAGTACTTTCTTGTCCATGAACAAGACTATGTAGCCCTTTTCCTCTAAGATAGAAACAGATAGAATATTCTTCTTTAAACTGGGAACATACAAGACATCATCAATATGAAGAACCATACCTGAGTCAAGTTGAAGTGAAGTTGATTCAACTCCTTCAATCTTGTAAGTGGAGTCATCTCCAAGTTCCACATGTGTGGTGAAATTATTCTTTCTATAACTGGTGAGAGCTCCACTATTACCTGTCATATGCCTGGAGGCACCACTATCCACCAACCAAGAGGTGGCACAATCTGTGAAAGAACCAGTGAGAGCATAAATTAGGTAGTACTCTCTTCTAGGTTCTTCTTCTTTGTTAGCCTTGGTTTTCTTCTTCTTCTTCTTCTGCTTCTACAGCATAGGCTTGAAACCTTCTCTTCGGTTTCTTCTTGGATTTCCTACAATCCTTGGAAAAATGTCCTAACTTGTGGAAAATATAGCATTCCACTTTTGACATGTTAGGGAGCTTACCTTGAGGTTTATTTCCCTTCTTGTGCTGAGGGAAAGGCTTCTTGAACTTCTTTATCTTTGTTGCAGGTGCAAGGTTACCTTCCTTGGTTACCTTACCTAAGGTCCTTCCCTCTTATTCTATGCAATTATGCCACAACATTTTGAAATTTCGCTGATTCTCTCGTCCACTGACAAATGCCATGAAGGTTTCCCAAGAGCTTGGGAGACCATCAACCACAGTTTGTACAAGATCATCATCATCAACAACAATACCAATAGAAATAAGTTCATCTCTTACTTGTGCAATCTTTGTGAAGAAATGACCAACCCCTTCATCCTTGTTCAGCTTCAAAGTTCATAGCATCTTCTTCAAGACTCTCTTCTGACTAGGAACCTTCTTATCATAAAAGTTAGCCAAAGTGTCAAAGCATTGTTTGGCAGTATTTAGAGTTGTGATCATGTTGGGAATCACCATTTCTTTGACATAGTCATAAATGATTCTTCTAGCCTTATCCCACTTCTTCTTGTAAGCAAGTCTTTCGGCATTAGATGTTGGCTCTTCACTGACATTGAACACAATGGCATCCAAGTAATTTTCTTCTAGAAAAACTATCAACCTAGCCTTCCAGGATTTGTAGTTGGATGAACCTTGTAGCTTCTCTTCTGGTTTGAAGATATTGATGCCCATATCTACCACTTTGTCAAATTTTAAGTCTGTAAAATATCCCAAGGTCTAGGAAGACAACAACAATGTCCCTTTACTGTGTCTTCACATGCTAAGATCTGATACCATGTTGAATTTTTAGCATTAGCATGAATACTTTCAAAATTTTGTAGACTAACATAAACAAATGATAAGTGCAGTAAACAACATCAACCACATCAACACATTAAACACAAGAATTTTCATTGGGGAAACCTTTAAAGGACAAAACCCCCCAAAGTATTAGTAATTCATCTCGTAAATGAGATGACTGATATTTTTCAAAGATCCAAAAACCTTAAGAGGGTTATGCCACAATTACACAGAAGATCAAATTTCAAAAAATTGCCAAAAATGGATTTTTACCAAGTTAGGGCTTTTTTGCCTTAACTTTCTCTCTCCTACTAAAAATAACAGGCTACCCAAAACTGTATGGCTGCCCTTTTTTGTTGTTGCTTGTTGCACTGCACCTGTCTATACCTACCCAGTTTCCCTGTACCCATCTGTACCTGTCGACTTCCCTTTACTCATCTGTACCTTCTCGGCTGCCCTTTTTTTGTTGTTCACCACCCTTCCTTCTGTCTGGGACCTGCTGGGCAGGTCCATGGGATACCCATGGGCTTACGGGCCTGTCTGCTGACAACTTAAGGCCTTACATGCCATGTTAGAATTTTTTGCAGTGGTATGCAATAGCTCACATCCCTCACGAGCTGGCCTAAAGGCTACCCAAGGGTTTGTGGTTGCCGTAGTACCCTCCCGGGTATGCCTATCAGGCTGCCCACGAGTTTGTAGTAGGCCCTAAACCCTTATAGGTTGCTACCTGAGGGTTAGGGTATGGGGTCGAGCCCTGCCCAAGAAAATAGAAGGGGTAGGCCAAACAAAATAGGCTGCCCAAGAGACTTATGTCTTCTTCCCGATGCACTGAGAGAGATGCCCATGAGTGTAGATGGCTTCCCAAAGATAACGAAGAATGGTTAGGGCAGAAACGCTAACTCACAAAAACTGAAATCTTGTAGAAGTTGTACAACCCTAGCTTAGGGTTTACCAAACATGATTGTGAATTCCCTAGCTAGACTCATCCATGTTAGGGCATCACAGTAATTGTACTTCTCTTCAATAACCTGTGAAAACTTTAGTTGGAGTAGTTGTACCTGTGAGAGAAAGTGTGTGTAATAATGAAATGGATTGATCTTCTTTTATATCCTTTGAGTCACATGTAAGTGGGCCAAAATTAGAAAGATCAAAATAATGGGTGTGTGCAAGAAGTTGAGGGACCTTTTAGATGCAATGGTGGATGAAGTCAATCACTCTTAATCCAAAAAAAAGAAATCATCCCAAGCAATCCCGAACCTGCCAAGCCTAGTCCCAAGGCTTCCAATAGGCATGCCAACTAGGATAGTAAGACAAATCACACCTCCATTTTAGTGAACAAAATTGCATGCGCGATTTAGTTCACTAAAACGGAGGTGCAATTTGGAAAGCCTATTTTTTTTAAAAATAGGCCAAGGCCGTCTTTTTCTCCTCACCACATGGTTATTGGACCAAGGAGGAGAAAATATCGACTGGGAAAATGCATTTTTGGGTGTGCCAAATCCCTCCATCTCCACCTTTGGATAAACCTTCCCTTTGTGAGGTATTTCCTCATTTCCTTTCATGTTTTCTTCTCTTTCTTCATCAATTTATTTTCCCTAGATTGAAAAATTAAACCATATTAAATTAAATTATTTCCAATTGAAACAAAAACCAAATGGAAACAAGAACCCCAATGTAATTGGCCAATTGAAACCAATTCCCCAATTTAATGATAAAAATTAAATAATTTTGATTATTTAACAAAATTCATACCCAAAATTCCCATGCCCAATGGAAACCAAAACCCCAATTAACTCAAAAAACAAATGAATTTCACTATTTCCATATGCATATTCACAAGGATCCTTGTGAATCCATATCAAAATCCACAAATATGCAAAGTTTGTCAAGCACATTGCAAGTTTGCATAAGTAATTTACATGCCCAATGTAAGCCAAAACACCAATTAACTCATAAAAAACAAACGAACTTCACTATTGTGAATCCAAACCAAAATTAACAATACGCAAAGTTTGTCAATTATGTTGCAAGCTTGCATATACAGCTAAAAAAAATCAAGTAGAATTCATATATTCCCCTAAAATACATAAACAAACATGGTAAATCCCTTGCCTCTATCTGAAATATCGAAGTTTCTCTTCCAAGAACATCAATAAACACCTTATCATTTTGATGAAACTTCTCGAATTTGCTCTTCCAAGAACATCAATAAACACCTTATAGTTTTGGTGAAACTTCCCAATCCAAGTGTCAAATAAGGTATAGAATCTTCCCATGCTTTTAACAAATATTTCGTCTTGAACGAATGGTACTTTTTGGTTAAGGTCAAGACAACAAAGTTCAACAATAGATTCTATGAACGTGAAGATACATAGGTAGGTTGATGTATTTGATTAAACATGCCAATCACATACTAGATCATACATGATATTTAATCCAGTGGAACCCTTGCAACCATAAAATCCATAAAGTTCTGCTAAATAGCCTTTGGAGTCCAAAAAACATCACACTACAACAAATAATTACATATCTAACAAAATCGTTGCCTATACTAGGATTTTATTCATCAACATCACATTATGCTGCCTATTCTAGGGTCTAGTTGTTGCCTCTACCCACAATCTGGGAGCTGGTCCTACAAAGGCAATAATCAACATCTCACAATTTCGATGAAACTTCATAATCCAAGCCTTAAAATAAGCTGGAGGAGCTTCGCAATCAACATATGCACTCAAGACACTTTATGTATACATGCATGTACTTAAAAATTGGAATTAATACTTGAATTTAGGACATCGCATCTTATGATGCTTTGTATAGCATCACATATTACAGGTAGAGGAAAAGACAACAATATGCTGATGGGTTAAGTTACAACGAGATAAAAAAGCTGAAAATAACAAAACAAGACATCTATTCATTGTTTAGACTGCCTGGGATGGATGACATTCCAAAGATCAGCAGGCCACATATTTCTATTGAGTGGTGCACTTTCCCACCCATCAAAAACAGTTGGATGGATAGGTGGTACAGGGTTTTTGACATTCCCCCTCACAACAATAGGGAAGTACCGATGTACTTCCTCCAAAAATTGTATGCAGAGTTTGTGATGGGGAAACATGTCAACTATTTTGACATGTTGGGCTTCTAGGGAGTTGGTAGGGGGATGCCCCAACACCGACCCCATGCTAGGAATAGAGATTCCAATCCAGAGATACCTACACCTCGTGTCCAGTTATCGAGGGCAAACATCCCTCCTGCACATGACATGGTTGACGAGACACAGGAGGCACTTTTTACTCTAGCTGAGATGGTCTCTCGACACATGACCACTATTGACCAAAGAGCGCCCTCTTCCTCTACTGGTGGTGGAGAGACATCTATTGGCGGGGATAGACTGACATCCCATGTGCCTCAGAGCGAGCCACACATTTGCACATCGTGTGGGGGACCCTGTTATGGTCCTGGACCAAGACATGGTACCACTACGATGACTGGTGGTTAGGTAAGGACATTGTTTTAAAACTATGTTATTGTTCAATTTTTAATTGTTCCATACTATATCTAACATATTAAAAGATTCATAATATATATGCAATATTTACTCTTGCAGGAGATTGATGCCTCTCATGGGAGTGGTACTGCACCCGGTGTGGTTGTACCCGAGGCCCAAAGAACCACAATTGAAGTAATATTTAAACACTTGTTATTTTGTTATTACATATAATTTTGTTAATGCATGTGTTAGTCTTTATTAATTTATTAAAATGTCTAATATTTACAATTTTTGAAGTTGCAGGAACCCCACTTAGAAGATGATGCTGGAGACATTGATATCAATGACATAGTCCAAGGTGGAATTTACGACTACTTGAAGAATGTAAGTACATGGGTTATGATTGAATCTTGTTCGAATTATTTAAATTTCTTACTGTACACTCCTTTATAGATTTCTAATGTAAATATAATTTCTAAACTTGCATATGCTATTAGCATCTGAAGAGGGGAAAGAAATTGATGGAAGCAGTCACTCCCATGGTGGAGATATGTCCCAGGAAGGGGTAAGTATATTACAACATGCTATTTTTTCAGTACATATTATTCCAGCCATTCAAATCCATGTCTAACTATGGTAACACTTTATGAATGCAGACGTCATCATAGATCCCTGCACTGCCTCTTTGGTTTGGATCTCCCCATAGTCCAAACATAGATAAGGGGGTTGTTTACACCAGACGAGGACCCTCTTCCTTGAACATAGTGGGTGTGCAGGAGGATCAATTTACTCATCCCACGGTAATGTACACACTTCCAATGGCAGTTGTTGGTTAGCTATGAATTCACTTCACAAGTGGTTTTTCTTAATGTTATTTTCGCATGTTTACAGCATCAGGATGTAGGGTCATTCGTGCTAGACCTTAGTGGGATTGTTGATGCTGCTGTCAATGCCGCATCTACAATAGGGATAAGATCAGTGAGGTACATCTACTTGAATATTTGTAATTGTACATTTAATTTGTATTGTTTATGGACATGCACGATGTCTAACTATTTAATCATTTGGTGAATGTAGCCACACCCTGGTCCATTACTGCACACAATTGAGGTTGATGTTCAACCTACGGCTCCTCTTACTACTGAAGAGTCCCAACGTAATCCCCTAGCAATGGTTTTTTTGGTGAGATGTTCATTTTTTACATAATTGATTAGTACTTTCTCATTCATGTACATGTTGATAATTCTGGAGATAATTGACATATTTTTTTTTATTCACAGAGAAGCATGGCAGAGAGGCTCTCTGCAAGGCAGAGGACAACAGAGGCACCTATATCCTCAACACCAGAGGCACCTATACCCCTGACGGATGCAATGAGTCTTTGTTTTATTTACAATTTAGTCATATTTTAAATTTTCAAACTTTGTTATTGATGGACAGTACTAGTTCAGTTACCTAATCAAGAAATATTGTCATTGATTTGCTGTCACCAGAGATGCAGAGTGGTCATAGACAAAGTCGAAAAGCATCAGGGTCCGGGAAAAAGAAGAGAAAATTAGATTTTTGATGTGTTAGTCCAGGACAAATATGTATTTTTATGTACAATCTGGAGTTAGAGTATAGGGGCACGGTCCATGATAGATGTACTTTTGTTTGCACATGTACATCAAATATGTTTTTGATACATGTACATTGACAGGCCATAGATATGCCTTCTATTTTTGTATTATAACTTTCATGATATAAAAAATATTTCATATCAAGGATCTTGAGATAATCATGGTTCAGTCTTTTAAGTGTGATTATACATGTGTGGCGAAGAATGTTTATATTTGTAATGTTCCCAATTTTTTATAGATTTTACAATTGCATGGAGATATCAGTTATAAATTTGAGAACAATGCACAATTACAATATTACGTAATGACAAAAATGTACATTTTAATTGTTTTTTACCACGGTCCAATTACATATACAATGTTATATTAACAATTTCAAATTGTATTAAAAAATATGGAACATAGGTCTAATACACATTTAAGCACCCAGCACAGCTAAGCAACTGATCCAACTTGGTGGAATACAAAAGCACCTTACCCACATAACAACCTAACAAATGTTTAAAGGATGCACGAAGTTGAAACACTTAAGTGATGCACCAGTGTGGTCTACATAAATAAAATTATTGTATGGCATGATGTCTTTCATCTAACGAATACATGGGATACACATCAAACCTAAAAGTATCTGAGTATTATAAGGTTGATTCAAAATAATGGTTATGACTATATCTTGCATATTATGTATGTCCTGCACATTATTTTATCGTTTTGTTAATGTACATGGCATTTGATGAATGGCCTCGAGTAACAAATTTGAAAGAGATGAAAGTTATGTGTGATTTTATTATAGTTTAAATTGATTAGAGAAGTACTATTCTGAATCTTGTTTTATAAATTCATGTTTATGAAGTATTATTCGTAGCATTCGTAGCATGAAGATATGTATATTTTGTAATAATGGCTTAATATAATGGCCACTTGTTTCTAAACATAAACATGTTCCATTACATGGTTATTGATGTAATGGCATTGTCTCCTCCTGCATTTCATCATACAAATGCTCACATCTCTTGTATGAGGGGAATATCTACAATCTCCTTCAAGCTGACCTTTATGTGCAAAAATTTCACATTCACTTACTGAGAAAAACCCTAGTTTCCAAAATTGACAAAAAAAAATGATCCCTTCTCCATGGACCCAGAGTAGAGGGCCACTCTAGCACTATCACGATGTGCTGATCCAATGGAGCTGACGGTTCATCGATCTGAGCAACGGTCATCAATCTATGGAATGTTGAATCCCACCTCCTACAGGATTTTAGGGACACCTGTTGAATCCCTAACCAGGGCATAGATTAGAAACCGTGCATCAAAAAGGGCTTTTAGTGGGCCGTGCAAGCATCTTTAGGCAGGTTCCATGTGGGAACGCTAGCCACACGTTCATGGTCAAGGAATTTGCAAAGCCGACCCATATGTGCAGAAATTGGACATTCACTTACTGAGCAAAACCCTAGTTTCCAAAATTGACCAAAAAAATGGTCCCTTGTCCATGGAACCAGATTAGAGGGCCACCCTAGCACTATCTCAATGTCCTAAATCCAATGGAGCTGACTATTTGTCGATCCGAGCAACGGTCATGATTCTATGGCATGTTGAATCCCACCTCGTGCAAACTTTCAGGGACACCTGTTGAATCCCTACCCGGGGCATAGAATGGAAACTGTGCATCAAAAAGGGATTCCTGTGGTTCGTGCAAGATTTTTTAGGCATGTATTATGTGGGAACACTAGCCACACCTTCATGGTTGAGCAATATGTGAATTTGACCCCTATGAGCAGAAATTGGACATTCACTTACTGAGCAAAACCCTAGTTTCCAAAATTGACCAAAAAAAATGGTCCCTTGTCCATGGAACCAGATTAGAGGGCCACCCTAGCACTATCTTGATGTCTTGAATCCAACAGATCCGACAGTTTGTCGATCCGAGCAATAGTCATGATTCTATGGCACGTTGAATCCCACCTCCTGCAGACTTTCAAGGACACCTGTTGAATCCCTACTCGGGGCATAGAATGGAAATTGTGCATCAAAAAGGGCTTTCGGTGGTTCGTGCAAGCTTGTTTATGCATGTATTATGTGGGAACGCTAGCCACACCTTCACTGTTGAGCAATATGTGAATTTGACCCCTATGTGCAGAAATTGGACATTCACTTATTGAGCAAAACCCTAGTTTCCAAAATTGACCAAAATAATGGTATCTTCTCCACGGAACCAGATTAGAGGGCGACCTTAGCACTATCCTGATGTCCTGAATCCAACAGATCCAATGGTTCATCGATCTGAGAAATGATCATGATTGTGTGGCATGTTGAATCCCACCTCCTACAGGCTTTCAGGGACACCTATTGAATCCCTACCTGGGGCATAGAATGGAAACCGTGCATAAAAAAGGGCTTTCGGTGGGTCATGAAACCGTGTTTAGGCATGTGTTATGTGGGAATGCTAGCCACACCTTCACGGTTGAGCAATATGCGAATTTGACCCCCATGTGCGAAAATTTCACATTCACTTACTGAGTAAAACCCTAGTTTCCAAAATTGACCAAAATCATGGTCTCTTCTCCATGGAACCAGATTAGAGGGCCACCCTAGCACTATCCCGATGTCCTGAATCCAACAGAGACGACGATTCATCGATCTGAGCAATGGTCATGATTATGTGGCACATTGAATTCCACTTCCTACAGGCTTTCAGGGACACCTGTTGAATCCCTACCCGGGGCATAGAATGGAAACCGTGCATGAAAAAACTATTATATTTAAAGGTTTCAATGATCTCACTACATGCACACTAAAGTTAACTTCGTGAATCAACATTATTTGAAGCATAAGTCCACCGGATTTGAAAAATTTGAGTTGGACATTAGATTGATTATGAATTGAGTTGTGACAGTAAGATAAGATTAGGGTTAGAATTAGGGTTTCCTTGGTAGGGTTATGGTTATGGGCCATGCATGTTAAACAATAAACCCTAGTTAGGGATAGGGTTTTACAAGTTTGGCTTTCGCTGGCATGAAATGCATTGTCCAGCTTTGGCCCAAATCTCTTATTATCTTTTATTATCTTTTAAGTAGAAATTAAACTTCTCAATAAAAAAAATGAGATGAAATTCCAACACTACTAGGCACTACCCCTTTGGCAATGGACATGCGGGTATACGAGGTGAGTTGTCAAGAAGGAAATTATACAAGCCTTAAAACATAAGTTTATCATTGCGGCATCTTGTTTCCATCATCCTAGTTGTATATATCAGCTGAAAACATTGACAATATTACCTACTTGAAAAATTAGGGTTTAAGTCCTGTAAGAGAGCCTACAAAGAACTTTGATAGTTATGACCTACAGAGGTACATGTATGTATTCTAATGTTATGTATATCATTTGAATGAGATCTTGAAATGTTCATATGATTGATATATATGGTTTATTGATCATATGTAAAATTTGGCATGTTCATTAACTTGACATACAAGAGAATTTTTGGCATATTTATAAACAACATTATGGAAAATTTTGCATATCAAGAACACAAAATTGACATATTCATAAGAAACATACATGGAAAAATTAAAATTATGATACATACCTCATCATGCTAGATCCCACCTATTATCATACTACCAAGTCCTTCGGATCATCTCTTATAATGATGGTCTCCATTAGTCTCTCGTGCTCTATATCTAGTAAGAAGTCGCGTACCTTCGATGAAGTCCGACTAGGCAGTGTTTGTACCTGGAGGTTTGTACCAATGATTAAGTTGGTAAAGTGATACACACTTGCACCTGGTTTGTAATCCCTGTAAACATATCCACCCTTCTTTCTTGTATTGTTGTCATGTGTAAGGTATTCACCTTTAACAACCATAGACCCGATGGGGAAGTGGTTGTTTTCATCATTAGTGATGGACATAATGAGGGTTTGCTTTCCCTCTATACAACGTGCCAACCAGTAATCACCACCCCATTCACTATATTTTGAGGCAACCACTGTGTATATGTGTCCAGCACAGTATGATTGTAGGTATATGAGAAATTATTTTTTGTGTGATACAAGGCCATTAATGTGAGTTTCAAGACTACATAAATTTTACAAAAAAATGTTAAGGAAATGCATCATACCAGGTTGTACAAGGTTTGATACATGATCAAAATATATAGAAATAGACGATTGGTCTTCTTCCAATGGAGTTAACTCAACAATTGCACACTGATAAAGTGGAACTGATATGCGATCCCATCCATCAACCCAATCCAATGATTCACACACATCCCAGTCACCATCACAACAAGGCGGGCAAAAACAAGCGAGTTTTCTGGTCCAAATTTCAAATACTGGGTTATCAGAGCTTCGAACCGAATGAAAGCCACGAGTCCTAGGAATAGTCTTGCATTCCCATGCATGTGAACGACCTATGTCTACCACCTCCCAAAAAAATCTCTCCACATGTCTCTTTCTTGTGGATTCTACTCGCATAGATGATTCCTCTCCCATTACTCACGTGCACCACCTGACTATAGATTGAGCATTTCGAATAGTAGATATTGTAGATAATTTCAATTCCTCTCTTCGTAGGGCTGTTTTGACACATGCTTCGGCTCCATCATGCTCTCCTTTACCATGCCCAGTCTCAAAATAGTTCCACATATGTGGAACTTTGTAGTTTTTATGTAATGAACACAACCATTGAAATATGCGTGCATTTTTGAATTGACCAGCACATCCATCAGACCAAATCCAGTATTGATCCATCTGTATGTTCCTGCCCTTCAAATGATCATAGAACATGATGAAGCAATGACGTACATAATGGAAGTCATGGCACCTATCATCACTTATGTAGAAGTGGTATTCCTTTAGAATTTCTCTTTGCTCTTCACTGCTATTTGGGCCATGCCTATATGTGATATGCACCATCAAGGAAACCTGCTCAGAGTGATAATACTGACTTTGGATCTCATTTTGAGTTTGCAGAGTGTAGTCCTCAGCAAAATCAACAATTGAAAGTATAGTACCATGAGGAAATGTATCTCTGCATATTCTAAACTTCTCATCCTGCCATCATGCCAAGTGGACATGCTGAACATATTGACGTGTCTTTTCAATAAATTCCTTGAAGAAGACACTAACTTGTACTTGTTGACACAAAATGATCTCAATATCAGGTTTTTTTGTAAGTAAGGAATGAAATGCAACTGTTCAAACATAAATTTATAGATAAATGCATGTACCTGAGATGTCACCAATTGTATTTTTTTGCTTTCTTTCGCTGGGACTATTTCATAGCTGATCTATTTGAAACTTTTCATGTCTGTAACCATATTCCCAAATTCATTGTCTCCAGTCTCGTCCATACATTGGCTCAATAATGCCATTCCAGCACAGTTGGAGCAAGTTCGATCCAAATAGGATTTTGCATAGTAAGTTTGCCCCTCAGGCTTATTGCACATGATACTATGAATAAATTCTCTTGATGAGGTCGGTGGTATTGTCAAGGAGAAATCCTACACATTGTTAGTATGCAACACAAGACGAATGTACAAAAATGTTTCATAGTAATATTCATATTCTACATGGTATCTACAACAACAAGTGTTACGAAGAGTATTTATTCTAACATACCAGGGCTTACATTTCTCAAAATATCTTTGCCCCAAATTCAATTGTCTATGTTCAATCCTTAATTTCTCGTATAGTTCTGTCTGTGTTATATCAAGAAGATGCTTAATATGTGGTTCACGGTCCTTTGAACCCCTTCTCAGTTTTAGTGCATCCTTCTGGTTTGAAGAAGGCCTTGTGTGATCATGCCAAAAAATCTGCACTAGTCCCTTTACTGCATCAACTAGCTTCATGTCACGACGTGGCAACCGACCAATAAAGGCCCAAAGATCTGTCTGGGCGGTTGCGTCAAGATGTTCTCTTCTAATAGAATACCTACAGAGGGTTTTTACATTCAAATTAACTAGTATAGATGTAGGCTTGAGAAAATGAAGGACCCTGGTATTCTTATTTACAATTGCTTGTGACAACACACGATGAGCCGCATTGTTTTCCTTTGACCATGTGTTCTTACCAATTTTACCAAAGGCATCTACTAAGCTTTTAACTATATGAGAACTTGGTCCAGAAGATTTTATCATCTTTATCCCTAACGATTTCCTAACAATATCCATGCCCCTAGATTTTAACAATCATAAAAATAATCTACATCTATCTCCATCACATTTAGAAACAAAATATTTATTTTGTATCTGTTGAGTTTGATAAGCAATACTATGTTTGGATAGCGTACCTTCAATGGAATTGAGGAGTCCTTCATAAACTTGTATACGCTTTGGAGTTCTTTGATGTGTGCTTTCTAATGGAGTTAAGGGGGTTGGATTTCTATCATCTAGTGCATCAACAATACGCTCTGGCATTTCAATAGAAACTTGTTGTCCTTCATTCTCTTTCTGGTAGTTGGATGGTGGAAGTTCAACATCCTCATTGATGGTCTAGATAATATTTTCTTCTTCAACAGCAGGCTCCATGTCCAACACCTCTTCAACAGTAGGCTCCATGTACAATGCCTTTTCATGAGCTTCGTCTTGAGATGGTAACTTATCACTTTGACTTGATGTGGGATTTGAAACATCCCCTAATGAGCACCTACGTTTTGCTTCTTGAATACTTCCATGGGGTTCTTGTTCAACAACTATTGTGGAAATTGAAGGTCCCTCTAGTGAATGATTCCTTTTTTCTTGTGCTGGATTAATAGGATGAAGTGCCATATCCTCTATAATTGGATTTGGATTAGTTTCCAAAGAAAGCCTCTGATTCATCATGTCTATTCTTTTGTTTTCTTTCTCTTCTTCGATGACTTCTTGAGGT